>JAYESA010000008.1:11954321-12554321 GCA_036927795.1 Iris macrosiphon | reverse complement strand
CACTAGATGCATGCCAGAGTATTTAGAGAATGAATATGGCTCACGAGACATGTTGCGCACCAGAGATAGTAAATGAACCTGCATATCGTGCATGAACTTCTTGTCTTGCATGCTTGCTTGTATTCGAATATGAAATATTTTTTTTTCCATAGATGTTTTCAAAAAGTGTAAATATGACTCTTATCCTGTACTGCATGAAATGAACCTAAGCAAAACTAGAAAGATCACTAGTAATGTAATATTTTATCACATGCTTACTTAGTGTTGGTTTTAGTGAATGTTGCTTCTGTTCGTTGTTTTTACTCACCAGTGCTTTTTCCAAAGTACTGACCCTCCACCGGTTCTGTTCGCAGGTACTGGATTGTCCGTAGAAGCGATAGCCGAGCCTCATCCTTAGGAGCCGAAGATCTGGAGTCGATGCCTTGAGCTGTATCGAGATATTTTGAGATGCTTTTGTATAGAGGGACATAATGTATGGAATGATATCATTATATTCAGAGAAACTCGTACCTTGAGCTTCGTTTCGTATACTCAGATGGATTATTGTTTGTAACACTGCTCCTCCGCTGCAAACTCGATCAGTTCGATGATAACCAAGATGACTAACGTTGTTGCCTTGTGCGAGCGCAACTTCAGGCTCGCACGGTATCACGTCCCGAGGAGAACGATCGTCCCGTTGGAGCGCTGGCGTGGTGATTTCACGTCCATCGGGGACGATCGGGACCGCGGAAGATCGGGGAGTGACATGGTGCGGTACCACAAAATATTTGGGACCAATGGGTCATCAATATGAACACCGAATGGAAAGTTCGTTATCACAAGCATGAAATTTTGTACGAGTAGAGATTTATATTGCTTTATTTATGTTTCTGTACAATTTATATATTTTAGTTAAACTTTTCAAGCATTTGCATGGTCATGGAGTTCTTCGAACGGTCGCTAGGGCGTCAGAACTGATTCGATATAGGAGAAAATTATGTGGAACGTACTTCACGCACGGGACATTATGGGACCTTCAGTGGGGCTAGCTACTCACCCTAGAAGGGTGCGTCACAATACGGGTAATGCATGACCTTTAGTAAGGTTCGCTACCTGCTGGAAGGATTTAACGTCTTACCAGAAAATAGTCCAAAATGGCTTGTGGTGTCAATGACCGTCATATAGTTAGGCTGCATGCTAACGTGAATCTATTTGCAGAACCTCTATAGTTGTTTGCAGGAAAGAACTCACTACATATTTATATTTTATTAATGCTAACAATTGATAATGGACACACTTGTGCCACATGTATATATATATATATATATACATATATATATATATATATATATATATATATATATATGCACACACGATGACACATATTATCTTTACTTTCCATGCTTTTCATGCTTATGAATTATTAACTGATTCTAAGTCAAGAATAGAAAGACCATTTAATAACTTTATCTGCTACCGTGTTGATTGGCATAACACACGTCCCTACAGGACTGTCAAAATTTTGGCAGTCTTAAAAAAAGGCTAAACATATCATTTAAAAAAAAATCATATCATATCTCTTTCCATTTACAAAAGATTTTTTTTAACAAATATGTCAGGATAATATTAATGTAATATATTACTATTTTTTTCAACTTAGTCGTACCATGTTAAATATATTTATATTCTAGTCATATATTTTGTATCAAAGTATTTCTATACTTAAGTTCAAAATTTAAATTTTTTGACATCGAGGACTACCAAATTCTTGGGAGTCCTTCCTCGACCCAAACATGATCGGTTCTGAATCTTCAAAATTTTATCAATAGAGTTCGAAACTTCAGAAATAGTTCTAAATAAGACTATCTACTAAGAAACTATGCCAAAATTTTAAGGTTTAGAAATTTAGAAAGGAAGAAGAAATTAATTTTTGTATACTTAGTTATGATGTCACCTAATAATTTAAAAGAATATTTTAAGTATGAGGAATTCAAGGTTGTACCTTTCATCATACACATTTTAAAAGGGAAAATTCTAAATGCACTTCATTTTTTGCTCAGGACATTACTCAGTACTAGTCTAGACTTTTATAAATTTTACTCAGGACAATCCAAAAATTATTTTGGACTGCCTACCAACAATTAAGAGGAGAAGAGGGAGGACGAGGGTGGAGGAGGAGGAGGTGGAGAGGGAGGAGGAGAAGGAGGCAGAGGTGGAGACGGCGGTGTCGCTTATCCGAATGACTGTCCTACTGGAAGGACTGTCGAAAATATTAACAGTCCTAAAGAATACATCATGTCAAAAATTTTGACAGTCCTTCCAATATGAATGACTGTCAAAATTTTTAACAGTCCAGTATATTAGTAGGACTGTAAAAAATTTGACAGTCCTAAAAAAACAAGGCAAATTCTATATGCACTCCATTTTATGCTTAGGACAGTCCATTACTTCAGGACAACCCAAAATTTTAAATTTTTTACTAAGGACAGCCCAAATTTTACTCAAAACAGCCAAACCCTAACCCCAACTCCATCCGCCGGAGGAGGAGGACGGAGAATGCGGAGGTTGGAGGAGGAGGAGGAGGCGGCGCGCGTGCGTGCTATTCCGTAGCGCGCGGCGGCCCGCTCTCGCTGTCGCCCACCCGCGTCCCCCGCATCCGTCGCCCGCCCCTGCACCACTATCGCCGCTACTGCTGCTGCTTCTTCTTTCCCGCACGCGTGCGCGTGCCTCCGCCGCGCGCGACGGGCGGCAGCCCGCCCTCGCTGCCACCAATCCCCGCACCTCGCCGCCGTCGGTCGCCCCCGCACCATTGCCGCTGCTGCTTCTTCTTCTTCTTCTTCTTCTTTTTCCTTCTTCTTCTGTGCTCCTCCTTCAATAGGACTGTCAACATTGTGACAGTCCTAGGACTGTCAATAATGTTGACAGTCCTAATATTTAGGATTGTCACTATATTGACAATCCTAATATTTAGGACTATCACTATCTTGGAAAAAAAAAATATTGGCGTGCCTGAAGCAATTTTTCGATGACAAACTTATAAAAAAAAACACCAAAATTTGGACTGCCCTAAGCAATTTTTGTAGTGCCGATAGAATTTGTCTTATAATAATCGGACAGTTCTAAGTAAATTTTGTCTGTCACAAATTTGTAAATAAAAAAAAAAATTTGGGCTGTCTGAGTAATGTTAATTTAGAATTTCCCATTTAAAAGCGATATTTGAACAAGGGTACTTCAAGAGGAACTATTCAAGGAGCTGGAACTTTGCTTGTAATAATCAAAGAATTCTCCTACGTTTTGTTTTTGTTTTTGTTTTTTCAAATCTGGGTACAAATTAATGGAGATCAGAGTTTTCTTAACGGCTATTTTACTCGCAATTTCTTCTCCGTTCGGAATCGGAGCTCAATTTGGCGAAGATTACGTCCGACCCCAGCCCCGGAAAACCCTAGCTTTCCCGTGGAGGCCTAGGCACTCTTCCGATCCCCAACAGGTGATTCCGTCAAATATCTGGTCCAATTACTTTGTTCTTGATCGTTTGTAGTGGAAAACCCCTAGCAATTTTCAGTCGAAAGTGTTGAATTTGTTACAAAAAGCTCCAAATTTTGCCCCAGATGCGGAAAAAAAAAATTTAAGAGAGAAATTTATGTTTGGCAGATAAACCCTAATTAATTTGGTAATTTGCAGTTGAAAGTGTAAAAATTTGTTAAGAGGAAGTTTTAAATTTCAGTCCAAATGTGGAAAAAAGTGAAATTTATGCAGTAGAAAATTACTTGTCTTGGTAAGTTTAGCAGAGGAGCCTAAGAGCATCCGCAGTGGGACACTCCAAACACATACTCCAAATTATTGGAAATTGTATAAATTATAACTTTTGGAGTGTGCCCTTGATATTGGCACACAATGGTACACTCCAAATAAATACTCCAAATTAAACTCTCTTTTTTCCTCTTTATTTTCTTTTCCTCTTTGGTAAGATTTTCTCTCTTTTCCCTCTTTATTTTCCTTTCCTACTTGGTTACTTTTTGTGTACCCAACAATTAATGTAGAGAAGCTAGCACACGCTCAAAATTTGGAGTGTCTTTTGACTTTCTAGCAATTTTCAAGTATGGACAAGTGTCCACTATAGCCTTCAAGTGCTACAAAATTTGACTAAAGTCAAAATCTAGCACTTGAAACCTCTCCCAGTGTGGATGCTCTAATTATTTTGGCATTTCAACTAGAAAGCAGAAATTTGTTACATACACGTATTAAATTTCAGCCAATTGTGGAAATAAGCAAAAAAATTTTTTTTGGCTGTCACTAATTGCTTGTACAATTAAAATTTTCCATGAACTATAAGTCTTAATTGCAGATGCTTCACTTTTTTAGCTAGTCAAATAAATTGCTCGGATCACCTGTAGTCCACAGTATAAATGCAATCTCAATAAAAGGCTAACTCCTAATCATAGTTTTGGTAGGGATCATGATTGAACGCTAATTCTAATACTGGCTTCATAAACTATATCAATAGGAGTTAATGCTAATAGAATTCCTAATCCATTTCTCAATTTAATAATAAATTCTTTTATTTTTTGATATACCTAGCTTCGCCACCAATCGGTAGAAGGGGGATTCGAACCTTGATCTACTTTCCACTTCAGTTATTTTTTCTAGTTACTTTATATATATTTACAACCTTTAGAATTTAATAAGCTTCCCATTATTCTCTCTCTATTATTTTATATGGTATAAGATGGTTAATTTTTCTAAATCCTAACTCTCATATTTCTCACCAAATATATTCCCTCCACCCTCTCTTAAAAACCTAACCTAATCCTATTACCCACTACCAACGTTACCCAAACCCTAGTTACGTCACCCAAACCCTAGCTACGTCACCTAAATGCTAGCTATCCACGTAAGGCTAGTTTTATTGCCAAGAGTTTCACCTAACGCTATAGGGACTATGAAAACCTTTTATCTCCACATGCCAAGTTGAATATTGTTTTTTTTCCAAGTTGAATATTGTTTGGGTTTTGCTATATTTGCTAAAAGCACTACATCAGAGGCCTGATGATAGTAGGCATTATCTGAGCTGGCGTGGGACAGGATGGGACGACCGTGCATGAAACTCAACGGCAAGGGAGTCGTGCGGGCGGGGTCCCGCACCATTCTACCACGGGTATAAACGACGGCCGACCACGCGGCCAGTCGTTCGTTCGGCGTCGTAAGGGTGTCGTGAAGATGTCGTACGGACGTCGTGCGAAAACGGGTGGCTGGGCGGCATCGACTGTCGTTCAGACGTCGGGGGTGCCACGTCGGAGCCGTGGGCAAAGCGAGGCGTTGAGTTGCGGGCGTCGAAAGGCGTCATGGCCGTCTCGTGGAGCTCTGGAGCGTGCAGAGTGCACGAGGTGTACGTTACGGGCGATGATAAAAATGCCAGTGTGCGACGCACACGACGAGTCTGATTCCCCAATGACGACCGACATAGATGGGGGTGGAGACTCCTATCAAACTGAGTCCGTGGCGTGCTGGAAAAAAAAAACTATATTTGCTGAAAGGATGCATTTCTTAACATGATCTATCTTAGGCTCTTTATATGCAACAACCTTCCTCTTATGAATGTACGGGGGAGCACCTGGTTTGTCATCTTGGCAAGTCCATCTATGGCCTCAAATAATATTTTAGGGTATGGTTCTACTAGAGATTGTATTCGCCTGATTTAACTAACTCCTAAGGACTTATCAAAGTGGAGTATTACAGATTTCACTTACTCATCACTGGCGATTACTATGCCCTTGTTTATCAAAGTCCTTAGTCCATCTAGTTGTTCAATCAAAGATGAACCTTCCATGCATTTGTATTCGCCCGACAAATTGTTTTATCGAAGTTAATAATTAACGATTCTTCTCTTTTTATTAGTGTTACCCATTCTTCTCTTTTTATTGAACAAGTTGTTCTACTAGTACATATGGATGGCTCATCATCAATGGTTACTCCAGGTGCTCTGTGGTACTTCCTTGGCATTGAACTTTCATGCATGGGGTGTTCTTTACTTCTCTCTTAGTTGAAGTATTGATTATATCTTGTTAAGCGTTATATTAGGTAGTGGGCTTTAGTCCCACATCGGGTAGAATAATAGAGAGAGGGATCAGCCTCTCATATATATGTAGTCTTTCTCATCTATGAAAATTATTCCATTATTCTAATTCTACATGGTATCAGAGCCATAACCCCCCCCTCTCTCTTTCTCCACAAAAAAAACCCTAACCCTAGCCACCCTCGCTACCGTCCGCTCCCTAACTACCCCCCGCTGCCGCCCCGCTGACTCCCGCCCCCCTGCAGGACGCCACCCGCTGACCCCGATGGCTCCCGCCCCCCCGCTCCGTTAGCCCCCCCGGCCCCCCTCGCCCTCCCCGACCCTGCCACCCTCCCGGCCCGCTATGCAACCAAAACCCTAACCTCTGCGGCCGCCTCCCCTACTTCTTGTGTAAACCCTAATTCCAAAAAAAAAAAGTCGTATATCGAAGCCAGAGGGTAGACATACTTTCTGTTTGCACAACCTCTGTTTCTAGATTACGACTTCAGGAGCGTATATCGAAGCCAGAGGGTAGACAGTGATTTGTTTGCACAACTTCTGTTCCTAGATTACGACTTCAGGAGTTAAAAAGAGTAGACAAGTTGATTGTTTACGTGGTTCTTTGTTTCCTTTCTACCCCGATATCCGCATCAGGATCTACACAGATTACTTCTGTGTCCTGGCATGTGTGATCCCCATACGATCTTTCCATGTGCGTGTCGGTTCTGGCCACGTTGATAGCATATTGGAAAAGTTGATGTGATTATTGGGGTTGGGAAGAATCAATGACGGTCGAATCAAGAGCATTATGACAAACTCTGAGGTGGCTAGCAGTAATAACGATGTCGGAAACGCATTGGCGGGACCAACGGGCACTGGCACGACGATCTCTTCGATCCGACTCGTTAATCGACGGTTTGACGGACCAGACGAATACTCAACATGGCGGAAGAAGGTTGAGAAGACACTTCGGGGTATGCGGTTGTTCAAGCATCTGACTGACAACCCTCCGGAGACGACCGATCCCACGTTTGAGCAGTGAGAGACGAATAATAGTCGACTGTTTATACAGTTGATGAACTCCATGGAACCATCGGTAGATGATATAGTTCAAAACACGGACACAGTAAAGGAGCTATGGGAGGTCCTAGAGACGGCGTTTGATGGAAAACGCGACTTGTCTCGTATTTACGACTCGGTTGTCGGCGTCTACCGGGAAGAACATGGCGTCAAGTCTCATAAGGACCACTTCTGGGCTTTTAAGGCTATGGTTGATGAAGTTGACCGTATATTACCTCTGACGAATATCAATGAAGCGAGGGCTCAACGTGAGCAGCTTCATGTGATGGCATATCTTGCCTCTCTCCCTCTTGATGCAGACTCAGCTCGCTCTCAGATCATTAGTGGAGCTGAGGTTCCATCTCTAATGGAAGCTCATTTTCGTGTCCTACGGGCTACAAAGGTCATCGAGACCTCTCCAAGCGATGCTCCTGTTGATCGATCTGCTCTTGGTGCCGCTCATACTGGATTTTGTGGTGGTCGTGGTGGTCGACGTGGTGGCCGAAATGGTGGACGAGGCATTGGCGGTCGTGATGGAGGTCGACTGCGCACATGCTTCAACTGTGACCTACATGGTCATTTCCAGTGGCAATGTACTAAAGCTTATACCAATGTTATCTTAGATACTCCTGATCTTGGCGACCGATCCGTCCAAATGACTGATGAAGCATATGCAAACTTTGTTGAGTTTCAAGCTCAACGTCGAGGTGAAGCTTCTACTTCTGGGTCCATCGTAGGGTACTCAGCGGCATGTGTGGTACAGTCGAAGCAGTTGGTCCTTGATTCTGGTGCGTCTATTCACTTGACAGGCGACGCAGGTATAATACGAAACTATGTACCGGTTGATCGTATGTCTAATATTACATGTGCCAATGGTGGTTCGCTGACATTCCGTGGAAAATGATTTGTTCGTCTTTCTTCGGAACTGTCACTACATTCTGTATTACATACCCCTGGAAACCCATTCAGCTTACTCTCAATTAGTCGGATTACTCGCGATATGCACTGCTCGGTAATATTTTTTCCTGATGGTTGTGTTTTTCAGGACCTAACGACTGGACGGACTATCGGTAGGGGGCATGTGGCTGGAGGTTTGTACCTGTTTGACGAACCTCCCTCGGTTGCCTGTGCTGGTGTGAAACTTGATCCTTTTGAGTTACACCGCCGGTTAGGACATCCATCTGTCCAAGCACTCCATAAAATGTACCCATCTTTAGATGTTTCTTTTCATTATGAGTCATGTAGCTTGGCAAAGCATCACTGGGTTTCCTATCCAGTTAGTCAGAATAAAATTGCTTCCGCTCCCTTCGAGTTAGTACATTCCGATATATGGGAACCTTGTCCGGTTGAATCTGTGATGGGATCCAAGTACTTTGTTACCTTTGTTGATGACTACTCACGTGTCACTTTTGTTTATCTTATAAAAAATTGCTCCGAATTATTTAATATTTGGTGCAATTTTTATGTGAAAATCAGAACACAATTTGGTGTTCCGATTAAATGTGTTCGAAGTGACAATGGTCGTGAGTATATGTCTCGTGAGTTTGTGTCCCATTTGTCTCAGAATGGTATCGCCCACCAAACTTCATGTCCTTATACACCACAATAGAATGGTGTGGCTAAACGCAAAAATCGTTATCTCTTTAGAAACAACGCGTGCTCTTATGTTCCAAGCATGTACTCCAAAAAGATTTTGGTCGGATGCTGTTCTTACGACTTGCTGTATCATTAATTGCATGCCGTCGTCTGTCCTCAATGGTGATATTCCCTTCTCTCGGTTATATCCCAAACGAGAGCCGTTTCCTCTACCTCTCCAAATTTTTGGTTTTTTGTGTTATGTTAGGGATACCCGACCAACTATTTCTAAATTAGATCATAAGGCTATCCAATGTATTTTTCTTGGGTATCATAAGGATCAGAAAGGGCATCGATATTTTTTTTCTGTCTTGAAGAGGTTTTTTTTCTCTCGGGATGTTACCTTTGTTAAAATCGAGTTTCCTCCACTTCCACAAACTACAGGACCAGTGCCCTAAGTTTACCCAGAAGATGACTTATTGTTGCTCCCGGTTCAAGCACAACAGCCCACTGTTAGGCTGCCCTCTTCTACCGAGCCGGTGCTCCAGTCCGACGGTTCGCAGACACCGATTCAGTCAGCACCGCAGTCGCCCGATCGCATGTCGCAGATACTGCCTATGGTCACAGACTCAGCACTGCCGTCGTCCGATCGATCGTCGCAGATAATGCCCATGGTCACAAAGTCACCCTCCTCCTCTGGCTCGCCTGATTCGTCTCCGCCTTCGGCTCCGCATGTTCCACCAGCTCGACCTCGTCGTGCTTGTCGTGATCATCCCTTGTATGTTGAAAACTACAAAGGGCTTGTGAGCCACATTCGGTCCTTAATAGCTACTATTGATGGGATTCAGATTTTCAATTCTGCCGAGGAGGGTCTCAAACATTCCGGTTGACGTGCTGCTATGGAAGAGGAGATGATTGCGCTTTGGAAGAACCATACTTGGGACTTGGTAAATTTGTCGTCTGGTAAACAGGCTGTCGGTTGCAAATGGGTATTCACGATCAAAGTGAAACCAGATGGCATCCTTGATCGATTAAAGGCTCGTCTGGTGGCTAAAGGATATTATCAGACTTATGGTGAGGATTATTTTGAGACATTCTTCCCAGTTGCGAGGATAATCTCTGTACGCGTACTCTTGGCCTTAGCTGTTCGCTATGACTGGCCGCTACTATAGCTGGATATCAAGAATGCCTTCCTCCACGGGGACCTAGATGAAGAGGTATATGTAGTGCAACCTCCCGAATTTGTTGCAAAGGAGGGTAAAGTGTGTCATCTGAGGAAGGCCATGTATGGTCTCAAACAATCACCTCGTGCATGATTTTGTTGGTTTACAGATGTGGTCATTTAGTTTGGCATGCGTCAATCGAAGAAGGATCACTCAGTATTTTATCGACAGACATCGGCGGGAAGGATTCTACTTGGTGTTTATGTTGATGACATTGCGATCACAGGAGACGACAGTCCGGACATTGCGGGGCTGAAGAAGTTTCTGGGAGAACAGTTTCAGACCAAGGATATGAGATCATTAAACTACTTCTTGGGTGTTGAAGTTGTACGGAAAAGAAGCACATTGTCATGTCACAGAGGAAGTATGTGCTAGACATACTGAATGATGCAGAAATGATGCAAGCCAAAGGTGCAACGTCGCCAATAGACCCAGAAGAAAAGTTACTCCCCGATGAGGAAGTCCTGATGACGAATCCGGACCAATATCGTCTAGTGGTTGAAAAACTCAACTACCTGGCAGTTATGACTCGTCTAGATATTTTCTTTGTCGTCAGTGTTGCGAGTAGATTTATGTCTTCTTCACGAGTTTCATATTGTCAGACAGTTCTCAGAATTCTGCGCTATTTAGTCCAAAATCCTGGAAAATGAATTCGCATGGAGAACTAGGGACATACAAATGTTGAGTGTTTTACTGATGCTGACTGGGGTGCCAGCCTGACAGATAGACGATCTACGTCTGGTTACTCGGTATTTATTGGCGAAAATTTGTAAGAAGCAGAGTGTGATCGCACGATCAAGTTCCGAAGCAGAATATCGAGCCATTGTCCATGGCACGACATAAATGTTATATCTGCAATATCTTCTACAAGAGTTGGGAGAAGAAGCATGATCTAAAGCAGTAGATATGTTGTGTGATAACCAATCTGCTATGCATATTGCTACAAATCCTGTATTTCATGAAAGGACGAAGCACATTGAAATTGATGCCCATTTCGTCCGTGATGAGTATAAAAAGGGAATGATAAAGTTCCATCACGTGAGGACCGGTGATCAGATAGCCGATATCTTCACGAAATCTCTTTTTGGGTCATCGGGTACAATTTTTGTATAACAAGCTTGGCATGATTGATATACATGCTCCAGCTTGAGAGAGGGTGTTAAGCATTATATTAGGTAGTGGGCTTTAGTCCTACATCTGGTAGAATAATAGAGAGAGGGATTAGCCTCTCCTATATATATGTAGTCTTTCTCATCTATGAAAACTATTCCATTATTCTAATTCTACATATCTCATGGAAGAAGTCAACTTTCTTGGTTGTTGTCCAGCCCACACCAATGGATCAAAACATTTGCATTGTTCATATTAGCTCCTGTTCTGATCCACTTCGCCAAGATCTCGACATGTTTCTTTATCTTGTCAAAAAACTTGTTTTATTGTGACTTCTTCATACATATATTTTGTCATCACCACTCTCAGAGTCTCCTACCTACTTCTATCTGCATGCTTTTGAACGAATTGTGGTACTCCAAGAAGGCTTCGAGATATGGTCTTCTCTACAGACCATCTTCCACTTTGTCTCAGAGATGTCTATTAGTGTTATTTTATTGTTATTTATCATACGAGGGTATAATAGTAATTGTGGATGTATTGCATATCAATATAGATAGACATGAGATGCAACATAGGGTTTGAGGCCACTACACGTTTTTTTGGCTAAAAAAATGTGGTTGCTTGGAAGAGTAAGAAACAAAATGTTGTCGTGCCTTTGATGAAACGACTACTTCTCCATGATTCATGTCGTCTCTGAGCTAACTTGGCTCAAAATCCTTCTGTCCTCTCTTGGCGTTTTCTTCACATTCCGGTTACTTCACAAAACTACATTGTGACAACAAAACTGTCATTCACATTGCTGGAAATTAAGTTCTTAATGAGCGCATCAAACATATCGAAGTTGGTTGATTTTCATTTCTTCAAGACAATCAAGCTTCAAGAAGTTTGTTTTCTTCACTGCTGCACAATTGGACGATATCCTCTGATGAAGCGAGTATTTCTCCATGACTCATGTCGTCTCTGTGCTAACTTGGCTCAAAATCCTTCTGTCCGCACTTGTCGTTTTCTTCACATTTCCAACTACTTAACGGAACTACATTGTGACAACAAAATTGCCATTCACATTAGGAGAATTAAGTTTTTATGAGCGCATCTAACATATTGAAGATAGTTGATTTTCATGTCTTCCAGACAATGTCCAGCTTCAAGAAGTTCGTTTTCATCATGTTCTCACTATTGCACAGTTGGACGATATCCTCGTCAAGACTCTTCTTGACCTTTGTTCCTACAATTTATCTCCAAGATGGACTTGCTTGAGATCTACGCTCCACAACCTGCTTGGATTGTAATTATATTATTATGTATCTCTCTTATATTTCTTTATTAGGCGCTCTTTTAGTGCAAGAACAGTTAATGTAATATGGGTAGCTCAATCCTTATCATATAAATAGGGATTGATGCCCCTCAGTAAAGCATTGGGTTATTCCCGCTTGATTCTTGTACAGAAAGAATCTAAATATGTTTAATGATCCAAATAATTTAACTGGCAAGCCTCGTACCTTTTCCTATGTCAATTGCTCATGTTATTCTGAGCTTGATTTCATGATCCTTTTATCCATGATCAACATATGGACCTATGGTTGATCCCTACATTATCTTCTTTATCTTTTCTACACGGACACCCGCTTAATTGATCCTAAAGTAACTTTTTGGTTACTTACAAAAACCCTTTTACCATAGAAATGGAAGCCATCGAGGATACAAGTTAATTTCCATGGCATTCCCACTTCCCTATATTGAACAGATTAGATATCCACTTATTAGCTGTCATAGGCTGTCTTTATACTCATGGAACAAGATATTCTCGTACTGGTATCATACTCATATATTATTCAATTGGTGCGGTGTGATTGTAACATTAAATATACTGGAAAATCAAATGTAGGAAACTCCGCTGCAATCACAATTTTTAACTATTCACTACCAGTCTACCATTTATTGTGAAAGCTTTATATTCAGGCCTAAATTAATATAATGGTCATCTTCAGAACCTTCAGGACACTTACTGAAGATCGGATATGGGTTCCAACCAATACATGCCTTCTTGGTTTCACAGTTCTTGTAAAGGGTTGTGTAACTCATGTCGCTGTCGTAGATGGCTCCACATTGAACTCTACTTTTGTTGAATGTTTGTGGCTAAATCAAAACATGATCCATCAGTCACTCAATGTACGGAAGTAGCACGTGGTGTATTTTTGTCGAGTAAGTTGTTTAGTTTTACTATTGTAGTTCCTTCGTCGAAATTGTGGTTACCATTGTTGGAGACCTCGGCTTGAATTTTTATTTGAGCTGTGCTCTCCACACATGAATCTTTCAATCTGCCTTTGCAATTTGACGTTCTCTATCGATTGCACGAGATGCAAGTTGAGATAGGCTTACAGTCTGTTAATCCTAAACTTCCATATGACAACAGTCCAAACAAGAATTCAGTTACCAAATCTATGCAAGATAATTAGAACAAACCATGATAAAAACATATCTGCATGTCTAGTGCAGAATTTCTTTCCGAAATATTATCAAAGAAAGGATCTTATTGACAAAAAGAATAACTATTTCAATAAGTAGCAAATCTTCTATTATTACATATTAGTTCTTGAACAGTACAAAACTCATAAGAGCTTTATTGATTAATCTTCGTGGTAGCGTGATGGTAACAAGTTATTGTTAGGAACCAGGGGTCTTTGGTTCCGAGGATTGGCCAAGGATTTGTCTGAAACAACCTAAGAGCTTTATCTTATATATGCAAAGAAAATCTTATGTTTTAGAAATCTTTAACCGACGGATCACGTAGTCTCATTTGTTCGTGTAGAAAAACGTCATTCATTTTGTAACTGCTTGGTGCTGGTTTATATGTTTGCATCACATGATTCTTTGTCAAGAATGTTTTTTATAAGGTTTGAGTTCATAATAAACTGTCCATTGTCATTCGGAAGGGCCTACCCTGTACTTAGGAAAATGGGAACGACTATCTTGGTTAAGATGGGGGAAGAATGAACTCATTCATTTTGTGTATGTGTGTGTGTGTGTGTGTCTGTCTCCAACTGCATATTACAAAATCATGATCATGCCATTATTTGACATGAAAGAAGACATGGATGGGCAAACCAGTTTTTGCATATCACAATCTCTAAAGTTACAACATACTTCTATGGTGTACTTGTATTGTTGAGTTCAGATTTTTTTCTCTCTCTTTTATTTTCTTTACAAAATCAGTAATTTTCTGTTCAGTTTGTGTTGTGAGACTTCATTGCCCTCATGCAGAGTCTTGCATACAGTTTTGTTTATGATATTGTGTTGGTCCATGAGAGTAGAGAATGACTATATGCTAAAATAGAGGTATGAAGAGAGACTTTGGAATATAAGGGTTTTAAGATTTAGACCAGTAAGACAAAACCAAAATATATGTAATATAACTTCAACCAAAAGGCATAAAGAAATGAGGAAAGATTGCATATAGATGGACAAGAGATACTTAGGAGTGACTTTTCGGTATTTATGATCAATTATTCATCATGATAGAGATATTAAGAAGGATGTCATATATAGATTTAAAACAAGATTGTTGATATGGAGGATTTCTTCTAAATTACTTTGTCATCAGAGAAGATATATTTGAAGTTGAAAGAAAAATTCTACAAGACAACTATGTGACCAACTATGTCTTACGGATGAAAGTGTTGGTCAATTAAGAAACATGTCCAGATAGTTAGTGTAGCAAAATAAAAAAGCTAAATGGACGAGTGACAATACATTGACAGATGATAATAAATGAGCGTATTCGTGAGAAGTTAGAGGTGGCGCCAAGTGAGGATAAGATGAAAGGAAACCGTCTTAAGTGGTTTGGACATATGCAACATAGACCAATAGATGCTCCAACTAGAAAACACAAACACTATATGGCCGGCAAATTCGTATCAGATTCGAATTCGACACAAATTCTTGTAGGACACGGGCAGATTCCTGTCGGATTCGGTTATGTACATATCCTACAAGAAACAAGTACCCGAGCCGCTTGTCTTTTGTCGAATCGTTGTCGTCGTCGCTTTATCTAGTGCGATAAGATAGAAGAGGAATGGAACACAATAGGGGATTTTGGGGAATTTTTTTCTTTTCCCGACTATTATACACATATTAAGTATTGCTCGGGTTGGGGTGGGGTGGTTAGATATCTAATTAATTCGATCCGAACCCGAGCAATGTTGAATTTAACCCGTAAAGCGAACCCAACATAAACATGATCCCAGTTATATATATATATATATATATATATATATATATATTAGGCATGTCGATTGTTGTGTCGTATACTAATTTTTAAAGGTACCATTTCGTCGTCGTGTCCATATCGGTGCAACATAGTGCTCCAAAAGGAGGAGCAGTAAAATAGTAGTTAAAGGAGCCGCTATAACAAGAGGTATGCCTAAATGAACTTAGATTGAGGTTTTAAAGAAGGATACGCTTTTTGTAAGTGTTACAGATGACATTCTCCTTAAGTAGCCGAATGGAAGAAAAAGATTCAAACAACCTAATCAAAAAATATGGGATACATGCTTTCTTCTTGTTTTTCTTGAGAAAAAAAAACCTTAACTTAGATTTTAAGGGTTCATTGTATAGAATTTATGAAAAATAAATAAATAAAATTAACTAAAAATAAACCTAAGGTAGCTATAGAGATTTGAATTTAAGACCTCTAGGATATATTCTAATCAATTTACAAACTGGATCATCATAACAAAAATTAAGTAAATAATAGGACTAAACAAAACTATATAGTAGGGAACCTGAACTCAGGTGTGTGTTTGGGGTAGGGGTGCGGAGGGGGGATATGCTTAGCCTAGGGTGCAGTGTTCTAAAAATCGGCCAAGGTGGCCGCCTAAGTGTCGTCTAGGCGCTAGGCGGCCGGCCCCCGCACCGTAAACCCCATGTTCGGCGGTCCTAGAGGCCTGTTTGGCCCTATTTGAACCTGTTCAGCGCCTAGGCGGGCCTGTGCGGCCGTGTGCGGATGTTCGATTTTTGATTTTTTTTGAATTTTTTATGCTTAGTTGTATTGTTGGTATATTGTTTGGGTTTTAAGATTGAATTTAGATTTTAGAACATTGAAATTTCAAATTTATAATTTCAAAAAATTTTATGAATTGTATTATGAATTTAGAAGTTAGAACATATTTGGATTTCAAATTTGTATTATGGATTTCAAATTTTAAAAAAAAAATTTCTGTTCGGCCTCCTAGGCGGTCCTCCGTATCCTATTCGCCTAGCGAATTTTAGAACACTGCTAGGGTGGATTCGCCTCTGCCCCCATGTATACGTGCTACTATTTTTTAGATAAGTTAATGATTAGTGGGCAAATATAGTAACCAAGCTATGGCTTAGTATTTTGTGCATACTTTCATACTTTGGATGTTGTAGTTTGGGCTAAGGGGCTGTTTAGTTCGCGGATTTGGGGAGTGACGTGGCCTAAATTCGAATTTGAGACCACTTCACGTGTTTGGGTGGAGGATTTGCAGACACAATTTTCTGTTAGTAAATATTGTCTGTCACTAAATCCTCATTTTGAAATCGAAGTTTTTTTCTTCTGAATTAGAGCGCGGATGTGAGAAATCCTCATTCCCACTTCGTGCGTTTGGTTGGAGGACCACTTCCTCCATATTTTAACACTTTTCAAATCATAAGAAATACAAAAAGTTACACTTTCCAACTCACTTCAACAACCATCCAAATACCAAATTTGGGATTTTCCATTTCTAACCTCCACTTCTTCAAAACACTTAAATGAAGGAATTGAAAAAACATACGTGTGTGCATGACGTGCGTATGCAATAGGTACTCAAAATGTCGATTTTCGATTTTTTCACTTCGCCGAACCAAACAGCTACTAATAAAGTTTCTTGCCCATAAATATTAGTAGTCCTTTGCGAGTACCTTACATTTCAATGTAAGACAATGCAACGAAAGTTTATTGTTACCACCTTTTAGGACTTAAGGAAAAAGTGGGTCACTGAAAATCAAGGTTCGCAATGTCGGAATTAGTATCAGACCATTTCCATGAGTATCGGAATCGACAGTATTGGTGGTTCCGGTTCGTAATATCGAATGTTGTGGTATTGAAAAAAATAATTATCTATAAATTATTAAAAATTTAGAAAAAATATTTTATACATTTAGGCATAATTTTAAGTATTTTTTTTATTGTTTCTTAGTAATTTTGAAATTGAATGAAATAATAGTCACCCTTGCTGATTGGTTTATCTACGATAAATAAATTTTTTTTTCCACATGCTGCATGCTTTTACAACCTTACTATGCTTTTACACCCTTATCGAGTGGTTTTTTCTTTCAATTTTCTCCGTTGCTGGGAAAGAGACCCCCAACGACTATATCGGTCAGTATTGGTTATGGTCGGTATTGGATAGGGACATGCCAAACCGTATCGGTATCGGCCATATTGTATCGGTATTGGCCGATACTGCAAACTATGCTTAGAATAGACGCATCTTTTACAAAAAGAGGGTCACTGAGAATAAACAATGTCACATTACATCAGTTTGTGTCATATGGACATTATTTGCTTGCTGCAGTTGATTTCCAGGAGATAATTCCTTTCAACAATGAGTACAATTACCTTTTGCAGGTTCACATTTCCCTGGCTGGAGAAAAACACATAAGAATCTCATGGATCACTGATGATGACTCTTCTTCAATTGTTGAATATGGAATATCTCCTGGAGAGTACACATCTCCAATGTACCTGGAAATTAAGATTTCAGAAAGCGACAATTGTTTTTCCCCAATCTTTGGAGGACAGAAGAACCTAACTACTGCCTCTCTTGTTTGTTACTTGCATAGATAAAAGCTATAATCAACCATCTGACTGCCATAATGCTCATAAAATTTTCTATTGACACCCCAACTATAGCGCTAGGGTGTTTCTGATACCTTTAACTTTCCATTGCTCAATTTTGGCACCCCAGCTTCATAAATTACTCTTTTCAAGCATCTTCCGTCCAAATTTAGTTGCAAATAAGTGTTCATCATGAACAAAACAATATTGTTATTCATTTAATTACAAAAACCAACACATCACTCAATAACAAACACAACTATTAAGGAACCAAAAATTAACGAAATGTGCTTCAAAAGAGCATAGAAAAGTTAAGATGCCAATAACATGCAAGCGCTATAGTTAGGGTGCCACTAGAATAATTTAGCCTTCTTGTAACAATGCTGGAAGGGTTGCCTATGATCAAATACATGAAGTTCTATCGTATTTAATCAATGAGTAATTTGTATATGTTCCAACTATGTATAGGAGGATCTCGCTAAGGTGGAAAGGGAAAGGACGCCATGGCTGCTAGTGCTTTTGCACTCACCATGGTATAATAGCAATCGGGCTCATCAAGGCGAAGGGAATAACATGAGAGCTTCTATGGGGCCATGTTCATGCTTATGAACGATCGGTATATGTTCTATGATCTTGCTCAACTTGCTTTCTATTTGTCAGCTTTGTTCAGAAATGCCGAAAAACTTTACATTGTTTGAGCTTCAGGAACGCGTCTATAACCGTGGATTGGACCGCTGCGGCCCTGTGCACATAACCATTGGTGATGGAGGTAACAGAGAAGGCTTGGCTCAAAGGTATTGCTAACTAAAACTTTTTTCTGAGTGGTGTATTACGTAATTATACTGTGATATTATCAATAAAATGATCCATTTTTTGTATATCTTGTGTTTATTCAACTTTTTTTGTTTAATCGATCATGTTTGTGTTTGCCTTGTACAAGTATAATTTAGACTTATATGACATTACGTCCGGTGGCAACCTTCGGTCAGTCTTCCGGAAGCAAGCGATTAATTGACATTTCTCACTTCCTCTCGTCTTTCTACAGGTTTCGTAACCCGAAGCCCAAGTGGTCAGTCTTCCGGGAAGCAAGCTTCGGTCACGGTGAGCTCAGGGTTGTGAACGCCACACATGCTTTCTGGAGTTGGCACAGGAATGATGATGATGATGAACCAGTACAATCCGACCGAACATGGATCAACTCATTGATTAACACGGAATGCGTTGGTGAAGATAAGAGACGCAGAAAAAATCTTCTGGCATCGAAGAATACAAGTTAACATCGACAATATCATTTATATACGTTGTAGCTTTATTGTATATATTTTTTTAAATCAAATATAGAGATAATGTATAATTCTCAAGGGATTATTGAGCTCTATGTTTTTTAGAGCTATTGAAATACCGAATAAAGCACAATGTGTAGTAAAGAGCAAAAACATGGTGTTTAAATATGCAAATGCACGACATTCGGCTTTTATTAGGCTAAAATATTATTCCCATTAGGTTGCCTTTGTTATGCAGATTGTAATATTGCCGGAAATTTAATACTTCTAGGAATAGTGTGATTCATGGGACATTTATATTTTCATATTTGGATGTGATACATAATTTTTCGGGGAATATAGAATTTACGAGCAAGAATATAACTTGTTTTGTTAGTAATAGTTATATTTAGTGACTTTATATGTATATATAGAAGTTATCGGATATATATATAAAGGTGTCATACTAAAATAATATAAAGACAATAATTTGGAGGAAACCAACCTTGTTCTCCTACGAGAGACTATTTAAAATGGGTTATTCACAATAACTTGTTCTATGTTTATCATATGGACCTTTTTTATTTTAGAAATAATTATACTAACATTTTCTATATTTTATGTTTATTATATGGATCTTTCCTATATTTTATGTTTTATGTAAATGATTATTACACTAACCACCCCTAAAACATAAAGCATAAGGAAGATCTGTGTAATTATTTTTAAAATAAGGGAGTTTCGCGTAATAAACATAAAATATAGATGAGGTTAGTGTACCTAACCCAATAAAAAGAGTTGGACTCTTTATACTATGTATTAATGTATAAGATTAACCAAATATTTGACTAAATCTACTAAACCAATCACAAAGATTATAAAATAATTCTAGACTAATCCTAAAATACACCAAAATTGATGTTGACCCATTTATTCTAATTCACCATAGTATAGTCATTCGTGACAAAAAATCTACTTACTATACCCTCAAATACTTCCTCTCCTCTTAACATGTTGGAAAACATGTACAACTTGTAATAATGATATCAACTAGCTCAACTCGTCGATCGCGTTTGTCGATCACTCACATCATCTGTTGCTGCAACTCCTCTTATATCAACTATTCTTTAACTCCATATGATGATAAATATGATCTACACCGGTACGATGCCTTATTCCGCATGTTACCATGTCATTGCCCTTTCAAGGAGGTATAGAACCGACACTTCTTACTTTCGATCCTTGCAATTGTCATGTTCCAGTTTTGCCGAACAAAAAATCGTAACTGAATGTGATATCGTACAAGTCTAAATTGTAACGAAAGTCATTGCAGCGAAAATAAATATATACCAAATCATGACCGATAAAACATCTAAAAAAACAAAATCATTGCAGCGAAAATAAATATATACAAAATTAATAATTTTTTTTATTGATAATTTGCAACGAAATTACAACAGTTCAAAGCCAAAAGAACAACTCGATTACAACACTGAATATTATTATAATCAACGATTCCACAAGGCTTAAGAGAAGATGTTCTTCGAACCTATAGTCTAATACCATCTTCAAGTTCAATGTTTTTGGAATAATATTTTTCATATTATGAATATAGATGTACAGTGATGGATCAGCTACCATCACTACTACAATCAACTCCTTAATGATATAGATGTTACAACAACTATTAGTTACACAATGTATATCATAGAGTAAAAATTACAAGATATTAATTGCTACATAGGATGTATAGGAAAACTAATAGAGAGCAGGAGAACAGAATTTCCTCTCAAGTGCATTAGATCTCTTAGGTGAAGATATTTCAAAGGCCAGTTTTGGGCTCCAAGTAGATGGGAAGTCCATCAGTAGGTGATGGCATAGGAACCCTCCTATAAGCATCATCTTTGCAACACAATTCCCACTTGAACCTGGTGACCACATAGTGCATCATAACCAACGTCTCGAGCCTCGCGAAGTTGTTACCTGGACATATTCGTGGCCCAGCTCCGAACGCCACGAAGGAGTAAGGTAGGAAGGATAGCTGGTTCTCGAAGCGCGACGGATCAAACTTTTCTGGTTCTGGGAATAACATTGCATCCGCATGTGTCGCATTTGTCGTCCACAATACCTATTGCCAAGTAATAAGACAAACTGAGATATTCTTCTTTTTTTCAGTGACGAAAAAAATCTAGCTATGAGTACTTCAATTCATTAGCAAGGGATGTAAGGCAAGAGTTTAGAGACCATAGTTTACAGTATCGGTCAATACCGATACGATTTGACATGTTCAGATTAGATACTGAATCCCAACATTGAGGGATTGAACAAAAAAGACCAATCATCAGGGGTGTAAAAATATAGTAAGGCTGTAAAAACATGTAAAAGAAATTATTTTACCTATCGCAGATAAAACAATCGGCAAAAATGACTATTATTTTATTTAATTCTAGAATTACTAAGAAACAACATAAAAAATACTTATAATTATGTCTAAATATATAAAATAATTTTTCTAAATTTTTAATAATTATTTGTTATCTGATACCACAAAATCCGATACTCTAATCCGAAATTGCCGTACCACTGATTCCGATACTTATAGGAAGGGTCCGATACTGATATTGCAAATCTTGTCAGAAACAGTGTAAATATGATTTAAGAATTTAATAAGGCAATTTCAAGTAAAATATGATGATTTCATATTGCTTGTGCTTGTGAGATTGTGATGTCTAAAGTAATTAATCATTTGAGAGGCCAACTACATGTTTAGAGTTTCTACAATCGTAAATCCATCATTGAATTGTGAAAATTTGTCACGGTTCATTTGAACTTCCTTACCTGCCATCCTTTTGGTATGATGTATCCATTATACTGGATGTCTTTTGCGGCTTTCCTAAAGCTTCCAAACAAAGGAGGAATCATCCTTAGTACCTCCATAGCCACTCTCCATGTATACTTCATCTTCAATATATCATCCCATATCAAAGCATCCTCGGCTGAGGCTTTATTATTGGCTATCTCTTCTTGCTCTGCAACACAATTGATGGATATATATAGTTATATATGTAATATAAATCTACTAAGAAGCAAAGTTCTAGAGGGAGAATTTGATCCAACTCTAGAAGTAATTGGTTCTAGACATCTTGTTCCAATTATGACAATGCTCTCTTTTAGTTATCTTTGCTGAAAATTTGGCAATAGCATCGAGGGTCATAAAACTTTATCAGTTCTTTTATTATAGGAATAAAAGCGAAAATTTTTTTTCTTTCCAAAATAGGCACCTGCGACGAACCGACACTCACAGTACCGAAAACGGTGACAAATTCTTGTAGAAAATAAAGAACACAAGATACGTAAAAAATTCTAAACCAATAAAACCACCGGGAGAACGAGATCAAACCTTTATAAGGCTTTACAAGATTGTTACAACTTTGCAACCCTCAATACTAGAGAAAGTATACAAAGAAAACCCAAGAAATCTCCAAAGATTACACCAAAGAAGATTTGTAAACCCAATCCTCTCTTCTTCAACCTCTCTATTTTGTTTTTTGTTTTTTTTTTCTTCTGTCATCCTATTGGTGGCTAGCTACTACCTTTCTTTGAGTAATCTATAACACAAGGAACCTTAGGCATTTTTTATACAGCATGTAATATTTTCATGTATGAAAATCAAATCCTAAGCAGGCATGTCATAAGGCTATCTCCAATGGAAGTTTCTAAAATTGGGTTTCTATCCTACTTGGCATTGTACTTTAAGGAAATCTCTATTCTAGTTGATAGAATTTCTATATAAATTCTACAGAAAATACACTCTTCAATGGTTCTCAATTTTTATGCTGTGTGACAGAAAATAAAAGACCAATTTAATAATTTAGTTTGAAAGTAGGGCTCAATATTAAATTCTATGAGAGGTGAATTTTTTTATGAGAGTTTCTACGTGTAACCCTCATAGAAATTCTCTATGCTACATCAGCGCCACGCAGGATAAAAATTGGGATAGAAACTACAGTTGGAAAAAGTTTTTTTCCTAGAAAATGTTTCTACCATAGAAATTGGTAGATAGAAACCCCATTGGTGATGGTCTTCATGTTCAGAAACTCAATATAACTATATAGGACTAAGACTTTGCTTAAGTCCTATTATTATTAAGATGGCTAAATATGAGTCAAATCCTAACAATCGTCACCTTGGAGCATATTCACCATCCAACTCAATAAGCATCTAGCTACCTCTAGTCTTAATCTTCAAACACTAGTCTCGATCTCATGAACCACACCTTCTCCTTGGACCACCAATTGCCTAGTCGCAGGTCGACTCTGATCTTGAGTCTGTCTCAAATTCGTGCTTCATCTATGCAACATTGCTCATATTAGAGCATTATGAAATAGTTAAGTTTAGAGAGAGAGAGAGGAGAAGAGGAAGTAGGGGAAAAGAGAATATGAGAAAGGAGATTGCAAGGGCCTTAAACCCTAGGTTGCATCTCATGTCTATTTATATTAATATGCAATACACCCACAATTACTATTATACCCTCATATGATAAATAACAAAATAAAATAACTCTAACACCCTCCCTCAAGCAGGAGCATATAGATCAGACATGCCCAGCTTGCTACATAAATCAGAAAATGGACCGCGAGCAAGTGGTTTGGTGAGGATATCACCTAATTGATCCTCTGACCGAACATAAGGAGTGACAATCTGTTTCTTCAGCAACAAATCACGAACAAAATGACAATCCACCTCGATATGCTTCGTGCGCTCATGAAACACCGGATTACTTGCGATAAACATTGCCGACTGATTATCACAATACATCTCCATCGGAATAGGAATCATAATTCCCATTTCATGAAGAAGAGACTGCACCCACATCATCTCAGAAGCTGTATGAGCCATCGCACGGTACTCGGCCTCTGCACTAGAACGAGCCACAACATTCTGCTTCTTACTACGCCACATGACAAGATTGCCACCCACAAACGTACAATAGCCAGAAGTAGACCTCCTATCACTGCGACTGCCTGCCCAATCAGCATCACTGAACCCAGTCACCGTAAGCAACTGGGAAGGTTTGTACAACAAACCCTTTCCAGGTGCACCCTTCAAGTATCGAAGAATGCGAGAGATAGCCTCCCAATGTGGTTGCCGAGGGGCATGCATAAACTGACTAACTACTCCAACTGCATATGTGATGTCTGGTCGAGTAACAGTAAGATATATAAGTTTGCCAACCAAACGTCTATAATATCCAACATCCTCAAATAACTCTCCCCTGTCAGCATCAAGCTTGTCATGATAATCCATAGGAGTCTCAACTGGCCGACACTCCAACATCCCAGTCTCGGAAAGTAAGTCTAGAACATACTTGCGTTGTGACAGATACACCCCCTTCTTAGATCGAGCAACCTCGATTCCAAGAAAATATCGAAGAAGACCAAAATCCTTAGTATGAAACTGACGACTAAGGTAGGCCTTCAAGTCCGCAATTCCAGCATGATCACTCCCAGATATAATGATATCATCAACATAAACAATCAACACGATAATACCTGCTGAGGAAGAATGGCAAAACACTGAATGATCTGATGTGGTACGCCGAAAGCCATACTGAATGAGAACTGAACTGAACTTGTCAAACCAAGCACGAGGTGACTGTTTCAGTCCATATAATGCTTTCTTCAATCGACATACGAGTCTTTTATTTCCTGCTACAACATATCCCGGTGGTTGATCCATATAAACCTCCTCCTGTAAGTCACCATGCAAAAAAGCATTCTTTATGTCCAGCTGATATATAGGCCATTGGTGATTAACCGCCACAGAAATAAGAATCCGAACTGAATTCAGCCGAGCCACTGGAGAGAAAGTCTCCATATAATCCACGCCATATGTCTGAGTATACCCTTTGGCAACCAACCGTGCCTTGAGGCGCTCAACAGAACCATCAGGGTGATACTTAACAGTGTACACCCATCTACAACCCACTGTTTGTTTTCCAACAGGAAGTGATGTAAGCTCCCAAGTCTGATTTTGATGTAAAGCATACATCTCCTCATCCATTGCACTTTTCCAACCAGAAGATGACATAGCCTGCTTGTAAGTTTTGGGAATAAAAGTAGAAGACAATGAAACAGCAAAAGCATGAAAAGATGATGAAGCACGGTGTAATGAAACATAGTTAGAAATGGGATGCTTATTCTTTGTGGTACAAAGGCGTTGTCTTTTTCTGAGAGCAATAGGAAGATCATCTGGATCTGTGGTGATGGGAGCAGAAACCTCAGGCACGGAAGATGATTGGTTGAAGGCTGAATTCTGCAGAACCACTGGCCTGTCCTTGGATCTCTGATAAACCTGTAAATGGAGAATGGAGACAGAAATTGATTCAGGAATGACCGGAAGTGGTATGGAAGATATCAAATCTGTTGTAAAAGGAATACCACGGTCTCCTGAAGGAAAGAAAGGGGTAGACTCAAAGAATGTAACATCCGCACTGACATAATATTTGCGTGACTGTGGACTGTAACAACGATAACCTTTTTGAGTACGGGGATAACCAAGAAAGACACACTTCAGAGATCTAGGAGCCAACTTATCTCGATTAGGTTCCAAGTTATGAATAAAAGCGACACAGCCAAACACTCGAGGAGATAAGGAAAAGGGTGCGACATCTGTATGTAATATAGTAAATGGAACTTTGTTATTTAATACAGATGATGGCATGCGATTAATAAGATAACATGCAGTAAGAACGGCATCTGCCCAATACTGTTTGGGGACATGCATATTGAACATGAGAGTTCGAGCCACATCTAAAATGTGTCGATGTTTGCGTTCGGCTATACCATTTTGTTGAGAGGTGTGGACACAACTGGTTTGATGAATCATACCACGATCAACACAGAAACTGTTCACAGAAGATTGAGTATACTCCAAAGCATTATCAGAACGCAGAATTTTGATACGTTTATTAAACTGAACATAGACTTCATTATAAAAGGCAGATAACACATTTGGAAACTCGGATCTTTCTTTCATTAAATAACACCAAGTCATTCTGGAATAATCATCAATAAAAATAACAAAATACTGAAATCCTTTCGGACTTTTGACTCTAGACGGACCCCAAATATCAGAATGAACAAGATCAAAAGACTCTAATTGACGACTCTCACTACGACGAGGAAAGGAACTACGGTGATGCTTGCCTAACTGACAAGCCTCACATTCAAGACTAGATACATGACTCAAACTAGGAACAACTTGACGCAACTTAGCCAAAGACGGATGTCCTAAACGATAATGCCACTGCAACGGAGAAGTAGAAACAGAAGTGAAGGCCTTTCCAGGTAGATCCAAGTAGTACAGTCCATCTTTTTCATGCCCCGAACCAATCGTCTTCTTCGTCCTGAGGTCCTGAAAAATACACGAATTGGGAGAAAATGTCACAGAACATTGAAGAGATTTGGTTAACTGGCTCACAGATAACAAATTAAATGGAAAATTAGGCACATATAATGAATCAAATAATGATAGTGATTGAGTAGGGTGAATGACACCTTTCCCAAGCACAGGACGAGTAGACCCATCAGCCAAGATAATATTATGTTTCATGGAACTACGATTATGAAAGATAGATGTTATACCAGACATGTGAGAGCTCGCTCCTGAGTCGATGACCCAAGAGGTGGATGGTGACTGGGTTGCCACAAAAGCAGGATTACCTATATGTGCCATGGTTGCAGTAGGTTGGGAGGTGGTACTAGCAAGCGCGTTCAACTTCTGGAGGATCTGTTGAAATGGAGATGAGGTATCGGACGTTGAAGTCTGATTGAAACCCAAAGTATCATCTCTGGGAGCAGAAGTGGTGTCCTGGGACTGCATATTTTCATCATGCACTTGATGTGCATATTCTGGTTTGCCCCATTTGTCCCAACAATAGTCTTCTACATGACCGAGTATTCCACAATAGTTACACTTTCGTGGTTGACCACGGCCACCACCACCACCACCGCGACCACCACCACGACCATTGTCTCTACCACCACGGCCTCCTCCTCGACCAAAACTACGACCACCATCTCTACCGCCACGTCCAATACCACGTCCACCACCACGACCAACATCACTAGAAACTAGGGCAGAAGAGTCAGTACTCGGCACCACAGAACTCTGTCCCAGAAAGGAACGATTGAGCCGGGAGAAAGTATCTGCCACCGTAGGTAACTGCTCTCCAGCAAGGATTTGAGCTTTATAAGGTTCGAGCGCAGGATCCAAGCCGGCAAGGATGAGTGAAACATGAAACTCTTCCTTCTGTCTCCGAGCTTCCTTCAAATCAGTAGTAACAGGATGATATTGGAGCAGTTCCTCCCACAAAGCCTTCTTTGAAGCCAGATATTCATTCACAGGCTTCCCATTTTGCTTTGTATTGAATAATAACTCGTACAACTCATAGATCCGGGCAACGTTTCGCTTCTGCGAATAAGATTCTTCTAGAGATGCCCAAATCTGTTTGCTTGATTCACACCACTGAACATTAGCAGCGATATGTGGTTCCATACTATGCCACAACCACGACATAACGTACGCATCTGCACTCATCCAATCTTCATACTCAGCGGACGTTTCAGGCAGGGGTTCTTCGGTCAAAAACTTCAACTTCTTCTTCGCCCTTAACACCACTTTGATAGACTTGGACCAGGCAAGATAGTTCGCACCATTGAGTTTCACCGCTGTAATCGACTTTCCCAATTCATCATTATGAATAACAGTAAAAGGAGAACCACCTCCGCTACCACCACCACTATTAACCTCGCTAGAAGATTCGGTCCCCACCATACTTGCAGATGCAACAGAACGACGAGATCTTTGAAACCCTAGATCTCACAACGAACCTCAACCGACGACAAATAACCAACGGAGATCTGTAGAAACCCTAGATCTCATAAACGAACCACGAACGACCACGAACAACGAACGACGAACGGCGAATCATGAAAAGTAGACGAAAAACAGCCCAAAAAACGGCGAATCATGAAAAGTTCGATCGGCCCTGTCGGGGATGGGATGTACAGTATTTACAAATATATGCTCTGATACCAAGTTAAGTTTAGAGAGAGAGAGAGGAGAAGAGGAAGTAGGGGAAAAGAGAATATGAGAAAGGAGATTGCAAGGGCCTTAAACCCTAGGTTGCATCTCATGTCTATTTATATTAATATGCAATACACCCACAATTACTATTATACCCTCATATGATAAATAACAAAATAAAATAACTCTAACAGAAATAATAGTCGTCACACTCAGATAGGTAAACCTGACTCGCTTTCCTTAAGTCACGAAAGGTTGACCCACTACAAACGAACCATTTCAGATATCCAACCCTATTATCGTATAAATTATAGGAACACTACCTCAAACAGTGTCACCTACCAACCGATAAATGTTGTCGCACTTTTCCCCTTCATGAGCACGATGCAACTATGTGTCACCCTTAAAACTCCACAATTCGTTGAAAAACTACTACGGCCTGAAATGACCATGTGCACACTAATCCTGAAAAATTATTGTTTTCAGCATTTGGTGCATTAGAATCGCAGTTGGCACATGCAATCTCTACGGTAATTGTCCACAGGATTTGGTCAGACGTGTGCGCATGATACAGTCGACTTGACACGTGTCATGCCCCTAAGACCACGTCTTGGTTGTGGCTTACGTCACGCAAAAACGGATGCGCTTTCAGTGCTACGTGCACGAGATTATAGGGCCCTTAACGGTCATTGACAGCTGTCCATGGAGGATGCGCCTTAGAAAGAACTGGAGGATGCGCTCAGCCAGAACTCTTTTGCATGCTTCCCAGCCGCATACATACTGTTATGTTGAAGGAACTTGGCCGCATGCTCCTCTGTCGCATAGACACTGCTATGCTGAAAAAATTTGGTCGTGACATCGACCACAACTAAGACGTGGTCTTAGGCGCATGACACGTGCCGACTGTATCATGCGCATACATCTGACCGAATCCCGTGGACAGTTACCGTAGAGATCGCATGGCCAACTGCAATTTTGATGCGCCAAATGCTGAAAACAATAATTTTTCTGGATTAGTGTGCGCATGGCCATTTCAGTACAAATGGCTATAAATAGTAGGGACGTGCTTCCTAGGGGATCGAAGGCCATATAGACTTGAGAGCCCAATTGCTCTTTCTTGCCAGTGAGCCAAAGACTTAGCAATTTTCTTTCGTTACTCGATCGTCAATGGAGTAAAAGAGTTAGCTGCACAACTTGATCTCTATCGTCACACTTTTCCAGATTATTTGTACTTAGGAACTCATTGTAATCTCCTCTGTACTTTCTTTGTTGTAATTCGCAATCAAGTTAGTAAACTTTATTTTTGTGATGTTAACAACCACAGATTGTAGAGTCTAATACACACAATGGTATAATATTTTTGCACATCTTTGGTACGTACCTGCCCCACCAATCATGCACACCATGCCAGCATGCATTTAATATCTATTGTCCCTTCACTAGTCAAACTGATTCGCCATCCAAGCTAACAAGTACCAATTTTTTCTCTAGAGAAGCAAAATAAGATACATTTGAGCATATATGTAGGGAACTATCATAATTTAATATTTAGCCAGGAGTAGCTTCCTTTCCTTGGGAGATTGTGAGCAGACCGTCCAAATTGTCATCGCGCACTTGTGCCACCATCCCCACATCTTCATGATCATTTTTCTTCTCTGCAAGATGCGAGTAGTTTTTTCTAATGTGACCAAATTCCTTGTAATGATAACATGTGCCTCTCTTCTTCCTTGATGCTAATCGAGATCGTGTTGCTCTCGATCCCTTATTAAGAGTCCTTCATCTTTCGCCTGCCACCGGCAATTGTTTACCCTCAGAACCAGGATTTTCAACATTTACTAGATAAAAGTGATATTGTGTTTTTCTCCAACTTCATCGTATCATTTACATACAAAAATATAGTCACTATGTGCATATAAGAAGAGAAAAGCGAGATAAGAAGCAATATAGTCTTGTCTTCTTCATCCACTTTTACACCAAAGGGGGTGAAATTGCATGGTTCTAAAGTTTGTTGAACATATTCAAGTGTTCCAATAGAATTTCACCTTTCTTCATCCTCAGGCCATGGGACTCCTACTTCAGGTAAAGCCTTGTTATGACAGACTTCGACATGTACAGTCTCTCCAGCTTTTTCTAAATGACGACTGCAATTTCTCTCTATGATGTTGAAGAGAACATTGTCGTCCAAGCACAACATGATGAAACTCTTAACCTTCATCTCCATGTCCTCCCACTCGTCATTCTCCTTTTTTTGTCTGGCTTATTGGATTTTTCCAAATAAGAATTTGTAAAGGCCTTGTTGTACTAAAAGATCTTTAACACTATATGCCACAGACCGAGGTTTCCATTGACGTTGAACTTCTCCATCTTAAATCCTTCGAGCATTGTCGTAGACTTTGCCTCCATCGTTGATCTTCAAGATCTTCATCTGAAGCTTGGATACCACTTTATTGGAAATGAAAACGGTGACCAACTCTTGAAGAAAATAAAGACCACAAGACAACATAAAGACGCAAGAATAATAAATAAATAAACCTAACCGGCAAAAAAAAGGACAGCGGGATCAATAATATAATCAAGGTTTTACAAGATTGTTACAACTTTGTAACCTACAATACTAGAAAAAGTACACAAAGAGAATCCAAAAAATCCTCAAAGATCACACCCAAGAAGATCTGAGAAGCACTCTTCTTCAAACCTCTTTATTTCTTCTCGCAGCCTATTGATGGCTACCTATATTTTTTTTTTGAAGAAAGTAAATATTATTGATCAACGATAATTACAACTTAGATCTATCTTAGATTACAAAATGAGTCATCTGGGGTCTAAGAAATCTATGCCAACATCTATTTTTCTTTGTACAACAAAAGTAATAAGAGATCGGCCCTCAAAGATACGCCGATTGCGTTCCCTCTAGACATGCCATACCACCGCCCCAAAAATTGTTCTAAGACGGCGATAATCTCTCTCAATTCCCCTTCTGAGCTTTAATATCATTTAAGACTACAGCAAGCTCTCTACAATGACCATGGATTTGTCCCAATTTATGTCTCTGCGCACTCCAGATCTCCCAAGTGACGTCACAAGCGCAGAACAAATGATCCCTGGTCTCATCATATTTACCGTATAAACAACACTTCATGTCCTCACAGTGGATGCCAAAATTGTTTAGTCTGTCTCAAGTAAAAATCATATCCCTGATCACTTTGTATAAGTACAGCGACATCTTGACTGCAATCCCTTTGGTCCAAACCATCTCCGCCCATTCAACCTCCCCATGATCGGTCCGTATCTGATTCATGGATGTACTGAACTTGAAAGTGTCTTTCTCCATGTTTGCCCAGGTCCAGTAATCCTCCACCGCTTGTCTATCAATCTCCACTGTCCAGATATCTTCCGCATGGGCCGCCTCGATCAAATGGCCCTGGATCTTCCAATCTCCTTCCTGGATAAGGCTGCTAACCATGTCCGTAGAGCTCATCAGCTCATAAACATGCCATCCCTCCCTCTCAATCATGCTAGTATGCCCAATCCACGAGTCATGCAAAATACTGGTTTGGCTCTAGTCAACTTACCCTAGCCTTGCTTCTCGTATTCAGCAAAGCTTTAACTGTGACCGATAAGTTGTTGTTGCTACTAGCTGACCAGAAGTCCCCTTTCGGAAAGTACCTTCTCTTGATCCATTCAGCCCAAAGAGACTTAACATTGATGAATCTCCAGAACAATTTGAGATAAGCAATTTCCGGGAGAAGACCAACGATCGCAATCCAACTCCACCTTCCTTTTTAGGCCGACACAACTCCTCCCATCTAATTGCATATGTATGCCTCCTTTCCACAAGAAATCCGCACACATGCTTTCAATTTTCTTCATCGTACCCTTGGACAGCATAATGGCCTGGAGCCAGAAAAGAGCAATTGCCTCAATTACGACTTTAATAAGTTCAATCCTCCCTCCAAAGGACAACATCTACGCCTACCATCCCTCTAGTCTCGATTGCGTGTAATTGAGAAGACCTTCACACTCCGCATTAGCAGCATAGTTGATTGAGAGGGGAAGATCCAAGTATCTCACATGAAGCATTCCTTCCATTATGCCCATTTTTGCCAGCCATGCCTCTTTATTCTCACAAGTACGATTCATGAACATTTGGCTCTTGTTCTTGTTCAGCAGCAAACCCGGCCGTTTTTCCATGGAATCAAATATACACTTCAGAGTGTCAAGGGATCTGGCAGACGGCTCGACGAACACCAACAGATCATCATCATAAATTAGATGAGAAACTACATGATTCACCTTCCTAATTATAGGGGTAATCAATCCATCCAGTGTCGCATCATCCAAAAGACGAGTGAGGAATTCCATGACCATCGCAAAGAGATAGGGAGAGAGGGGATCCCCTTGTTCCAGGCCTCTGCTGCTTTCGAAAAATTCCTCCGGCTGGTCCCTAACCATAATCGAGAATGATGCAGAGCATACACACTCCCTAGCCCTGTCCACCCACCATCTGTCAAATCCCATACAGATCTGTTAGAAATATTGTCGTTTTCTTATTGATAAATTTAAGAATACAAAAAGTAAATTTAAATTGATGTTACCGACCTCTGGGGAAGTCGTGCACGAAGCACTGCTCTAAGAGTTGATTCGGGATCTGTGTGCAGACGTTCTCGAAGCTCCTAGTGGTAAAACCCCCGCACTACCGGTATCTCGTCGCCGCACACGACTTGGAGAGAATGACCAGAACTTAGCTCTGCCCAGAGCTTGGAGACGATGAAGACTGAACAGAATGTTGACAGAGGTTTGGAGTAAGAAATTTTCAGATGGTTTACAAAGAAACACAGACGAATATATAATACTGATGTGTAACGATCTGAATTAATTTACTATTAATTCAGCCGTTACACAGGAGAAATAAATAATGAACCTGGACACAATAACGGTTCAGAAACAATTGTAACGTTCAGAAATTAATTTTCTAACGTTCAGAAAATTAAATGAAAAAGAAGAGCAAAAAGAATTTTAGGGTCCCAGCCCGAACTCGAAGAGGAAATCGAATCGGCATTCGGCGCTCGCAGATGTGGGCGCGTACCCGCACCTGTTACGCGCGCCGAACAGAACCGAGCCGAGCCAGGCCGGGCGGCAGCGGCGGCGCGCGCGTGCGGCCCAAGGGGTTCCCCACACAACAACTTAAGAGAGCAAAGAAGAGAAACTAATATATGTACACAAGAGAGCTTTAGCCCATCCGATGTGGGACTAAAGAAAGGAAGAGGAACTTGAGCTTTTGCAAGAAATGCAAAACCAACAATCCCTCCCCCAAAAGGTCAAGTTCCGAAACAGAGATAAGAGTGAAGTAGAGAGAGAGCATCTGGGCAGTAAAATACTATGCATAGATGAGATGGACTACAGCCTTGAATCTCACGTAGTGACTATTGCCTTAATCTGAAGAAGTGCTTGATGGACTATGCCTTGAATCAGACTTCTTGAACCAGATTTAGAAAAATAGCACACATAGTACGCTAGAGGTCCTTGATCTATCGGGTGGCGCTTTTAAATGGCCATGCGCACTTTCCACATTCATGAGAGTTGTTTGGGATCGCCCTGTCCCATAGTCGCGGCCTTCACGACCTCTCATATAGGTAAGTCCTTAATGGTTGGTGATATGAATCAACCCAGCATTACAGCTTGGACCTATTAAGAGTTTAACCTCATCCTAACCATATCACACAGGAACACTGTCACCATAGGGATGGGGAGTCATTGTACACATGTACAGCCGCTTGGGCTTTATTTTAATGAGACTTTAATCTCGAGTCAGTGTTCCATAAAGTCACCTAAGTTCAGCTTGTTTCTACCCATTGAACCGGCTTCTTGGGATCTCCAGTCAGACTCGGTTGGGTTGCCACTGATGGTGACTAACTTATGGGCTTAACCCCATCTCCCTCGATGATTCTAGGATCAAAGTCCTAGACAGACCCTTCGTCAAGTGATCTGCAAGGTTCTTTTCTGACTTTATATAGTCAAGAACCACATATTTGCCTAGTAGGCTTTTTATTGACTTGAAGCGCAGCTGCAGGTGCCTGTTCATTTTAGCATTCACAGAATCATGCTTTAGTAGTTCAATAACAGATTTATTATCACAATTTATAGAAATTGCAGGAACAGGACTAAGAGAAACAGGTATATGCATAATAAGATTTTTAAGCCATTCAGCTTCTGTGCAAGTTGTATCTAAAGCTATCATTTCGGAGTCCATTGTACTCCTAGCTATGATAGTTTGCTTACAAGAGCCCCAGGAGATTGCAGCTCCTCCTAGAGTAAATACATATCCAGTAGTAGATTTTATATCATGTGAGTCGGTTACCCAGTTTGCATCTGAATAACCTTCTATGATATCAGGGTGCCTAGTAAAATGAAGTTTGTAATCTAGGGTGCCCTTGAGATATCTAAATACCCTATCCAAGGCAGTCCAATGTGACTGATTTGGGTTACTGGTATATCTGCTTAGTCTCCCAATAGCAAATGCAATATCAGGTCTTGTCCTGTTTGTTATATACATAAGGGAGCCTATCATCTGTGAATATTTATGTTGTTCCAAAGGTGACCCTTCATTCTTTTTCAGTACAATACTGCTGTCATAAGGAGTAAGGACAGGTTTCTTATCAAATAACTCAAATCTTTTTAGCATTTTTTCAATTGAATGTGCTAAAGATAGAGTATAACCCTCTTTGCCTTTGGTCACTTGCATTCCTAAAATTAAGTTGGCTTCTCCTAGGTCTTTTATATCAAACTGGCTAGATAAATAGTTCTTTGTAATATTTATCAATTCCAGTGATGAACCTAGGATAAGGATGTCATCTACATACAAGCATAAAATGACACAACTTTTACATGTACCTTTAGAGTATATACATTTGTCATACTCATTTGACAAGAAACAATATTCACAAATTACTTTGTCAAATTTATTGTGCCATTGTTTGGGAGCATGTTTCAAGCCATAGAGGGATTTTACTAGTCTGCAGACTTTCTTTTCTTGACCTTTAGCAATGAAACCTTCAGGTTGGTCCATATAAAGTTCTTCCTCTAGATCTCCATTCAAAAATGCTGTCTTTACATCCATTTGATGGATTAGCATATCATGAATGGATGCTAAGGCCAAGAGAGTTCTAATGGATGTGATCCTAGCTACAGGAGAGTAGGTATCAAAATAATCTAACCCTTTCTTCTGGGTAAAACCCTTAGCAACTAATCTAGCTTTGTATTTCTCTATAGTACCATCGGCTCTGAGTTTCTTCTTGAAAATCCACTTACAACCTATTGGTTTATTGCCTAAAGGTAGATCTGTTAGAAACCAAGTGTTATTCTCCATGATGGAGTTGTATTCACTGTTAATGGCTTCTTTCCAGAAGGGAGCATCAGGAGACGACATTGCTTCTTCATAAGTTGAGGGATCACCCTCTATAAAAAAGGTGAAGAATCCTTCTCCTAAATTTTTCTCAATCCTATTCCTTTTACTCCGTCTTGGTTCTAAGTCTTGTTCAGATTGTGAGCTAGGTATTTGGACATGAGAACTAGTAGAGGGTATGGAGGAAGAGATTGAACTTCTATCCTTAAAAGGAAATATGTTTTCAAAGTAAACTGCATCTCTTGCTTCTATAATGGTATTGTTAGAGATTTCATTTACTTCTGAGTGAGTCACTAGAAATCTATTGGCATAGCTGTCTAAGGCATATCCTATGAAAACATCGTCTACAGTCTTGGGACCAATCTTCCTCTTTTTAGGTTCGGGAATTCCGACTTTAGCAAGGCATCCCCAAACTTTAAGGTAATTAATCCTAGGTGCTCTACCTTTCCACAGCTCATAGGGAGTCTTATCTTTTGTCTTAATAGGAATCCTATTAAGAATGTAACAGGCAGTTAAAAGGGCTTCTCACCACAAGTTATCAGGAGCACCAGAGCTGAGAAGCATGGCATTCACCATATCTAACAGAGTGCGGTTCTTGCGTTCAGCAACTCCGTTAGACTGAGGTGAATATGGAGCAGTTACCTCATGAATTATTCCATGTTCTTCACAGAAGTTAATCATTTCGTTTGAGGTATATTCTCCACCACGATCAGATCTAAGGATCTTAATCTTCCTTTCTAATTGATTCTCAGCTTCAGATTTGTAGACCTTAAATCTATCTAGAACTTCATCTTTGGTTTTGAGAAGGTAGATATAACAATACTTTGAATAATCATCTATAAACGTAACAAAGTATTTTCTACTGCCTCTGGTCAAAATCCTATTTGAGTCACATACATCACTATGGATAAGTTCTAGAAGGTCAGAATTTTTTTCTACATATTTGAAAGGTAATCTAGTGTGTTTGGCTTGAACACAAATCTCACATTTGTGTTTGTCATCTTTTGGAGTCTTGGGAATAAGATCTAAGGTCATCATTCTTTTAATAGAACCTAGGTTCACATGACCTAGTCTGCCATGCCAAACATTTGAAGATTCTATATTAGAGACAATGAGAGAACAATCAGACATTTTATCCATTGTACTTTAAATGAAAAGACCGTCTTTTACAAAGCCTTTTCCTATAAAAGAGTCATGCTTAGAAAAAACTACTTTATTTGCCTCCATTACAATTTTGTATCCTGAGGCTACAAGAAGGGATCCACTAACTAGGTTTCTCCTGACAGACGGCACATGAAGAACATCATGAAGAGTTAAGATTTTTCCTGATGTCATCTTCAGGTCAACTTTTCCTCTTCCAATAATTTGTGCCGTTGAGCCATCTCCTAGGGTCACACCTCCTCCACTTGATTCCTGATAGTTTGAAAAACAGGAGCGATCAAACGAAATGTAAACATTAGCTCCAGAATCCAACCACCAATCATCAGAATGGTAAGAGAGGTTAATAAGGGGTTGAAAGCTTACAAACCTGAAGGAACTCGAAGAACCTTTGTGAAGCATGTTCGCTTCTGGTCTAACTGAGCCCTTTCCTTTGTAGGAGGTCTGGACAGCTTCCTTCTTCCTATGGTAGCAGTTGGTGGCCATATGGGTTGTTTTACCACACACAAAACAAAATCTCTTTTGATCCTGAGTCTGACTAAAGTTTCTTGGTTTTTGGTTTTGGTGATGATGGTTCTGGTGGTTAGGCTGAAAGTTTTTCTTCTTCTTGAAGAAATTCTTTTTGGGTTTATAAGGAAAATTAGACTTGGGTTTTCCTTGACCTTCTACAAGGTTTACCTTAGCTTTAGATTCAGTCTTAGGCTTAGACCTCAATCTAATTTGTTCTTCGGTTCTAATTTTCTTTAGGACTTGATTGTAGGTAAGTTCTCCTTGTGTATGGATAAGATCCTTAGAAACATCAGACCAAGAGGGAGGTAGCTTGTCTATTAGGCATGCTATTTTATGCTCATTGGAGAAAGATTTGCCTTTGGCTTGAATATGTCTAAGGTATTCTTGGAATTCATGGAGCTGGTCATTCATTGGTTTGTCATCTACCATGAAATACCTATTAAAGGTTGAAGAATTAAACCTTTCTATTCCGGCATCATCACAGCCGTATTCATCTTCTAAGGCTTTCCAGAGTTCTTTAGCGCTCTTGTATTCAAAAAATATATCATACAAGGATTCAGATAATGCGCTGAGAATTCTATGAAAGCAGTAAAAGTCTATCTCTTTAGGAGTTTTTGGTTTCGAGGAGGTGGACACTCCTATGTCAGACTCAGTATCATCAGAATCATTTGTGATGGGTGTGGACCCATCAATGGCAGAAATAAGTCCTAAGGTCGTGAGCCAAAATTTTATTTGACTCTGCCATCTTTTAAAGTAAGAGCCATCAAACTTAGCAGGTTTTGCAGTAGAGGATTCCTCCTTACCAGTCATGATTGCAGTCTGAAAAATATAAATTTATTTAATAACAATGTCTAAGATAATAGTTTAGGTGGTCTTTGCTAAACAATCTTAAAATCTTTAGTTTTTCAAGTGTTGATCAACTCAGGTTAGCTGTAGGGGCCGGTTCCCAGCTAGCGGCGGTCCGAAGACTCTTAAGTACCGTGTCGCATAGGGCTATTTACACCCGGTTGACAGAAGGACCCTTTCGGCTTGTGTCCGAGTTTCTCTCTGCTTTGAAACTTTAGATTTGAATATTTTATTTGCAATTTCCTTTTTACTAAACTATTTTCTTTTGGTCCTAGATTGCTTTCAAAAAACTAAGTGATTAAAAATTAAGCAAATTGTATGTTAAAATTGAAAGAAATTTTGTGATTAAAAAATTGCAATTGACAAATAGATAGAAAAAAAATTCTTAACTGTCAATTAGAAGCAAATAGTGAGAAGCTAATAGTGAAAAGCTAATAGTGAAAATCAAATTGTATTAACTGTCAATTAGAAGCTAATAGTGAGAATCAAATTGTATTAACTGTCAATTAGAAGAAAATAGTGAGAAGCTAATAGTGAGAATCAAATTGTATTAACTGTCAATTATCTTACACAGTAACTATTAGTAAATCAATTCTAAGAAAAATCAACAGTAACTATTTGAACAAATAGTGAAAAATCAATTCTAAGAAAACAACAGTAACTATTTGAACAAATAGTGAGAAATCAATTCTAAGCAAATAGTGAGAATTTTTTTTTCTTTCTTTGTAGAACAAAACAACAGTAACTATTGAAACAATAGTAAATTTAAACTACCAGTAAATCAATTCTAAGAAAAATCAACTCTTAGATTGTTAGAAATATTGTCATTTTCTTATTGATAAATTTCAGAATACAAACAGTAAATTTAAATTGATGTTACCGACCTCTGGGAAAGTCGTGCACGAAGCACTGCCCTAAGAGTTGATTCGGGATCTGTGTGCAGACGTTCCCGAAGCTCCTAGTGGTAAAACTCCCGCACTACCGGTATCTCGTCGCCGCACACGACTTGGAGAGAATGACCAGAACTTAGCTCTGCCAAGAGCTTGGAGACGATGAAGACTGAACAGAATGTTGACAGAGGTTTGGAGTAAGAAATTTTCTGATGGTTTACAAAGAAACACAGACGAATATATAATACCGATGTGTAACGATCTGAATTAATTTACTATTAATTCAGCCGTTACACAGGAGAAATAAATAATGAACCTGGACACAATAACGGTTCAGAAACAATTGTAACGTTCAGAAATTAATTTTCTAACGTTCAGAAAATTAAATGAAAAAGAAGAGGAGCAAAAAGAATTTTAGGGTCCCAGTCCGAACCCGAAGAGGAAATCGAATCGGCATTCGGCGCCCGCAGATGTGGGCGCGTACCCGCACCCGTTACGTGCGCCGAACCGAACCGAGCCGAGCCGGGCCGGACGGCGGCTGCGACGCGCGCGTGTGGCCCAAGGGGTTCCCACACAACAACTTAAGAGAGCAAAGAAGAGAAACTAATATATGTACACAAGAGAGCTTTGGCCCATCCGATGTGGGACTAAAGAAAGGAAGAGGAACTTGAACTTTTGCAAGAAATGCAAAACCAACAATCATGATGTGGCAAAGAAAGTTCTGGTTCACCATATCATAGGCTTTCTTGAGGTCCAGCTTTAGACACGCTTTGCTACGTCCCTGCTTATTGAAATCCCTAACAAGTTCATGGGCCAGCAGACAATTCTCTCTCTCTCTCTCTCTCTCTCTCTCTCTCTCTCTCTCTCTCTCTATATATATATATATATATATATATATATATATATATATATATATATATACACACACCATATCTCCATAATACATGAAAATCCAATCCTAAGTAGGCATGACATAAGTCATTTATATAGCATGTCTTATCTCCATACATGAAAATCCAATATTAAGTAGGCAAATCCTATTATTATTAGAATTACTAAAAGCTAAACCCTAACAATTGGCTTGGGCATGTCTAACCCACCAAACTAGCCCCACCAGCCAAAACCGTAACCTTGGGTCCTGATACGAGATATAGGAAACGCGGTGTAAACTAGAGTTGACCAATGATGTATGACATTGGACTAGACATATGTCTTAAAAGGGAATTCTCATAAAATGTTTGAATCAATCTCAATTATGTACACCTCATAATCTCACTTCCTATCCAATGTGAGACTAAATTACCAACTTCATTGTCACCACCATTGAGAGCTCAACCGGATACAAGATACAACCAAACATCATGCTCCATAGTCAACCCCATACGTTCTAGTGAGAAAATACTTGGATGATGATGATGGTGAAAACTGTCAAAAGCAATACGATGAATTAGCTAGGATAGAACACTTACCTCTAATCACCTTGTCCCGAACGATCGGGTCCTTTGCGAGGTGGCGGATAATGAAGGTGATGAGGATAGACGAAGTGTCGTACCCCGCCACCATGACGAGCACCGTGTTGTCGACAATCTCCTCGTCGGTCAAGGCTTCTTCGTCATCCTTGGTTCTTAGGGAGATCAAATAGGTTATCAGATCTTCTTTAGTAGAGGCACATAGCCCCCGTCGGAGTGCCGACCTCCTCTCCTGCACGATTCCGGTGAGCACCTTCCGTATCCTCCTGCTCGCCCGCAAGCTCCTGCTGAAGTTTGTGAAAGGCAGGTTCACCGGTACTGCCCACATTCCGGCGATGATGTCGATGAAGTTCTTCGAGAGCTCGTCGCGAGTGGCGCCGCGCTCGATGCCGCCTATAAGTGAGCAGATGATGTCGAAAGTGAGGCTCTTTGCTAAAGGCAGTACCTGAACATATTCAAAACATATTTATGAACTTGTAGAGATCAGCATGACTTCTTCACACCCTTGTTATTTGATAATTATGCCATGTTTGCAAAATCTGAGACGTATCCGCACATAGATGAATGAGCAATACAAATTATTCTATGCCACTCCAATGAAGCGTTTGGATGCATCTTAAGTTTTTCATTGGTCGACTTTGGTATCCCAGCTTCATATATTGTTAAAAGCATCTTTCGTCATTTTTGAAGCACATCGAAAACACTTCAAAAACATATATTTGGCATCTTAACTTTTTCAGTACTCGATTTTATTACCCCAGTTTCATAAATTATTTTTAAAGCAAATATCGTCAATTTTGAAACACATCGAGAACACTTCAAAAATATTATATTTTTGGCATATTAACATTTCAGTGCTCAATTTTATTATCCCAACTTCATAAACTGTTTTTTTAAAAAGCAACTTTCGTCAATTTTGAAACACATCGAGGACACTTCAAAAGTATATATTTGACATCTTAATATTCTAGTGCTCGATCTTATTACCCAAACTTCATAAAAAAAAAAATTTAAAACTTATCATTTGTCAATTTTGAAACACTTCAAAAGTCTATTTTTGACACCTTAATTTTATTACCCCAACTTCATATTTTTTCTATTTCTTTTTAAACCACATTTCGTCAATTTTGAAACACATCGAAATACTTATATTGCCGGATACTGTTTTGAAATTGTTATGCGAGAATCGAGCAATAGAAAGTTTGAGGTACCAAAAACGTCCGGAGGCTATACCTTGATAGTCCGGTGACCGGACCAATTCATCTGTATGTGGCGCCTGACGACCTGGTCCATCCTCCCGACGTACTTCTTCAGCACCTCCGGCCTCAAGAACTGCTCGACCGCGCCCCTCACGCGCCGGTGGTCTTCGCCGGCCAGCTCCAGCATGTTCCTCCTCCCTATCAGCCTGGAGATGGACTTGGGCTGCTGAGGGACGACGTCGGCGCTGGTGAAGACGAGCTTGTTGGCGGCCGGGCCGGCGAGGAGGACCGTGGGAGCTCCGAAGAGGGTCAGCTTCGAGACGGGCCCGTACTTCTCGATCCTGCGGGCGGCCCAGTCCTCGGCCTTGCCGGCCCACATGGCCCGGAGGAGGCCGAGGCTCTGGCCGACGAAAGGGACCCCCAGTGAGCCAGGAGGGAGCCTACTTCTCGATGACGATGGCCTGGGTGGTCTGGTCAAGATGATAGGGAGAGAAGCTAGGAAGAAGAGAGCTGCAAGTATTGTCATCATCATGCTGAAATGGTTCACAAACTCTGGATGGGAATGCTAATAATGGTTGGGACGATGACTTAATATCATTTATTTATACTTGCAGCATCCAAAATGTAGACAGGAGGAATCTAGATGAACTCGGAAACTTTGGATACCAAAAAAATGGACCTCGGTAAAGCCACTACAAAATACAAGCAAACTTTTTTTTTTATAAATTTTTCGCTCAAAAGTTTACTATGCACACTTTATTTAGAACTATCAAAGTTTTTACAGTCTAACCTATTAGAAGGACTGTCAAAATTTTTACAGTCCTAACAAAATTTTCGGCTAGTCCTGAGTAAATTTTTAAGTGCAAAATTTATATAAAAAAAATTGGATCAGCTCTGTGTGTATTTTGTAGTGCCTTTATCATCGGCCCAAAAAAATGGACATTTTCTTAGGACTAATTAGTGTTTAGACCCTGAATTTTATACCAGCTTAGAGTTTAAGCTCTAAGATGTCTTATTGAAAAGTTTGTTCCATGCATTGCATTGGCAATAAAACTTTTTCTATATAGGCTCTGAAGGGAATAATGGGGAAAAAAAACCAAAAGTAAAAAATTCAGTGTCCAAACTTTTCAATTGGACATCTTAAGGCTTAAACTCTAAGCTGGTATAAAATTCATGATCTAAACTCTAATTAGTCCTTTTTTTAACTCTAGGGAATCTTGATGAACTGTCAAAAAAATTAAGGACAGCACTAAAATAGGCATATTGTCAAAAAAATTGACAGTCCTACCTAGTGAAAGGACTGTCAATATTTTTGACAGTATGTCTGATAACAGTATTTTGACTGTCAAAAATGTTGACAGTCCTACCTATTGGAAGAACTGCCAATTTTTTATAGTCCTACAAATTTTGACAGCCCCGAGTAACTTTTATAGTGCCCTAAAAAAGGTTTGTGATAAGGGCACTACAAAGAACACTCAGGGCTGCCCATTCCTCTCTCCCTAAAATTTACAAGTTTGCCACTCCTCAAACTTACTTAGGGCTGCCCACACCAACCTATATAAGTAAAAAATATTTCTCTTCTTTCTTTTTCACCTTCAAATGAAGAAATATCTCATTCTCTCCAAGTCCTAAAACCTAAATCTAACTTTGGAATTTGATAGTTGTGGTCCCAAGTGGAAGAAAATTCTGATTTAGTGATTCTCCAACGAATATTCTTTCGGTATGTCTTCGACAACATACGATGAATAAATTTTGCCATTGTCACCAAATTATTTAGTTTTATTCGACTATTGTAGGAGCGATGAATGAAATTCTCTTCGATGAAGAAGTCGAATCATGCAATTCATTAAATATGCACTCCGCTCATTCCGAAGAAAATGTCGGTTGTTCCGAAGCACCTACGGTATGTAAAATAACAACCATATTTTGATAGTCAACAGTCATCGTATAAGGCTGTATAAACTACGACAGTCCTATATAAATATAGGACTGTCATAAATTCTACAGTTTTATATAAATATAGGACTGTCATAATTTCGACAGTCCTATAGACAATGTGGACTATCAAAATACTGACAGTCCTGAAGATAAAATGGTGACTAACGCATTTACTTAAAGACTACAAAAATTTTGACAGTCTACTCAATACATTAGTCTGTACAAATTGTGACAGTCCTAATTTGGACTGCCAATTATTTGAAGTTATTAATTTTTATATTATTTTATATTGGTTATAGGACCAATCTCGTACATATGGTGTGGTACATCCTGCTATTGGGATTGAAGTGGAGAATATATTCTCAACGGATATTCGATTTGCATCCCACGAAGAAGCATTAGATTGGTGCTGTCACACCCCAGTCCCAAAATACTGAGGGACTAGACACGTGGCAATGGCCAGCAGCACACTCTAATGGGCAAACCCAATTTAATGGACCCATCAAGGTGTACTTAAGCTGTAAAACAACAATAAAGGTCTACTAAACATGTCACATTCTAATCTCATCCATGGAAGATAAATACGATCAATATCAGCATAATAAAATATAAACCAACATCAAGTCTCAATAAAGTATATCGGGGAATAACCCGATAATAAGTCTGATACAGCAGTTCAATAGACAAGAAATAAAAGAGTCTAACAACAACAAAGACTGAGTAGAGATAAAGCAGATACTCAGGAGAAATCCTCGGCCATCACCTTGTCCTCGGGTATCGGTATTGCTCCTACTTTTGCTTCTGCTCCTGTCCCGTATACCTCGGAATAGATCTCCTCAACTATACCTGGGGACATAATCCGGATTCCAGATCCTCAGGGGACATAGCAAGGTACAAGAATAACTCAAGCCAAAATAAATACAGTACAATAATAAATGAATAAATAAGGTAAACTATGTAACCAGCTATGTGATATGCAAGTGAGAGCATCACCAGTACTCAGGCTGAGACCACTACAAGCTCTGTGTCAAGGAGCCGGTAGCAATAATATCACGTAATGTGCCTAGCTCTGATGTAGAGTCTTCGGCCTCACAATAATAAATATATATATATATATAAATCAGCATGTAGCTTGTGTGTCTCTCCCTACCCAATGTAATCATATGTCTCATGTCCATAACACGCAAGATCATATCTAATGCAGCAAGTCATATGATAGCTATGCATATATATAAAGTCTATGTCACGAATCTTGTAGCCTATACAGAATCACTATGAATGACTCAGGAAGATTTTGTCATATAAATAGTGTCAAGTGTCCTATGGTATGATGTACTTGATAAAGCAAGCACGCAAATATATATGATCGCGATATCAATCTCTATGTGACGTTACACAACTCCGCGTACGGCGTTGACACCTGAATTTTATTCGGACGCTAAGCAATGTCACACGGTCCTAGGTTGAACAGATACATCATATAAATAAATCAAGAGAATATTATGTAGCAAGTACTGTCACGACCCGCACCCGGAATTGGGGCACGAGTACGCGGGTACGTCCAGCCTACGCCGCAGCATCGGCGGTAGAACGCTGTCAAGGTCATGATACTATCTAAACAATCTCACACGAGCATCCAATCTCCATAAGGAGGCACGGATGACACAATATAATATGAACACATACTCAATCACATGACTACAGCACGATAAGATATCGAAAAAAAAAATTAAATACAACACAGGTCTAAATGTAATAATCTAACTCAATAATACCCATGTCTCAACAAGTATGCCGGAGACAAATCCGGTACCAATAAACTACTAAAAAAAACTAACTAGAAAACTAGTGATTCCGGCTAGACCTCCCGGAATCACAACTAAACTACCAAGCCCGAGTGCAGCTACTCACCATATGGTCCATAAAGTGTCGGACACCGGTCCTCTAAGGCATAGTCTGGAAAAAATGTTTCCAGTCAGGAAGGAGCAAAGTACAATAAAAAATAACAGTTCTATTTAATTGATAAGGACTATAAAGCAATAAACAGATGATGCTATATACTGAGAGAAGACAGTGAATAAATGCAATGGCAAATAAAGAGACAGGCAATATATGCAATGTGATACAGTCAGTGCATATATGAAATGAAGAGAACAAGGTACAGGATCATATACTGGTGATGTAGTATATGATCTAAATAGAGTACTGTAATCTATTCTAAGTGTTTGAAATAGTAGTTTCAAAATGTGATCGGCTTGGGAACATGTACGAGAGCTATATGGCCTGGCTAATCATATATGAAGAGCATGATTAATACTTACATTGTTCTACACTTGTATAAAAGGGGTATGATCATATTTCTTACTAACTACTTCCCCGCCCCCAACTAGTACTGTGGATCCAACCATGACACGTCACGATACACGAGCAATATCCAATCTATCATGTACGATGTCTAATATACTTGTCGTGTACAATGTCAATACGATAATCAATGTAACATCTCATGACTGCAGATCCAAGCTATATACTAGTCCGTGTAATACAGTGTCAAGGATTCAGATGTAACATTTTTAGATTACTAAAATTATAGAAATTATCAAGGAATTGGAAATTATCAGAGAATGTACTTGCCTTGGGTCCTTAGCTGGTAAATACTGATGTCCTGTTCCAGAGTATCGCCTGGATGAACCAACAGTCCTATAGACATATCACAAATATAACACTTGTATCAGATGCTACACTAACACACAATCAAACTACACTGGCCTCATGGCTATGCCAGGCATGGCACTAGTCAACTAGGGTCATCTAGTAGGGATACATATATAAATATACATTTATACTCAGAATATATATATCAATTAAATACGTATATAATATATATATATATATATATATATATTTAAGAATATACATATACTGAATATATATGTATACATATGTATGTACTAGTGAAAATTTACATTTGTTATATTTATACATATATATATATGTTTATACATATACCAAAAATACATATTTGTATCTATACCATTACATACATTAACACATATACATATTTATATATACAGATAATTTAATATATACATTTAATACGTATATATAAAAATAGAGAAATACGCAAGATATATATATATATATATATATATATATATATATATATATATATATATATATATATATATATATATACATATACGCGTATATATATATAAAACATATATACACAAATAAAAATATGTTATAGACATACATTAACATATATATATATATATATATATATATATACATACATACACGTATACACACGTATACACCTACACACATATACGTATATATGTATATGCAAAAATATATATATATATATATATACATAAAGAAGGAGGGAGAGGAAGAGGAGGAGATCTTACGGAGGGTGGCCGCCGGGGTGGCTGCCGGGCTGCAGCAGGAGGCCGACGGACTGGCTGTGTGGGGGAGAAGTTGCAGCGGGCTGAATGGAAGAAGAGGGGACTGGTGGAAGGAGCTCGGGACTAGGGTATAGCTCGGGTTGAGCAGGAGGCAGGGTGGAGGAGTTGGTCGGAGCCGTGCGGGTGGTGGTGCGAGGGGATTGAAGGCCGGAGAGGGAAGCTTGAACGGAGGGAGGAGCAGCGGGTCGGGATCCGTCTGTGGGGGGAGGTGCACGGTGGGGACTCGACCGGGGTTGATGGAGTTAGGAGGAGGGGATCAGGGAGTTGGCCGGGGATGGTGGAGCAGTTCGGGTCGGGGTGGCCCGAGCTGACGTGGGGAGCGGCCGGGGATGCTGTAGCAATCGGCTGCGGGGTCGGAGAGAATGGATGGGGGTGGTTGCCGTTGGGTTGATGACGAGAGTGGTGGTGAGTCGGAGGTGGTCGGCTCAACGTCGTCCGGAGGAGCAGCAGTCGGCTGATGCAGTGGAAGGGTGGGGGAAGAGTCGGGGATGCTCGACCAGGGAAGGCAGCTCGCCGGAGTCGGGCTTGGCCGGGTGGGGATGAGGGGCTCGGCTGAGCTTGGCCGCCGGAGTGCTGAGCAGCGGGGATGGGGCTCCGCCGGCCGGGGGATGGACAATAGAGTGGATAGGGGTGAGCAGTAGAGTGAGTGTTTCCCCCCCCCCCCCCAATTAAATTTCAAAAAAAAAAACTAAAGGAAAGAAGAAGAAGAGAAGAAGAAAAGAAAGGAAAAATGAAAAAAAAAGTGGCTACGGTTGGGTGAGGGAGATGGGGGCTTGTGAGGGCTAGCCTAGGTTTTTGGGGATTAGGGCTTTCCTAGGGAAGAGGGGATGATGTGACTTTAAATAGGGTAGTGTGTGTGGGAATGAAGGGTTATGATGAGCCCCATTGAATGGATGGCCTAGATTTAACATGGAGAAGTTCTTCATGGGGGATGAGGATATGGGGTGATTAGTCAAAATTAGGGGTTCTCCATTGGGTTGAACCAATGGGGTGTTGACACCTAATCAAATTTGTAAATTAGCCCCCTTAAATTTGGGTATTTGCACAGACGCATAAAATGATGAAAATTTGGTGGGCGATTCGGTGTTTGGCATTTGGTAGGGTGAGGGGTGTTGTGTGTGTTGTATGGGCATAATTAGTGGGGCATTGGAATTAAATCGGGATTTACGGAATCGGTCAAAATGGTATCCTCAATTTAATTAGGAACAAAATGTAAGCTGTGTTCTAAAATTAATTAGGAGTACATGGGACCAAAATTAGGCCGGGTCACAAATATCATTAGTGAAGAAGACTCAGAACAGAATATTACCCTAATTTGGGTTGCACGAAAAATAGGTCAAGATTGCCTCCAATTTCGATTGGAACGCACAACGATACAAAGTAGGAATTTATTTAGAAATTAAATAAACGTCCGCGACGATTTTTGTGCGGCTAAAATGAAGCACAAGAGAGCATGATTATGAGTTACAAAAATATCAGAATGGAAGACGGGCATGTCTAGAGCAAGATTGTGAATTTGTTGGAAGGCAAAAGCCAGGGTAGCGCTCCAAATATCGAAGCAAAGATAAGGTGCAAAAATTAAATAAATTACGGTAATTAATTACGACATCCAATAAATTAATTCTAAATAAAAATAATTAACCACATAATCCCATAATTCGGACAGGTGTTCATCTACTGGGCTTCTAGGTCAAGTCTACCAGCTCAAACATAAATGAACACTGTATATATATAATATTTAAATACACACCTCATGCAATTATTTAATTTAAATACAATATCGAGAAATCATTTAATATAAATACCACAGTATTAATAATATCTAAAAAGTCAAAAATACCCCTATTTTTGGAATGTGGTAGTTTAGCGGGGCACATCCAGTAGTCTCGTTTAGCGGGGCGCATCCAGTTTCGAGAAAATTAGGGTTTTAAATAACCAAAATTTTGGTCAATTTTACCCTCGAATAAAACACAAACTATAACAAAATAAATTAAACTAAAATAGGATTTTAAAACTTGGTTATATGGTCTAAATTACTGTTTAAGTGAATTTTAGATTTATTACACAGGTTGGTCGTAAAACGGCCGTAAACTTGTGAGTTCAGGCCAGTTTCTGATTTACAGAAATTGGATAAATTTTCCTTTTTTTGTGTCGCGATTTGCGACTGACACAGGACACGATACGTCGAACAGATTGTACTGATTTTGAGAGGGTCACGCGGTCTACGCGTAGGATTCGACAGAACAAAAATACGGATCTATATACAGAGAGTTACGCGCGCGGGAAGACGGGTACCTTGATGCTGTTTGTGACAGGACGGTGCAGCGAGGCACAGCGGCGGCGGCGGTTGCTGCTCGGTCGTTGGTCGTCGCTGGAGTCATCGGGGAGGTCAGGGTCGGCCGGAGGATGGTCGCCGGAGTCTTGGGTGGCGGTTGCCGGGGTCGGCTGGGTCGAAGTCGGTCGGTGGTGTTGATGGAGGATGATGGCGGTGGCGGTGGTGTGGGGTTGAAGTGGTGGTGGCAGCGGGGTGTTCGACGGAGGAGAGCTCGGGGAAGGGTCGAGGTCGGGTGGTGGTAGCAGCGGTGGGTGATGGCGGAGAGGGGTTCGTTGGGGTTGCCAGAGGAGAGGTCGGTGGGGGTCGAGAGTGGCGGAGAGGGGTGGCTGGGGAGGCTGTGATGGTGGTGGTAGAGATGAGTTTAAATAGGAGGAGGGTGGTCGACGGTTACTGGAAGGTGGAGATGAACGGCCACGGGAAGGTAACGGCCGGCGGTTACGGTTAGGGGCGGCGCGGAGGTGAAACTGCCGACGGGTGAAATGCGTGGGAACGGTCGACGATTAAGGAAGTCGGAGCGGCGGGGGAATTAGAATGGTTACACTAGCAGTTACTGTGTAGAAACAGGTCGGGTTTGGATGCGGATACGGGTCCAGATCCGACCCGATCCAATAGGGTTTGGGTTGGGTTGGTTTGGTTTATTTAGGTTGGTCCGGTTTGGTTCAGGTTGGTTTAAACCGGTTTATTTTAGTTTTATTAAAAATAATGTTTTTGGGTATTTAAAAAAACTTTTTGGGTCCATTAAATTCCAAAAAAATACACTATGACTAATTATTTATTTTACACTCAAAAATATTATTTTTATAATATTTTAATATTTAATAAAATCACAAAATTTATTTAATACCAAAAAATATTTATTTTAATTAGTAAACAAATTCTAGAAAATCTCGATTTTTTTTTTAAATTTTGAAAAATTCGGGTGGTTACAATCTACCCTCCTTAAGAGGATTGCGTCCTCGCAATCAAAGAATTTACTACTAAGAAAAATTATACATGGTTACCTATAAGAAATGCTTAGGTCATACTTGTATATTCGAATAGGTGAGGATAACGCTGGCGTATGATATCCTCTCGTTCCCAAGTAGATTCTCCGGGGGAGTGATATTTCTAAGCTACTCGAACCAGTCTAATCATCTGACCTCGTAATATCTTTTCACTGATGTCGAGTATCCCAATTGGCTGCTCTTCATATCTCAAGCTAGGGCCCACTACAATCTCAGAATGATTCACTATGTGGCTTGGATCAGTCACATACCTCCTCAGCTGTGAGACATGGAATACATCATGCACTCACTCTAAAGATGGGGGTAATGCAAGACGATACACCACCTCACCAATATGCTCCAAAATATCAAATGGACCAATGTACCTTGGGCTCAGTTTGCCTCTACTCCCAAATCGAATAGTACCTCGAGTAGGTAAAATCCTCAAGAATACGTGCTCTCCTTCCTTGAACTCCAAAGGTCGTCTGTGTGTATCAGCCCAATGCTTTTGTCTGTCCTGAGCTGCACGAAGATGATTCTGAATTTGCTTCACCTTCTCAACTATCTGCATTACTAACTCTGGACCCAGTATCTGACGCTCGCCAATGTTACTCCAACATATCGGTGATCTGCACTTCCTGTAGTACAAAGCCTCGAATGGTGCCATCTGGATGCTCGCCTGGTAGCTGTTATTGTAAGAGAACTCCACTAAGTGCAAATGGTCTTCCCAAGACCCTCCAAAGTCTAACATACACGATCGTAGCATATTATCCAGGATCTAAATCGTGCGCTCCGACTGACCATCTGTCTGTGGATGGTAAGCAGTGCTAAACTTGATTCGGGTGCCAAGACTCTCTTGCATGCTTCGCCAAAAATGGGATATAAATCTTGAGTCAAGATCTGACACAATTCTAATCGATACTCCATGTAATCTTACGATCTGTAGTATGTACATGTTGGCTAAAAATTCTGTGGACTGTCCAACTCTAAACGGCAAGAAATATGTCGATTTAGTGAGTCGATCCACAATAACCCATACTGCATCTTTTCCACTAGGGCTTCTTGGAAATCCTGTAACGAAATCTATAGTTATATGTTCCCATTTCCATTCGGGTATGGGAAGCGGTTGTAGCATACCAGCAGTTCTTTGATGTTCGGCCTTAACTTGCTGACAGACCAAATATTTTGCCATAAATCATGTAATCTCTTTCTTCATCCCATACCACCAATAATACTGCCTCAAATCTCGGTACATCTTTGTTCCTCCCGGATGAATAGAGTACATGGAGCTATGTGCTTCAAACATTAACTCGTGTCTCAATTCCCCATTCGGAACATATAGGCAATTTTCGCACCTTAATGTCCCATCCTCATGGATTCGAATTCCAGTCTGTATGCCAGCTTTCGTCTTCTCCATATGTCTTCGAAATCTAGCATCTGTGGGTAAGGCCTCCTTAATCCTCTCTACTAGTGATGACTTAACTTCAAGATTCGCCAATAAGCCACTTTGTCTAGGCAAAATAATCTCTATCTTGAGCTCTTGTAGATCCTCTAATAGCTGGGGCTGCATCGTCAAGGAATAAGCTGTGGGCTTCCTGTTGAGTGCATCTGCTACGATATTCGCCTTGCCCCGATGGTACTGCTGATCTATATCAAAGTCGACCATCAACTCAAGCCAACTTATTTGTCTCATATTGAGCTCTTTCTGAGTATATACATACTTCAGACTCTTGTGATTAGTAAAGATTTATACCTTCTCTCCATAAAGATAGTGCCTCCATATCTTTAGTGCAAATATTACTACAAGTAGCTCAAGATCGTGCGTCGGGTAGTTCTTCTCATGGACCTTCAGTTGTCTCGATGCATAAGCGATAACTTTACCATGTTACATCAAAATACATCCTAGTCCACTGCCTGACGCATCACTATAAACAATAAAGCCTCTCGATCCTGAAGAAAGAGTCAAGACCGGTGCTGTTGTTAATCGTCTCTTTAACTCTTCAAACGCCTTCTGACAATCTTCCGTCCATGTAAACTCCTGGTCCTTACGTGTCAACCGCGTCATTGGCTCCACAATCCTTAAGAAATTTTCTACGAACCTCCGGTAGTATCCAGCAAGTCCGATAAAACTTTTTACTTCCGCAACTGATGTAGGTGTAGGCCAAGTTTCTATTGCAGCAACCTTCTCTAGATCAACTGAAAGTCCTTCTCCTGAGATGATATGTCCCAGAAAAGGCACCTTATCCATACAAAACTCACATTTACTGAGTTTGGCATACAACTTCTCATATCTCAGCGTCTCTAGCATGATTCTGAGATGCTCCTCATGCTCTTCGTGGCTCTTGGAATATATTAAGATATCATCAATAAACACAACCACGAACTTGTCCAAGTACTGATAAAAACTCTGTTCATCAAACTCATGAACACAACTGGCGCGTTGGTTAAACCAAATGGCATAACTAAGAACCCATAGTGTCCATACTTGGTCCTGAAGGCTGTCTTCGGTATATCCTCCTTCCTCACTCTAATTTGGTGATAACCGAAACTAAGATCAATCTTTGATAATACCCTAGCACCACTCAACTGATCGAATAGGTCGTCAATGCGTGGCAAGGGATACCGGTTCTTAATGGTTACAGTGTTCAGTGCCCTGTGTAGAAGCATGAAAAGTACGTCGCAGAATTATACGCAATATACATGAAGCCCACGTAAAGCAGAATTTTAGTACTGAGCAGCGTAAAATACGATTTCAGAACTATTGGCGTACAACGGAGCTACAACTCTATTTTTAGAGCTCAAGAACAATCCGCGTAAAGCGCCACTTTCAAGGCCATTTTGGCGTAAAAGGTGGCTTCCCCCCCTACAGCGTAAAATACGTCTGCTTATTAATGCAGCATGGAGTTGTACGAGAAACTCTTCGTATTCCTTGAATGAACCTGTCAGACAGTACAATGAACCTGACTCCTGACAAAGAGTACTGTACGACTATCCAGACGACGGCTGTAATGATGATTCTACACAGAACCCCAGACTGTTGTTTAGTGACAAAGCCTCGAATTAAGACGTCGTTTACGCATTCAAGGAATACGCTGCCTAGTTTTACACAGGGAGACATGAGCTTTTACGCTCAGGATGAGACAAAGTCAACTGTCACGTCAAAAGCTGCTCTTCGTACAGAACTCGAGGCATGTCTCTGTAGTTAATGCACGAGATGGGGGCAGATCTCTGCATTTAATGTACGAAATTTTGTTCTATTTCCAATGACTGGGTGATCTATAATTAGGGCTAATACGTCCACATCACCATCCCTGCACATTACGCCATCAGGCTATTTTTCACTATAGGAGTACGCTGTATGCTATCTCCTCGAAATATGCCGACCTGGCTATTTTTAACTATAGGAGTACGCCGTATGCTATCTCCTCGAAATACGCCAACTCAAGCCATATTTGTAAAGATGTGTGATAAGGCGATTTGGCCCGGAATACGCTCAAGACCCCAGTCAACATCAAGTATGACAGCTACCTGGATTCTACGCCAATATGACAGCTATTTGGCTTCTACGCCAACAGGACAGCTATTTGGCTTCTACACAACCTGACAGCTATTTGGCTTCTACGCCAACATGACAGCTATTTGGCTTCTACGCCAACCTGACAGCTATTTGGCTTCTACGCCAACCGGACAGATATTTGGTTTCTACGCCAACAGGACAGCTATTTGGCTTCTACGCCAACCTGACAGCTATTTGGCTTCTATGTCAACCGGACAGCTATTTGATTTCTACGCCAACAAGACAGCTATTTGGCTTCTACGCCAACCTGACAGCTATTCGGCTTCTACGCCTAATTGGCTTCTACGCCAATCATCTCTACGCGAGGGGCAGTTACCCATGTGGCTTGCATGCCGTGATCTTCGCAGCAGTTATACGCGTTACCCCATAATGAGACACGCGTCACACGCAGATTCGAGAGATCATTCAGACGTAGGTATCAGTTATCATAACCGCCGCGTAAAGAGCGCCCCACTCTCCACTGTTCGGCTTCTACGTCGACTGGACGGTTACGACAATTGGACTCTATAAATAGAGACCCCTATTAACAGAGAAAAAGATCAGATTTTATTTTTGAGAGAGAAGAGCTAGAGCACAGACAGAGGGTAGTGATTAACGACTTTGGCATCGAGCATTCAATCCCTCTTGCGATCTTTGAAGCTTTTCCTTCTCCTATAGTACTTCTTCGTCATCGTGTGGTCCAAGGGACAAAGTGATCGACCACAGATCAGACTCCTATAGCAATATTTACCCAGAATTAAATTTTTGTACTTAACATCCTCGTATAGGATTAATTGTACTTCTTTTTTTTGTTTGTAAACCAAAGAAAGGGTTTCGTATAAACCTAGTTTTATTTCTTTTATTTATTATCAAACACAAGATGGCGACTCTGCTGGGGAAGTCTTTCTCTTCTGATGAGAAAATTATTGCTCAACACGGTGCTGTATCCGTCGGATCAACGAAGAAGACTCTGGTCGTCCAATTCGACCAATCTGCTTATGAAGACATGCTTCGCGCAGGGGGTAGCTCTAATTCCCTCTCTGTCTAGGACAACAGGAAGCTGCGTAAAGTATGGATGCCCCGGACATCCTCTACCCTGTCACGCCCCGAGGCGTCCCCCGAGTCGCGACCGCCGTGCGGGCCTGGAATTGCGCCCGCACAAGGCTTTAATGGTTTGCATAGCAAGCACATATTCAGAGTACGCAGATAAATTGAAACACAGATTTGAAACATGGAAAAGTTCTCATTATTGATAATGAACATCTATTACAAACTCTTGAACGAGTTAGCTAATATGCCGAACGGCTTACAAAGAGATGACTCAAAATGAGATAGCAGTCCTGTACATTACATCCCTTTATAAACTCAAAATAATAAGGACCTCCTGGCTGGAGGATAGCTTTGCCACGGAGCTGCATTTGTGTATGAAGAGTTGCAGGCTCCTGACTCCAAAAGGCTTCAAGGGGCGCGGTAAAGATGCGCCAACAGCTGGACTGGATCGGGAAGACGACTTCGGCTCCTCGCTCGGTTCGCCTTGGTGCGGAGAACCTGTTTCAACGAGGGTCAGCATATCGAAACATGCTGGTGAAGGCGAGCTAGCCGAACTATACCAATCAACACGTTATTTTAATGAAGCATGCATATTAGTGGGTTTCTATCTTGCCTTAGTTCATTTACAAGTAAGCAGCATATAGAATTTACTGAAAATAAACGTGCCACCGTTCGGTGGATTTTACCTGCCCGTCTGAATAACCTGCACAATACTTACCTTGCCTTCCCTGCCACGAAGACACAAGTTAGTATGCAACAGGTTTAAATATACACGATACACGTACGATGCACTGCAAGCCATATTCACACGATAAACACACGAGGCGTTGCAAGCATATACACACGAGGATCACTGGCTTGTTGCCATTTTGGACTAGTCAAGGACAAGGATAGCATGCAACGAAAAAACACGAGGAGCTCAGAAAACACGATGCGTTGCAAGTTATCCCGTCCGTACACGATTGACTATAAACACGAAGTTTGCCCAGGTCGGATCGGTGCCAGTGCCCCAGCGACCGTCCGCAGAACTTATATCCTTGTGCACAAGTTGTCCGTGATCGAACACACGATGTTTAGTTAAATTATCACTTCACGCAGTTGAGGCAACACGAGTAATGCATGCTTTATTTTGCATAGCCTCTAGGAACAGTTATGCGTATGATGAATATTCCGAACGAACAAGCATGCAAGTAAGTAACCGTTCACGAAGTTTATTGACAAGCATATAACCAAGTCTATTCTCTTTTATCTTGGTTTCTTTTATTATTACTTGGTATCGTTTGATCGGGGCAAGGGAGTGAAGCTTGGAAGCAGGGCTAGCTAATCGGGTTGGTAGCCACTCACTTCGATGTTTGGAATGGAGAAGGAAAGAGGCGCTTCACGACTCCGCTCGTAAGCCGCCTACTGCTCGTTCACCTGCACACGAACAGCTCGATTAATACTTCATCCTCTCTTTCCAATCTCGGAATTGAAGTGCAGTTCAATGAACGAAAACAATGAAAACCATCGAAACCGTTCAAGGAAAACAAGCAAATCCCAAAACCAACTCAAAGCACGAAAGCAACAAGCGACATCGAAAACCGAGGCAATAAAAGATAGCAGCGGAGAGGTCCCTCCTGACTCTGCCGCTAAGCCGATCCTTGGGGCGCGGTCCACTGAATATGGAAATCGATTCCGAAGAAACAAATCCATAACGAGGACGAGTTCTTAATTCAATCTATCCCGATCGAACGATACCGTCTTGTGTTTCTTAGCCGCGCTCTCCGCACCGGGAGAACGGGGCGCTACATCCTACCCAACCAATTGGAAGTTTCGTCCCGAAACTTAAGAATAATGCTTACCGTTAGGGGTTATTACGTTGCGGGCGATGAGCAGGAAGGTTCGGACAAGCACTAATGGCATGGCCCAGATTGCCACAAGCGAGACATAACCCAAGTCTCTTACGACACTGATTGTAGGAGTGCCCACGTTTATTGCAGTATTGACATACTTGGTTGGGATTTGCCCTGTGTTGGCCACCGTTATTTCGGCGCTTTGTGGCGGTGTTTTCTCTCTCGTCGCTATGGCGTTTGTGATTGTAGGTATGCACAGTGCCGGTAGAAACGTGAGGATATTGTGGTTCTAGAGATAGGGCGTGATTCATGACTTCACGCATTTGTTCCATACTGATTGTTGGCTACGTGCCCATGAATGGCAGGGCGTAGTCCACCTTCAAACCTTCTGGCTCGACTCGCTGCATCAGGTAAATAGGCCCTAGCGAATTTGGAGAGTCGGTTGAATTCGGCGGAGTACTCTTTAACTGTCATGCTGCCCTGCCTCAGTTGTACGAAGTTATTTTCCATTTGACGTTGTACTGGAGGGGGTATAAACTCCTCTTCGAACGCGGCACAAAAGGTCGTCCACGAGATCGCCTCCTCTCCGTGATCAAATTGGAGAGATCGTCGATGCACGTCCCACCAATCGTGTGCGTTGAGGCGGAGCTGTAGTTGCGCGCAGGCGACGCGCTTATCTTCGGGGACCTCTAGCAGAGCGAAGTGATCTTCTAGCTCGGCTAGCCAATCTAGAGCTACCACCGCGTCCTCAGTCCCGTTGAATGGAGTGTTGCAGACTTTCTTGAAATAGCCCAAGTTGAAGGCAGTCACGTCCCTCGGCCTTGGGATTTGAGGCGTCTCCACTTCAAGCACGGGCTGTTCCACCGGAGTCGTTGCTGTTGCGGCAGAATGGTTGGCAGCCAAAGTCTGAACGATTTGTTGCAGGGTATCTACCTGCTTCTGTTGGACTGAGAATCGGTTCTCTAGATTGCTCTCGAACCTGGCTTGGCGAGCATCGTCTCTTTTTCGTTGCGATTCTAACATTTTCATCACCCGCTCTAGCGGGTCGACTTGAGACATGCCTCGCTGGCTCTGAGAGCTTCCCGAATTTCCCGAACTACTTTCCTGTGTTTCGTTCGGTGGTTGCGCTGCAGATTGCGCTGGTACCATACCTTCAAAAGAAGGTAAATTACATTAGAATCATAATGTATTATGGACTTATTGCGTGAACGTATCTCATTTGGCCTAGCGAGTTCAAGAGTTCGCACAGGAATTTGATCGTTAAAGGAACTTTTCCAGCACGAAGTCTAAGGAACTTGAATCTGTGCTCTGATACCACTATGTCACGCCCCGAGGCGTCCCCCGAGTCGCGACCGCCGTACGGGCCTGGAATTGCGCCCGCACAAGGCTTTAATGGTTTGCATAGCAAGCACATATTCAGAGTACGCAGATAAATTGAAACACAGATTTGAAACATGGAAAAGTTCTCTTTATTGATAATGAACATCTATTACAAACTCTTGAACGAGTTAGCTAATATGCCAAACGGCTTACAAAGAGATGACTCAAAATGAGATAGCAGTCCTGTACATTACATCCCTTTATAAACTCAAAATAATAAGGACCTCCTGGCTGGAGGATAACTTTGCCACGGAGCTGCATTTGTGTATGAAGAGTTGCAGGCTCCTGACTCCAAAAGGCTTCAAGGGGCGCGGTGAAGATGCGCCAACAGCTGGACTGGATCGGGAAGACGACTTCGGCTCCTCGCTCGGTTCGCCTTGGTGCGGAGAACCTGTTTCAACGAGGGTCAGCATATCGAAACATGCTGGTGAAGGCGAGCTAGCCGAACTATACCAATCAACACGTTGTTTTAATGAAGCATGCATATTAGTGGGTTTCTATCTTGCCTTAGTTCATTTACAAGTAAGCAGCATATAGAATTTACTGAAAATGAACGTGCCACCGTTCGGTGGATTTTACCTGCCCGTCTGAATGACCTGCACAATACTTACCTTGCCTTCCCTGCCACGAAGACACAAGTTAGTATGCAACAGGTTTAAATATACACGATACACGCACGATGCACTGCAAGCCATATTCACACGATAAACACACGAGGCGTTGCAAGCATATACACACGAGGATCACTGGCTTGTTGCCATTTTGGACTAGTCAAGGACAAGGATAGCATGCAACGAGAAAACACGAGGAGCTCAGAAAACACGATGCGTTGCAAGTTATCCCGTCCGCACATGATTGACTATAAACACGAAGTCTGCCCAGGTCGGATCGGTGCCAGTGCCCCAGCGACCGTCCGCAGAACTTATATCCTTGTGCACAAGTTGTCCGTGATCGAACACACGATGTTTAGTTAAATTATCACTTCACGCAGTTGAGGCAACACGAGTAATGCATGCTTTATTTTGCATAGCCTCTAGGAACAGTTATGCGTATGATGAATATTCCGAACGAACAAGCATGCAAGTAAGTAACCGTTCACGAAGTTTATTGACAAGCATATAACCAAGTCTATTCTCTTTTATCTTGGTTTCTTTTATTATTACTTGGTATCGTTTGATCGGGGCAAGGGAGTGAAGCTTGGAAGCAGGGCTAGCTAATCGGGTTGGTAGCCACTCACTTCGATGTTTGGAATGGAGAAGGAAAGAGGCGCTTCACGACTCCGCTCGTAAGCCGTCTACTGCTCGTTCACCTGCACACGAACAGCTCGATTAATACTTCATCCTCTCTTTCCAATCTCGGAATTGAAGTACAGTTCAATGAACGAAAACAATAAAAACCATCGAAACCGTTCAAGGAAAACAAGCAAATCCCAAAACCAACTCAAAGCACGAAAGCAACAAGCGACATCAAAAACCGAGGCAATAAAAGATAGCAGCGGAGAGGTCCCTCCTGACTCTGCCGCTAAGCCGATCCTTGGGGCGCGGTCCACTGAATATGGGAATCGATTCCGAAGAAACAAATCTATAACGAGGACGAGTTCTTAATTCAATCTATCCCGATCGAACGATACCGTCTTGTGTTTTTTAGCCGCGCTCTCCGCACCGGGAGAACGGGGCGCTACATACCCTTCCTGCGGACTCTCTCTCTCCGATCAACAAGGTTGTGGCATCCCAACCTATACGCTCTGTGCATAAAAACCCGTCTCTCGTCGCTGACGTAGCTGACATAATTTCTGGCAAGGCCTCAGCACCAAGTCAGAAATTTCAAACGCGCCCTGCGCGTAAAACTTCGTCTCCCGTCGCTGACGTGGCTAACATAATTTCTGGCAAGGCCTCAGCGCCAAATCAGAAATTTCAAACGCGCCCTGCGCATAAAACTTCGTCTCCCGTCGCTGACGTGGCTGACATAATTTTTGGCAAGGCCTCAGCGCCAAGTCAGAAATTTCAAACTCGCTCTGCGCATAAGAATATATCTCCCGCCTATAAGGAGGTAGATGGTACATGCAATCACCGCAAGGGAAAACAAGTGGCGAATTTTCCGACCTCTCGGCTTTTACGCCATCAAGAAAAGCTATCCGCTCTTCAGATTACGCGAAATACTGACGTCCGATTGAGTACTTCCTCAGTTTTACGCCAACCTGTACAAAGCTTCAGATTACGCCAGGACAAGACACTCGGCATAAAGAAGACCCGGTTCACGGGAATGCACGTTCCTCAGACGGATGACGGATCATACGCTACTCACATGGCTGAACTGTTGTATTCATATTGCAGGGAAAGAGTTATGGTTCCCAATCTCCATGCCCCTATTGATGTAAAAAGGCAGAATAAGCCTTCTTCTTCTTCTTTTAGTCATCTACCTGATTTGCGTGATTTCTTGATCCAAAAATGCAAAGACAAGGGTCAAAATCAAGATGTAGAGTCTCTAACTACCAAGATTGGGGAGATCATGTGGGATGTAGCGCCAACATCTAATGTCGCCACGATAGATGGGCCATATGAAGAATCTGTCTTCATTATTCCACCTACTCGCAACGATCAACATCAAATAATCTTCGGTCGGATGCGGAATAGACCGATTGTACAAGAAGATTCTCACGAGTCTGATGCTAGGAGAATGCAAATCCACAGATATAGCCCACAAGCTTTAAAGATTATATAAAGTATGGGTTATGATTTGAAGTTGAAACAAGGCCTCAACTATGGAAAAGGCAGACGAGCACCGTTGAATGGCAATCCTTACTGTCAACGAGCTCGTTTTGGGTTAGGATATACCACATCCCCTGCAAACTCTGTCACCCTCACATTTCCATCTAAGGGTAGTTTGGTATTTATCTTGAGTATTAATTATTTTAGAATTATTATAATTAATATTTGTGCATGACTAATTTATTTATTTTAATTATTGCTAGTGTAGACTTATTTTAGACTTGTGTAGTGGACCTAATATTTTAATTAGAGAACATGAACAAACTTTTGGACTAGTCTAAGTTGAGCCCATGAATTAGGCCCATGGATTAAGAAACATGTTTAATTAGTGAAACCATTAGACTAGAACCTTCCCTCCCTAATTATTTCTTCATGAGAGGCCCCAAGGGGTATTTTTGACTTTGTATATTGCTTGGGGAAGGGTTTTTATCCAGCCATAATTGAGAGGAGAGAGAGTGCTCTCATTTTAGTTCTTCCCCAAAATTCTAGATCTAGTTTTTCCCCTTCCAATTTCCCATCAATTCCCTATTATTTCACCATCATTTCTCTTCAAATCTCCTTCTAAATTCAACATTGAAGCCTCTACATCAAGGATCTACAAGCAAGGAGCAAGGAACAAGGAGGAGGAGGCCAAGATCTACAAGGAGAAGAGCAACTTGTCATTTGGGACCTTTTTATTGGGAATCCATCTCCCAATAGGTACAAATCAGTTTTCCCCCTTCCTATAGGCTATAGATCTGAGTTTTTACCATGAGAAACCACCCCACATGCATAGGTTACCCATAGGATTTGATTTGGAATCATTTGGAGACCTACGGTGGAAGTTATGTCCATTTTGGTGCCGATTTTGGGGGAATTCCGAAATTGGCACATGTAGTGCTTGTCAATGGATCTAATAGATCTAATTGACCATTGATTGTTTGTTTGTAGCTTGTGTCATGTCCACAATTGGATACGTGTGGGCCGAATCTCGTCGATTTGACGAAACGGTCGATTTTAGGGGTTTTTCTCCGACACAGGGCCATGTGCATATCATATGATGACACGGACACGTAGACACTATAATTTATATATGTATTAATCATAAATTATGTATTAGACTTGTACGTGTCCTCCGGGATACGTTTGGTTGTGAGTTGGGAGCCGTGTCGCAAGTGTATCATAGAAAAGTGTGATACGGGTGCGGTGCACCCCATGTGTTTGTGTTTTTGGCTTTTGTACTATACATACATATGTATATATATTAGTATATACTATCTATATATTATTTGGAGAGTATAATAGAGGAATTTGGATTTTATGTATAAACATATGCCTATGTGTATATATATGAGGGTATCTATATATATACATATAACTATGTGTACAGATCTAAATATATATATTTATGTTGGTGTGTATATATGTATATATATTTATTTAGGTAGATACTATCTATGGGTTATATAGAGTGTATAATAGGATAATTGAATTTATGTGGTAGTGTGGGTTTATATGCTTTTAGATATTTGGTATATGTCTATATACATGTGTTAGTTTACATCTATATAGATATATATTTATGTTTGGTTAGATATGTATGTACCTATCTAGTGTCGAGGGTTGATGTATATGGGTATATGGAATTAAGGGGGGGACTCGACAGCAGGCAGTACTAGTGCAGATACTTGTGCAGTGAAGACACAGTGAGTTACTCACTGAACTGCATTCTGCAGTGAAGGCAGACACCTCAACTAAAGACCTGTAATCAACTGAAATATTTGAACTGATTTTAATCACTGAACATCACCTGAAAACCTGAAGACTCATTGACATGAAGACTCATTTACCTGAAACCAGAAGACTGTGCAGATTTAGTAACTGTGCATCTTGAAGTGCACAGTATGTGTAAGGAAATGTTCAGCAGCAAGGGCAAGATATGCTATCTGCAGTTTGAGTTCTGCACTGTGTATTCTCTGCAGTTTCACAGTGGTATGCTACCTGCAGTCTTGAGTTCGACAGTGTGTGTTTCTGCAGTTCACAGTGATGTGCTAGCTGCAGTATCAGTATTTTGTACTGAACATTGTTCAGTATCAGGGGTTAAGGCACTGAGCAGTTCAGTCCTCCCCTGGGTGTTCGATTCCCCTGAGTAGGAAGTTAGCAGCAGAGGTTTGGAGAGATGCAGCAACTGTGCAGAGGAGCTGCACAGTTCAGCAGCTACAGCAGTGAAGCCTCGGCAGTTTTGAGATTCAGTCACTGTGCAGTATCTGCACAGTGAAGGAGAGCCAACAGTTTTAGTATCAGTACTGTGCAATTATCAGTACTGTGCAATATCAGTTCTAGTATCAGTGGGTTGGGTAATGGTTCAGTTGGATTTTGGTTTATGAGTTTTTGGTTTAGCCTGGAGCTTGAGTGCTTGGTTAGTAGTTATAAGGTATAGTTAGTAGTTAAGTATAGTGTGATATTATGGTTTAGAATTTGATACTTATATTACTAGTACTAGAAATTCTATGCATAATTGTATTAGTTAGTAGTTAGATATTATAGTGCTAGTTTAGATAATTAGTATTAGATGGGTTATGTATATATGTATACTTGTATTGGTTGATTGGTAGCAGTTAACTATATGTGTATACTATTGTATATTGGTATTGTTAATACATAAAGGGTATGTTAGTAGTTAGTGGTGAGTTATATTATATGTACTAGTTATATGTATTAGTTGGGTTGCCTTGGGATACCAAGGTATCACCAAGGTATGGGTCGATACCTAAGGTTTTGAGATTTGGGTATCGGGTTAGATGCGATACACATTGGTGCAAGGCCAAGGTATCATAATTAATTTGTTTTAAGATATTATTATTATTGTGACTTATATATATATATAAACCTATTTTTATAGTAGAAAACTTGCGTATCGTAAGATACGGCTCTTTGAATGCATTATTGTGTGTTAGCTTAGCTAGTATAGCATAGCTTCATAGTGTATTGACTTAGTGACTAGCTTTAGACTCTTACAACCTAGAAATACATTGGTTTGACTTAGAAATGGCGTATTGACCTAGAACTTCTTTAACTTTATTTATTTTCATCATGGAACCTTGTATTGATGCAACATACCATATATAGGTTGTGAGACACCAGCTTGGGCATCGAGAGACACACTTTGCTCAGGACTTCAGGCGAGTACATTTCTCTGATTGTTTTCAATTCATAATGTTGTATATATGCATGTTCTAGATTAGTATACATTGATTCCCGACACAGTGATTTCACGGACTGGTGCTTTATGGATCCCGTCAGGAGGTGTTATCCCCTACCGTGTGCAACGGGTACCCAATGACATGTATTTCATCGTGTGCATTGGGTATTGACTTTCATGTGCTTCTTGTGCATCCACTATTTCGCATGCTAGTGTGACTATCGTGATCATGTACGTGACGTGTCGTGATTAGATCCATGAGTGTTGGTTGGGGAGGGGGAGTAGGAGTTGGTTATGTGATCAAAGCCCTCTTGATCTCATGTGCATGTCGATTATACACCTCACGTATAATGGAGTTACCTATATACCTCATGTGCAACCTAAACCGATCACATAACGAACTCTCACTCTAAAACACATAGTTAGTATTTCTTGTTCTCTACTTGCAGTTCTCCTCGTATTTACTTTCAGCTTTATTGTGCCTATTGCCTGTTCACTTGTACAGTTTATTCCTTCTACTTGTGCATCTTGTATCATTTTTCTATTGCTTGTTATATATGCTCGATTATGTTATTGGAACTGCTTTTAGAGGTATGTGCTTCGCTCCAATCCTGACTGGATATATTTTTCCAGATGATTGGCTAGAGGAGCTGTGTCCCACACATTACGGACCTCAGGAGGGTGAGACTTTAGAGGACACTCCCCTAGAGCCAGAGGACATAGTACCAGTGACCGAGGAGGTCTAGTTTTGTTTAGATGTTGTATTAGACTATATTTTTGTGGAGTTTTACAGATGTACTATTGTTTCATTTGTAGAATTGTATCTTCTTCCCTTCGCTATTTCCATTCGTGCATTATTTTCTCCTTAGTTGTTTTGTGATTGAGATTGATATATTTGTGAGATACCATATTGCTCCTCCGATTGGAGTTGAGATGATTGACAGGTACCATATTATATTGTTGAGATGTTAGATAGTTAGAAATGACCCAGACAGCGTTCTACCGCCGATTCTGTGGCGTAGGCTGGGCCTAACCACGTACTCGTGCCCGAATATCAGGGTGCGGGTCGTGACACGTTTTTAGTGGTGGCCCATGCAGGTCTAGATAGACATCGTAGTTATGCTCGACTAGAGTATTGCTACGAGCCTGCTTTAGGATACAGGATTTAGGCTGAGAGTTACTCAATCACAACTAGGAAAAATTCTAATGTTTTGTTCTACAAATCTTTATCTATTTGATATTGTCTTTCATTTTGAATTAAGTTCTGTCCTTCTTTGATGATATCGCATTATATTCAATAATTGATTCCGTATTTTTAATCTGACTTCAGGATGCCTCCGAAGGTCAGATTCTATCGCTCAGGAGCAGCGACAGCTTCCTCAGCTACTTCTCCACCTGCTGCGGATAGAGTAGCAGCTGCTACCGTTACATCTTCCGTCGAGAGGATCGCCTCACCGGTCCAGGTGGGAGTCTCAGCAGCCGCTTTTGGGGGTGCTCCTCCCCCGGTTCAGAGGGTTGCTCCAGTTATTCCCGAGGATCTTCCGCCACCACCGCCAGTACCAGCTGATGCTACACAGCTGTTTACACTTTTCCAGATGATGATGGAGGCCCAGAGGGCCCAGGCCGAGGCGCAGCACCGACAGACCGAGATGTTGAGACAGGGCATCGAGAGTGCTCACCAGGTGGCCATCACCGCCGTAGAGAGGACCGCACCACCACAGCCACGGGAGGTACAGCCCAGGCCCGGCACCATTCAGGACTTCAAGAAGTTGGATCCCCGGCCTTTCAAGGGGACAGAGGGCATCATCTATGCCGATGATTGGTTGGAGAGCATGGAGCGCATCATGCGCTTATCCCGCCTTGCGGAGGACCTGATGGTGGAGGCAGCGGGATTGCAGATGATGGACATCGCCAGCACGTGGTTCCGGAATGAGCCACGGATCGCCGATCCAGGATTGACATGGGGAGAGTTCAGGGACCTGTTCAGAAGGAAGTTCTTCCCGCCTACTGAGAGACTTGACCTGGAGCGACAGTTCCAGAACCTCTACCAGGGGAACATGACGGTGGAGGAGTATGCCGCCGAGTTTGGTAGGTTGAGCAGATATGCCGACTATATGGTGAGAGACCCAGAGAACCGGGCTAGTAGGTTCAGAGAGGGTCTAAACTGGGAAGTGAAGGCCCTCATTTCTTCGAGCCACGAGACGTATACCGACATCTTGAGGGAGGCTCGCAAGGTCGAGAGAGACCTGAGTGGGAGGCACAAGAGGGACCGAGATGTTTATGGTGGCAGCAACAGCACAGGTCCAGCGAAGAAGCCATATTTCCAGCACCAGAGGCAGCAGTCCAATGCGCCTAACCGAGCACCGGTACAGCAGACGTATCAGATGCAGAGACCAGCCCAGACAGCTCGTGCTTGCCCCTTCTGTAAGAAGGCAGGGCACGGATGGGACGTTTGCAGGAAGAGGCTCGGTCAGTGTTTGTTTTGCGGTTCATCAGGTCACCAGCTGAGGGATTGCCCCAAGACCTTAGCTCGGACAGTACAGGATGTAGCCCCTATCTAGAGGATACCCGCGAGACAGCCGAGAGGACCTCCTTTACAGCCCCAGCAGCAGAAGTTCGTGCAGCACCAGCACCAGCACCAGCAGAGGGGTGCACATCAGGGGCGAGCTTTTGCCCTGACCGTGGAGGAGTCAGAGCCAGTCGGAGACGTTATATCAGGTCCAGTCTTACTCGATTCTTTTCCAGCTCATGCCTTATTTGATTCTGGTGCATCTCATAGCTTTGTATCTGTATCTTTTGCTTTGAGACATCGTCTTGAGTCTGAACCGTTGGCGCGGACTTGCAAGATCACGACCGGGGGTGGCATCATCCTGGTCAGTGATGTTTGCAAGAACCAGAAGGTTTATATTGGAGGCCATGAGCTGAGTGTATGTTTACTTGTAATGCCACTTCCGGGTTACGATATAGTACTCGAAATGGATTGGTTGAGTAGACATCACGCTAGTATCGATTGTCGTGGAGGCAGAGTTTTATTTCAGACACTAGGAGAGCCGGAGTTCGAGTTCGTCCGAGGAGCAGAGCAGAGCGAGGGCGTTTTCTGTGGGACTTTGGTAGAAGAGCAGGAGCCACCACATCCGTTGATTGCAGAGTTCTTGGATGTCTTTCCAGAGGATTTGCCGGGGTTGCCGCCGGACAGAGATGTGGAGTTCTCTATAGACTTAGTGCCAGGAGCAGAGCCAATCTCTCAGCACGTCTATAGAGTAAACAACAGTGAACTGGCGGAGTTGAAGAAACAGGTGGATGAGTTGCAAGACAAAGGCTTTATCCGTTCCAGTTCGTCACCATGGGGTGCTCCGGTACTGTTTGTACCCAAGAAGGATGGGTCGGTACGTATGTGTATCGACTACAGGGCACTTAATAACCTCACTATCAAGAACAAATACCCGTTGCCGCGGATTGATGACTTGTTCGACCAGCTGAGCGGAGCGAAGGTATTCTCGAAGATAGACTTGAGGTCAGGGTACCACCAGGTGAAGGTGAAGAGGGAAGACATCCCGAAGACGGCTTTCAGGACTCGTTATGGACAGTTCGAGTTCTTGGTGATGCCGTTTGGGTTGACCAATGCCCCGGCAGTGTTCATGAATCTGATGAACAAGGTATTTCATCAGTACCTGGATCAGTTTGTGGTAGTCTTCATAGACGATATTCTGATATATTCGAAGACCCCGGAGGAGCATGAGCAGCACTTGAGGATTGTTCTGGAGATTCTCAGGAAGGAGAAGTTGTAAGGCAAGTTGTCGAAGTGTGAATTCTTCCTTGATAAGGTTGAATTTTTTGGGCATGTCATTACAGGAGATGGAGTCTCGGTGGACCCGAAGAAGATCTCAGCAGTTGAATCGTGGTCTACCCCGAGTTCGGTAGCAGAGATCAGGAGCTTCCTTGGATTAGCAGGCTACTACCGGAAGTTTGTTCAGGATTTCTCCAGACTAGCAGAGCCGATGACTAGGCTGACCAGAAAGGACGTAGAATTCGTATGGACTGAGGATTGCCAGTCAGCATTTGAGGAGCTGAAGAGGAGATTGACTACAGCTCCCATCTTGACACTACCATCAGGAGCAGAAGGATTTTCCATTTACAGTGATGCATCAGGGAAGGGTTTGGGTTGTGTACTACAGCAGCACGGGAAGGTAATTGCCTATGCTTCCAGGCAATTACGCCCGCATGAGAAGAACTACCCTACCCATGATTTGGAGCTTGCAGCGGTTATCTTTGCTCTCAAATTGTGGAAACACTATCTATATGGAGAGAGAGTAGAGATCTTCACAGACCATAAGAGCTTGAAGTATGTGTTTACACAGAAGGAGCTCAACATGAGGCAGCGGCGATGGTTGGAGCTGATGAAGGACTTCGACATATCTTTGCAGTACCATCCAGGGAAGGCCAACGTAGTCGCGGATGCTTTGAGCAGGTATCCCGTGGCTATGTGCTTGACTAGGGACAGGCATCTATTGGCAGACCTCGATAGTTTGGGTATTGAGGTATTGATTCCGGGAGTCGCAGCGCAGATGTGGGGACTTCAGGTTCAGTCGGAGCTGATGGACCGAGTCAGAGCCGGACAGTATGAGGATGAGTCTCTGAGGAGCATCAGAGCACAGGTTCAGGTCGGGCTGGCAGAGGACTTTACCGTCGCAGATGATGGATCATTGCGACACGGTACCAGGTTGTGCGTACCGAAGGGAGCATTGCGCGAGGAGATTATGCAGGAGGCGCATCGTTCCCAATACTCTATGCATCCCGGTGCCAACAAGATGTATAGAGACATGAGAGAGCATGTATGGTGGTATGGCATGAAGCGAGAGGTAGCTAGCTTCGTGTCCAGATGCTTAGTTTGACAGCAGGTAAAGGCGGAGAGACAGAGACCAGGAGGATTGCTTCAGCCTCTGTCCATTCTGGAGTGGAAATGGGAGCATGTTACCATGGATTTTGTATCAGGGCTTCCGCGTTCTCCAGGGGGCAAGGATGCGATTTGGGTCATCGTGGACAGGTTGACCAAATCAGCCCACTTTCTGCCATTTAAAGTGGGTACATCTACGGAGAGACTTGCGGAGATGTATGTGCGCCAGATTGTCAGATTGCACGGTGTTCCAGTGAGCATTGTCTCGGATCGGGATAGCCGCTTCACGTCCCATTTCTGGAGGAGTCTGCAGGCTAGCTTGGGCACTCAGCTCAAGTTCAGTACCGCTTATCAACCTCAGACGGACGGACAGTCGGAGAGGACTATTCAGACTCTCGAGGACATGCTACGCACCTGTGTTTTGGATCTTGGAGGTTCTTGGGAGGATCATCTTCACTTGGTAGAGTTTTCATACAACAACAGCTACCAAGCCAGCATTGAGATGTCACCATTCGAGGCGTTGTATGTGTAGCGCCCCGTTCTCCCGATGCGGAGAGCGCGGCTAAGAAACACAAGACGGTATCGTTCGATCGGGATAGATTGAATTAAGAACTCGTCCTCGTTATGGATTTGTTTCTTCGGAATCGATTCCCATATTCAGTGGACTGCGCCCCAAGGATCGGCTTAGCGGCAGAGTCAGGAGGGACCTCTCCGCTGCTATCTTTTATTGCCTCGGTTTTCGATGTCGCTTGTTGCTTTCGTGCTTTGAGTTGGTTTTGGGACTTGCTTGTTTTCTTTGAACGGTTTTGATGGTTTTCATTGTTTTCGTTCATTGACTTGCACTTCTATTCCGAGATTGGAAAGAGAGGAAGAAGTATTAATCAAGCTGTTCGTGTGCAGGTGAACGAGCAGTAGGCGGCTTGCGAGCGGAGTCGTGAAGCGCCTCTTTCCTTCTCCCTTCCAAAATCTAAGTGAGTGGCTACCAACCCGATTAGCTAGCTCTGCTTCCAGCTTCACTCCTTTGCCCCGATCAAACGATACCAAATAATAATAAAAGAAACCAAGATAAAAGACAAATATACTTGGTTATTATGCTTGTCAATCAAACCTGTGAACTGTTGCCTTATCGTATGCTTGTTCGTGCAAATGTTCTATAAAACGTGTTAAGTATAGAACACATCTTGTATATGCATAATTGTTCAGGGAGGCTATGCTAAATAAATCATGCATTACTACTTGTCGTGCACTCGTGTACTTGCACTCGTGTTCTTGCAATCGTGTTGCCTCAACTGCATAAATTGTTAACGTGTTAATCGTGTACGATCATGGACAACTTGTGCACAAGGTATAGTTCTGCGGACGGTCGCTGGGGCACTGGCACCGATCCGATTCGGGCGGAACTCGTGTAATAGTCATCGTGTACGGGACAAGGTGGCGTGCAACGCCTCGTGTACTATCGTTGCATGCTATCCTTGCCTCGGACTAGTCCACTATGGCAATCATGCCAGTGATCATCGTGTATATTTAAACCTGTTGCATACTAACTTGTGTCTCCGTGGCAGGGAAGGCAAGGTAAGTATTGTGCAGGTCATTCAGACGGGCAGGTAAATCTACCGAACGGTGGCTAGTTCATTTCAGTAAATTCAATATGCTGCTTACTTGTAAATGAACTAAGGCAAGATAGAAACCCACAAAAATATGCATGCTTCACTAAACAATGTGTTGATTGGTATAGTCAAGCTAGCTCGCCTTCACCAGCATGTTTCGATATGCTGACCCTCGTTGAAACAGGTTCTCCGTACCAAGGCGAACCGAGCGAAGAGCCGAAGTCGTCTACCCGATCCAGTCCAACTGTTGGCGCATCTTCACCGCGCCCCCGAAGCATTTTGGAGTCAGGAGCCTGCAACTCTTCATACACAAATGCAGCTCCGTGGCAAAGCGATCCTCCAGCCTGGAGGTCTTTATCGTTTTGAGTTTATAAAAGGATGTAATGTACAGGACTGCTATCTCATTTTGAGTCAACCCTTTTGTAAGCCGTTCGGCATATTAGCTGACTCGTTCAGGAGTTTGTAATAGATGTGCATTATCAATAAAGAGAACTTTTCTATGTTTCAAATCTGTGTTTCAATTTATCTGCGTACTCTGAGTATGTGCTTGCTATGCAAATCATTAAAGCCTTGTGCGGGCACAACTCCAGGCCCGCACGGCGGTCATGACTCGGGGGACGCCTCGGGGCGTGACATAGTGGTATCAGAGCACAGATTCAAAGTTCCTTAGACTTCGTGCTGGAAAAGTTCCTTTAACGATCAAATTCCTGTGCGAACTCTTGAACTCGCTAGGCCAAAATGAGATACGTTCATGCAATAAGTCCATAATACATTATGATCCTAATGTAATTTACCTTCTTTTGAAGGAATGGTACCCGCGCAATCTGCAGCGCAAGTCCCGGACGAAACGCAAGGCCAAGGGAGTAGTTCGGGCACTTCGGGAAGTTTAAAGAGCCAGCGAGCCACGCCAAGCATCGATCCCGTTCAGAAAATATTGCAGATGTTGGGGGAAAACCAACAAAGGGATGAGGCTCGCCATGAACGGGCCGAGAAGCGAGCGGAAGAGAGTCAGCTCAAGTTTCAAGACAATATAGAAGCACGATTCTCAGTCCAACAGAAGCAGGTAGATACCCTGCATCAGATCGTTCAGACTTTGGCTGCCAACCATTCCGCCGCAACAACAATGACTCCGGTGGAGCAGACCGTGCTTGAAGTAGAGACACCGCAAATTCCAAGAGCGAGGGACGTGACTGCCTTCGACTTTGGCCACTTCAAGAAAGTCTGCAATACCCCATTCAACGGGACTGAGGACCCAGTCGTAGCTCTAGATTGGTTGGCCGAACTTGAAGATCACTTCGCTCTGCTAGAGGTCCCCGAAGATAAGCGCGTCTCCTGCGCGCAACTACAGCTCCGCCTCAACGCACACGATTGGTGGGACGTGCATCGACGATCTCTCCAATTTGATCACGGAGAGGAGGCGATCTCATGGACGACTTTTCGTGCCGCATTCGAAGAGGAGTATGTACCCCCTCCAGTACAACGCCAGATGGAGAACGAGTTCGTGCAGCTGCGGCAAGGCAGCATGACAGTTAAAGAGTACTCCGCCGAGTTCAACCGACTCTCCAAATTTGCTAGGGCCTATTTACCTGATGCAGCGAGTCGAGCTAGAAGGTTTGAAGGTGGACTACGCCCTGTCATCCATTCGCACGTAGCCGTTCCCCAGTATCGGACAATGCGTGAAGTCATGAATCACGCCCTGTCGCTCGAACCACACTATCCTCACATTCCTGCCGGCGCTGTGCATACATCCAGTCACAAACGCCAAAGTGACGAGAGAGGAAATACTGCTTCAAAGCACCCTAACAACGGAGGGCACAAAAGAGGAAACCCAGGGCCATCGTGTAATTTTTGTAAAAAGCGGGGGCACACTGCCAACAATTGCCGTTTGAGACTTGGGTTATGCCTAGCGTGTGGACAATTAGGCCATGCCATTAATTCCTGTCCGAACCTTTCTGATCGTCGTCCCCAACGAAATAATCCCTAACGGTAAGTTCTACCCTAAGTTTCGGGACGAAACTTCCAATTAGTTGGGTAGGATGTAGCGCCCCGTTCTCCCGATGCGGAGAGCGCGGCTAAGAAACACAAGACGGTATCGTTCGATCGGGATAGATTGAATTAAGAACTCGTCCTCGTTATGGATTTGTTTCTTCGGAATCGATTCCCATATTCAGTGTACTGCGCCCCAAGGATCGGCTTAGCGGCAGAGTCAGGAGGGACCTCTCCGCTGCTATCTTTTATTGCCTCGGTTTTCGATGTCGCTTGTTGCTTTCGTGCTTTGAGTTGGTTTTGGGACTTGCTTGTTTTCTTTGAACGGTTTTGATGATTTTCATTATTTTCGTTCATTGACTTGCACTTCTATTTCGAGATTGGAAAGAGAGGAAGAAGTATTAATCGAGCTGTTCGTGTGCAGGTGAACGAGCAGTAGGCGGCTTGCGAGCGGAGTCGTGAAGCGCCTCTTTCCTTCTCCCTTCCAAAATCTAAGTGAGTGGCTACCAACCCGATTAGCTAGCTCTGCTTCCAGCTTCACTCCTTTGCCCCGATCAAACGATACCAAATAATAATAAAAGAAACCAAGATAAAAGACAAATATACTTGGTTATTATGCTTGTCAATCAAACCTGTGAACTGTTGCCTTATCGTATGCTTGTTCGTGCAAATGTTCTATAAAACGTGCTAAGTATAGAACACATCTTGTATATGCATAATTGTTCAGGGAGGCTATGCTAAATAAATCATGCATTACTACTTGTCGTGCACTCGTGTACTTGCACTCGTGTTCTTGCAATCGTGTTGCCTCAACTGCATAAATTGTTAACGTGTTAATCGTGTACGATCATGGACAACTTGTGCACAAGGTATAGTTCTGCGGACGGTCGCTGGGGCACTGGCACCGATCCGATCCGGGCGGAACTCGTGCAATAGTCATCGTGTACGGGACAAGGTGGCGTGCAGCGCCTCGTGTACTATCGTTGCATGCTATCCTTGCCTCGGACTAGTCCACTATGGCAATCATGCCAGTGATCATCGTGTATATTTAAACCTGTTGCATACTAACTTGTGTCTCCGTGGCAGGGAAGGCAAGGTAAGTATTGTGCAGGTCATTCAGACGGGCAGGTAAATCCACCGAACGGTGGCTAGTTCATTTCAGTAAATTCAATATGCTGCTTACTTGTAAATGAACTAAGGCAAGATAGAAACCCACAAAAATATGCATGCTTCACTAAACAATGTGTTGATTGGTATAGTCAAGCTAGCTCGCCTTCACCAGCATGTTTCGATATGCTGACCCTCGTTGAAACAGGTTCTCCGCACCAAGGCGAACCGAGCGAGGAGCCGAAGTCGTCTACCCGATCCAGTCCAACTGTTGGCGCATCTTCACCGCGCCCCCGAAGCATTTTGGAGTCAGGAGCCTGCAACTCTTCATACACAAATGCAGCTCCGTGGCAAAGCGATCCTCCAGCCTGGAGGTCTTTATCATTTTGAGTTTATAAAAGGATGTAATGTACAGGACTGCTATCTCATTTTGAGTCAACCCTTTTGTAAGCCGTTCGGCATATTAGCTGACTCATTCAGGAGTTTGTAATAGATGTGCATTATCAATAAAGAGAACTTTTCTATGTTTCAAATCTGTGTTTCAATTTATCTGCGTACTCTGAGTATGTGCTTGCTATGCAAATCATTAAAGCCTTGTGCGGGCGCAACTCCAGGCCCGCACGGCGGTCACGACTCGGGGGACGCCTCGGGGCGTGACAGTATGGACGGAGATGCCGCACTCCGTTGTCCTGGGATGATGTTGGTGACAGGGCTTTATTGGGACCAGAGATGGTAGTGGATGCAGCAGAGAAGGTGAAGCTTATCAGAGACAGACTTCGAGTGGCGCAGGACAGGCAACGGCATTGGGCCGATAGCCACCGGAGACCTCTGGAGTTTGAGGTATAGCTTTAGTTTTGTCTTGTTTGTGTTTGATTGTTGCTTGTTAGAGTGCTAAGTTTATGTTTCGTGCTAGGTTGGCGGTCTGGTTTTCTTGAGGATTTCTCCGACACGTGGCACGATTTGTTTCGGTGGAGGCGGCAAGCTTAGTCCGCGATTCATCGGTCCTTTCAGCATTCTTGAGAGGGTCGGTGCAGTCGCCTACAGACTAGACTTACCACCTGCACTGGAGGGAGTGCACAACGTGTTTCACGTGTCGCAGTTGAGACGATACGTGGCAGATCCCAGTCACGTGTTGGATCATTCGGAGATAGAGGTGGGCCCTACTCTCAGCTATCCAGAGCAGCCAGTGGAGATTCTGGATCGGAGAGAGAAGGTGCTGAGGAACCAGACGATTCCTTTGGTGCGCGTCGCGTGGAGGCATCACTCGCCAGGAGAGAGTACCTGGGAGCGAGAGGCTGAGATGCGCGAGCGATATCCGTATCTTTTCGAGCCGTGAGGTATAATTCTTTCTTGCATTATATTGTTGTTTTGGTAGATAGTTTCTTCCTTAATTTCGAGGACGAAATTTTTCTAAGATGGGTAGGTTTGTCACCCTCACATTTCCATCTAAGGGTAGTTTGGTATTTATCTTGAGTATTAATTATTTTAGAATTATTATAATTAATATTTGTGCATGACTAATTTATTTATTTTAATTATTGATAGTGTAGACTTATTTTAGACTTGTGTAGTGGACCTAACATTTTAATTAGAGAGCATGAACAAACTTTTGGACTAGTCTAAGTTGAGCCCATGAATTAGGCCCATGGATTAAGAAACATGTTTAATTAGTGAAACCATTAGACTAGAACCTTCCCTCCCTAATTATTTCTTCATGAGAGGCCCCAAGGGGTATTTTTGACTTTGTATATTGCTTGGGGAAGGGTTTTTATCCAGCCATAATTGAGAGGAGAGAGAGTGCTCTCATTTTAGTTCTTCCCCAAAATTCTAGATCTAGTTTTTCCTCTTCCAATTTTCCATCAATTCCCCATCATTTCACCATCATTTCTTTTCAAATCTCCTTCTAAATTCAACATTGAAGCCTCTACATCAAGGATCTACAAGCAAGGAGCAAGGAACAAGGAGGAGGAGGCCAAGATCTACAAGAAGAAGAGCAACTTGTCATTTGGGACCTTTTCATTGGGAATCCATCTCCCAATAGGTACAAATCAGTTTTCCCCCTTCCTATAGGCTATAGATCTGAGTTTTTACCATGAGAAACCACCCCACATGCATAGGTTACCCATAGGATTTGATTTGGAATCATTTGGAGACCTACGGTGGAAGTTATGTCCATTTTGGTGCCGATTTTGGGGGAATTCCGAAATTGGCACATGTAGTGCTTGTCAATGGATCTAATAGATCTAATTGACCATTGATTGTTTGTTTGTAGCTTGTATCGTGTCCATAATTGGATACGTGTGGGCCGAATCTCGTCGATTTGACGAAACGGTCGATTTTGGGGGTTTTTCTCCGATACGGGGCCATGTGCATATCATATGATGACACGGACACGTAGACACTATAATTTATATATGTATTAATCATAAATTATGTATTAGACTTGTACGTGTCCTCCGGGATACATTTGGTTGTGAGTTGGGGGCCGTGTCGCAAGCGTATCATAGAAAAGTGTGATACGGGTGCGGTGCACCCCATGTGTTTGTGTTTTTGGCTTTTGTACTATACATACATATGTATATATATTAGTATATACTATCTATATATTATTTGGAGAGTATAATAGAGAAATTTGGATTTTATGTATAAACATATGCCTATGTGTATATATATGAGGGTATCTATATATATACATATAACTATGTGTACAGATCTAAATATATATATATTTATGTTGGTGTGTATATATGTATATGTATTTATTTAGGTAGATACTATCTATGGGTTATATAGAGTGTATAATAGGATAATTGAATTTATGTGGTAGTGTGGGTTTATATGCTTTTAGATATTTGGTATATGTCTATATACATGTGTTAGTTTACATCTATATAGATATATATTTATGTTTGGTTAGATATGTATGTACCTATCTAGTGTCGAGGGTTGATGCATATGGGTATATGGAATTAAGGGGGGGACTCGACAGCAGGCAGTACTAGTGCAGATACTTGTGCAGTGAAGACACAGTGAGTTACTCACTGAACTGCATTCTGCAGTGAAGGCAGACACCTCAACTAAAGACCTGTAATCAACTGAAATATTTGAACTGATTTTAATCACTGAACATCACCTGAAAACCTGAAGACTCATTGACATGAAGACTCATTTACCTGAAACCAGAAGACTGTGCAGATTTAGTAACTGTGCATCTTGAAGTGCACAGTATGTGTAAGGAAATGTTCAGCAGCAAAGGCAAGATATGCTATCTGCAGTTTGAGTTCTGCACTGTGTATTCTCTGCAGTTTCACAGTGGTATGCTACCTGCAGTCTTGAGTTCGACAGTGTGTGTTTCTGCAGTTCACAGTGATGTGCTAGCTGCAGTATCAGTATTTTGTACTGAACACTGTTCAGTATCAGGGGTTAAGGCACTGAGCAGTTCAGTCCTCCCCTGGGTGTTCGATTCCCCTGAGTAGGAAGTTAGCAGCAGAGGTTTGGAGAGATGCAGCAACTGTGCAGAGGAGCTGCACAGTTCAGCAGCTACAGCAGTGAAGCCTCGGCAGTTTTGAGATTCAGTCACTGTGCAGTATCTGCACAGTGAAGGAGAGCCAACAGTTTTAGTATCAGTACTGTGCAATTATCAGTACTGTGCAATATCAGTTCTAGTATCAGTGGGTTGGGTAATGGTTCAGTTGGATTTTGGTTTATGAGTTTTTGGTTTAGCCTGGAGCTTGAGTGCTTGGTTAGTAGTTATAAGGTATAGTTAGTAGTTAAGTATAGTGTGATATTATGGTTTAGAATTTGATACTTATATTACTAGTACTAGAAATTCTATGCATAATTGTATTAGTTAGTAGTTAGATATTATAGTGCTAGTTTAGATAATTAGTATTAGATGGGTTATGTATATATGTATACTTGTATTGGTTGATTGGTAGCAGTTAACTATATGTGTATACTATTGTATATTGGTATTGTTAATACATAAAGGGTATGTTAGTAGTTAGTGGTGAGTTATATTATATGTACTAGTTATATGTATTAGTTGGGTTGCCTTGGGATACCAAGGTATCACCAAGGTATGGGTCGATACCTAAGGTTTTGAGATTTGGGTATCGGGTTAGATGCGATACACATTGGTGCAAGGCCAAGGTATCATAATTAATTTGTTTTAAGATATTATTATTATTGTGACTTATATATATATATATATATATATATATATATATATATATATATATATATATATATATATATATAAACCTATTTTTATAGTAGAAAACTTGCGTATCGTAAGATACGGCTCTTTGAATGCATTATTGTGTGTTAGCTTAGCTAGTATAGCATAGCTTCATAGTGTATTGACTTAGTGACTAGCTTTAGACTCTTACAACCTAGAAATACATTGGTTTGACTTAGAAATGGCGTATTGACCTAGAACTTCTTCAACTTTATTTATTTTCATCATGGAACCTTGTATTGATGCAACATACCATATATAGGTTGTGAGACACCAGCTTGGGCATCGAGAGACACACTTTGCTCAGGACTTCAGGCGAGTACATTTCTCTGATTGTTTTCAATTCATAATGTTGTATATATGCATGTTCTAGATTAGTATACATTGATTCCCGACACAGTGATTTCACGGACTGGTGCTTTATGGATCCCGTCAGGAGGTGTTATCCCCTACCGTGTGCAACGGGTACCCAATGACATGTATTTCATCGTGTGCATTGGGTATTGACTTTTATGTGCTTCTTGTGCATCCACTATTTCGTGTGCTAGTGTGACTATCGTGATCATGTACGTGACGTGTCGTGATTGGATCCATGAGTGTTGGTTGGGGAGGGGGAGTAGGAGTTGGTTATGTGATCAAAGCCCTCTTGATCTCATGTGCATGTCGATTATACACCTCACGTATAATGGAGTTACCTATATACCTCATGTGCAACCTAAACCGATCACATAACGAACTCTCACTCTAAAACACATAGTTAGTATTTCTTGTTCTCTACTTGCAGTTCTCCTCGTATTTACTTTCAGCTTTATTGTGCCTATTGCCTGTTCACTTGTACAGTTTATTCCTTCTACTTGTGCATCTTGTATCATTTTTCTATTGCTTGTTATATATGCTCGATTATGTTATTGGAACTGCTTTTAGAGGTATGTGCTTCGCTCCAATCCTGACTGGATATATTTTTCCAGATGATTGGCTAGAGGAGCTGTGTCCCACACATTACGGACCTCAGGAGGGTGAGACTTTAGAGGACACTCCCCTAGAGCCAGAGGACATAGTACCAGTGACCGAGGAGGTCTAGTTTTGTTTAGATGTTGTATTAGACTATATTTTTGTGGAGTTTTACAGATGTACTATTGTTTCATTTGTAGAATTGTATCTTCTTCCCTTCGCTATTTCCATTGGTGCATTATTTCCTCCTTAGTTGTTTTGTGATTGAGATTGATATATTTGTGAGATACCATATTGCTCCTCCGATTGGAGTTGAGATGATTGACAGGTACCATATTATATTGTTGAGATGTTAGATAGTTAGAAATGACCCAGACAGCGTTCTACCGCCGATTCTGCGGCGTAGGCTGGGCGTAACCACGTACTCGTGCCCGAATATCAGGGTGCGGGTCGTGACAAACTCCAAACCTCTACACATGTATTTCTTTCATTTATTATCAAACACCATATAGTCAATACACAGGCGTACCGTCCCATCCTTTTACGGCACAAATAGTATGGGTGCTCCCCATAGTAAAATACTGGGTCAAATAAAACCCTTCTCCAAAAGATCATCAACTTGCTCCTTCAATTCCACCAACTCCTTAGGTGCTAGCCGGTACACTGATGAAGTGATAGGCTCTGCTCCTGGAGTCAAGTCTATTGTGTATTCTATTTCCCGATCAGGTGGTAAACCTGGAAGATCATCGGGAAATACATCCACAAACTCTGATATAACTCTTGGGTAACCTGACTCCCCTTCTACAGATAGTACCCTAAGTGTAGGCTGAACACCTTGCTTTATAGCTCCAAACTCAAACTCTGGATTTCCATACGGTCTAAATATAACCCGTCCAAGTCGGCAATCTAGGGTCGCATGGTACTGACTCACCCAGTCCATACCAAGTACAACATCATAATCCGGCATAAAAAAGATCAAAAATTAAGCTCGCATCTCTCTTCCACAGACTACTACCGAACAAGATCTACAGATGTCACTAACTGGGATAATTCTACCTCCCATAAGAATTCTCTTGGTCTTCGGAAGGTGTGCGATAGCTACTTTATGTGTGGCTACAAAGCTAACAGCTATGAGCGAATGCGACGCTCCAGAATCAAATAAAGCTACAGTAGGTAACGAAGCTACTAATATAGTACCTGCTATGACCTCTCCTGTAGTAGCTTCCTTTTCAATAGCCAAAGCAAATGCCTGCCCTCGTCCCTGAGCTGGACCTCTCCACTGACAAGCCTGCTGGAATAGTGCTGCCTGTGGTGCCAAATGTGGCCTCTGCTGATACCCTCTTGGAGTTGGTGGTCTGACTCCTCCAACTCCCGTTTGTGGTGCTCCCAATGATGGATAAGCTGGCCTCGGTACTGGTAAAGCTGGTCGATCTATCATTGGTGCTCCCTCTCGGTGCTCAGAGCAGTCCTTGGCTGGATGTTGGTTAGATCCGCAAATCTGGCATAGTCCCAACTTGTGTTTGCACTCCCTCTCAATATGGCCTACCTTGCCACAGTAGTGACAAGTAGGAAGGGATAGGGCTCTTGGTGCTGCTCTCTGAGGTAGATTCCTTTGGGGTCGCTTTGCAGACTCCCCGTATGGTGCTCGGGCTGGTGCTGATATGAATGGTCTCTTCAGGCTGGACTCTCTCCTGGTGACGCGCTCCATGCGTCATGTTGCAGCAAGGATGTCTGTGTATGATATAGGTACAATAGATCCGATCAATCTCTGGAGCTCAAACCTGAGTCCATCGAAGAACTTCTCTGCCTTCTCTTCTTCTGTCGGAATTAGAGTAGGGGTGAAGCGACTCAGTCGAATGAACTCCACATTATACTCTTTCACTGTCATATTGCCTTGAATGAGGCGGTTGAACTTGTCTCGAAGCTCCGATTGAGTAATAGCTGGAATATACATCTCTTGGAAGAGTCTAGAGAACTCTTCCCAAGTGACTCGATCCTGTCCGAGCCGTCTCTCTTCAGATAGCCACCAATGGTGCGCATTGTCTGTCAACTGCATCCTGATGGCACTCATCCATCGCTCATTTGGAAGCTCAGCTGCTTCTAGCTGGTGTTGTGTATTTGTGAGCCACTCATGAACTTCAGTGGGCTCCTCCTTGCCAGAAAAGGTATGGGGCTTCAGCTGGCAAAAAATAGTGATAGATCCCGCCGATGGTCGCCTAGCTGGTGGGTTCGCCTGCTCCAGTGCGGTTACTAGGCTGTTCCTCAAATTCTCTGTCTCGTAATGCTAAGCCTCTTGTTGAACCTGTTGTTGGGATTATATCATTGCGTAAAATATTTGAAACATCTGTTGCCCGTCCATAGCTTGCCCCGGTTAAAAACAGGCATTGGTGGAGTAAACTACGACGGTGGTGGGATGTCATCACGCCGAAACCTTGAGGTATGCTGGCCCGCTTGATTGCTTTGAGATAATTGTCCTCTATCTACTGATGTCACTCCATCATCATAGGTGACCACAGCACCTTGTGGTGTACCTAAGGGAGTTTTATCACCGGTTCTTGGATCCATTATTATGTATTGAAAGTAAACTATGAGAAAGCACAAAGGAATCAAAACATGATACAAATCAAGAAATTAATTCGAATCTGATATAGAGATCAAGAATGATTTAAATCAAATGGATGAGATCCTATAACTTATCATATCCTTATCGCAGGTTTGCTCGGTCCCTTAGTTGAAACCAAAATAATTTAGTCGTAGACCTACATGGGCCACCATAAAAACTATGTCATGCCCCAGTCCCAAAATACCGAGGGACTAGACACGTGGCAATGGCCAGCAACACACTCTAATGGACAAACCCAATTTAATGGACCCATCAAGGTGTACTTAAGCTGTAAAACAATAATAAAGGTCTAATAAATATGTCACAATCTAATCTCATCCATGGAAGATAAATACGATCAATATCAGCATAATAAAATATAAACCAACATCAAGTCTCAATAAAGTATCTCGGGGAACAACCCGATAATAAGTCTGATACACGGTTCAATAGACAAGAAATAAAAGTCTAACAACAGCAAAGACTGAGTATAGATAAAGCAGATACTCAGAAGAAATTCTCGGCCATCACCTCGTCCTCGGGTATCGGTATTGCTCATGCTTCTGCTTCTGCTCCTGTCCCGTATACCTCGGGATAGATCTCCTCAACTATACCTGGGGACATAATCTGGATTCCAGGTCCTCAGGGGACATAGCAAGGTACAAGAATAACTCAAGCCAAAATAAATGTAGTACAATAATAAATGAATAAATAAGGTAAACTATGTAACCAGCTATGTGATATGCAAGTGAGAGCATCACTAGTACTCAGGCTGATGAGACCACTACAAGCTCTGTGTCGAGGGGCCGGTAGCAGTAATATCACATAATGTGCCTAGATCTGGTGTAGAGTCTACGGCCTCACAATAATAAATATATATATAAAAATCATCATGTAGCCTATGTGTCTCTCCCCACCAAATGTAATCACATGTCTCATGTCCACGATGTCTCATGTCCATAACACACAAGATCATATATAATGCAGCAAGTCATATGATAGCTATGCATATATATAAAGTCTATGTCACGAATCCTGTAGCCTATACAGAATCACCATAAATGACTCAGGAAGATTCGGTCACATGAATAGTGTCAAGTGTCCTATGGTATGACGTACTTGATAAAGCAAGCACGCAAATGTATATGATCGCGATATCAATCTCTAGGTGATGTTACACAACTTAGCGTACGGCGTTGACACCCGAATCTTATTCGAACACTAATCAATGTCACACGGTCCTAGGTTGAACAGATACATCATATAAATAAATTAAGAGAATATTATGTAGCAAGTACTGCAAGATTGGCAAGGTACACTTGCTTGGGGTTTGGTTTTTAACTGTTGCTCCGGTATCTGGAGAATCTTCAAGTACTCCTCTGGTTGCTAAAATAAACATTACCATCATATTCAAAAGATATAAAATAGCTAGGATTGCCTATCCATATGTCCAATTTGGACACATGGGCAAAATTGACAGTTTCTGGTCAAAGTGGGGTCCACATGTGGCCCGCTTCGTACTGAAAAATATGTCAGAGACAAATTCTCCAAATTTGTCAAACTTAGTGTCTACAAGTTTAGAACGATGATACAAATCCAACGGAATATCCAGAACAAGATTTCGATGAGCCGATCACAAAATCGCCCGTCAAGTGGAGCCGTGGGACCCACGATACGGGATTTTGTCAACGTTCTCAGAATTGACCCAAACTTGGGTCACAGGACCAACGTATTGCTACGAGTCCGATGGCGCAAGTTTCGTTTCGAAACGACAAGCACACACAAAGTTACAACGAGTTTCAGAACAGGGCCGATACGGGGTGATTTTGATGGATATGCGTTGATTTCGGTATGCACGCACATCAAAATCAACTTTCATGAAATTTTACACGTCCGTATTGACAGTATGCACCTTTCAATAAAATTTGCACACAACCAAGTCGCCTCATTTAGCGGAGCGCACCCAGTTTCAGGAAAATTAGGGTTTTAAATAACCAAGTTTTTGGTCAATTTTACCCTCGAATAAAACACAAACTACAGCAAAATAAATTAAACTAAAATAGGGTTTTAAAACTTGGTTATATGATCTAAATTACTGTTTAAGTGAATTTCAGATTTATTACACAGGTTGGTCGTAAAACGGCCGTGAACTTATGAGTTTGGGCCAGTTTCTGATTTACAAAAATTGGATAAATTTTTCTGTTTTTGTGTCGCGATTTGCGATCGACACAGGACACGATACATCGAACTAATTGCACGAGTTTTGAGAGGGTCATGCGGTCTACGTATAGGATTTGACAGAACAAAATATGGATCTATGTACAGAGAGTTACGCGAGCGGAAAGACGGGTACCTTGATGTTGTTTGTGACAGGATGGCGCGGCAAGGCACAGCGGCGACGGCGGTTGCTGCTCAGTCGTTGGTCGTCGTTGGAGTCGTCGGGAGGTCGAGGTCGGCCGGAGGATGGTCGTCGGAGTCTCGGGTGGTGGTTGTCGGGGTCGGCTGGGTTGAAGTCGACCGGTGGTGTTGATAGAGGATGATGGCGGTGGCGGTGGTGTGGGGTTGAAGTGGTGGTGGCAGAGATGGGTGATGGCAGAGAGGGGTTCGTTGGGGTTGTCGGAGGAGAGGTCGGTGGCAGCCGAGAGTGGCGGAGAGGGGTGGCTGGGAAGGCTGTAATGGTAATGGTGGTGGTGGAGAGGAGTTTAAATAGGAGGAGGGTGGTCAACGGTTACTGGAAGGTGGAGATGAACGACCGCGGGGAGGTAACGGCCGACAGTTACGGTTAGGGGCGGCGCGGAGGCAAAACCGTCGGCGGGTGAAACGCGAAGGAACGGTCGACGGTTAAGGAAGTCGGAGCGACGGGAGAATTAGAATGGTTACTGTAGCAGTTACTGTGCAGAAACGGGTCGGGTTTGGATGCAGATACGGGTCCAGATCCGACCCGATCCAATAGGGTTTGGGTTGGGTTGGTTTGGTTTATTTAGGTTGGTCTGATTTGGTTCAGGTTGGTTTAAACCGGTTTATTTTGGTTTTATTAAAAATAATGTTTTGGGGTATTTAAAAATAGTTTTTGGGTCCATTAAATTCCAGAAAAATTATACTATGACTAATTATTTATTTTACACTCAAAAATATTACTTTCATAATATTTTAATATTTAATAAAATCCCAAAATTTATTTAATACCAGAAAACATTTATTTTAATTAGTAAAAAAATTCCAGAAAATTCCAAAATTTTATTTTTAAATTTTGAAAAATCCGGGTGGATACAGGTGTAGAGAAATTGGAAGACGATATAACATAGATATTGTCATTGCAAGATCGATCAGATCTCGTCCGGGCCAAAAATATTTAAAGCTGGGCTGTGAAAGAGGAGGTGTTTTCAGGCAGCATCTGAAAAAAGAATTATTGTTGAAAAAAATCCCTAAGAAAAATGTTGGGACAAAAAAAATATGGTTGTTCATTTAAGGTGTTGATTATAAAAGTAGAAGATGTGAAGTGGATAGTCGAAGTTCAGAATGGAATACACAATCATCCTATTCCAGAGACACTTACGGGTCATGCCTACGTGGCACGGTTGAACAAGGATGAGAGAAAGTTGGTTGAAGAACTGTTCCTTTCCGGAGTTGCACCCAAACAAATTTATTCTGTCGTGCGACAAAAAGAAGATGAGAACAAGTCAACCATGAGGACGATCTATAATACTTTAACGAGAGCAAAATGTCATAGTATGAAAGAAAGAATGGCGATGCAGCAAGTATTGAAGTTGCTTGGGGAGCATCACTATGTGGAGTACCATAGAAGATATCCACAAAATGATGAAGTCCTTTTATTGTTTTGGGCTCATCCTGATTGCACACACTTGGCTAGATCATTCGCAGACGTGTTGGCCCTTGATTGTACATATAAGACCAACAATTTCAAGATGCCTTTTGTTCACATTGTTGGGTTTAAGTCTACGGGAAAAATATTTTCAGTCACTTTTTATTTTATGAAGAGTGAGACTGTAGAGGACTACACTTGGGCGTTGAGGAAACTACAATCCCTTTACACAGGATACAAAGAGCCCTCTATTTTTGTTACCGACAGAGAATATGCGCTGATAAATGCTATAGATATTGTATTTCCTTATGTGCATAGACTACTATGCACTTGGCATATAAATCGAAATATCCAAGCTCAATGCAAGAGCAAATTTAAAAATATGGACTGTAAAATCGACAAGCTTCGCTTCGAAGAATTCTACAGTGATTGGAGTCTTGTATGGTGAGCAAGTACTAAAGACAACTATGACACAGCATGGTACATGTTCAAACAAAAGTGGAAAAGGATTAACCCGACATGCATTTCTTATATCAAAGATACTTGGCTAGAACCACATAAAGAATAATTTTTCTTAGCATGGATGAACATGGTGAAGTATTATGGCACAATCATTACAAACCGGGTCGAAGGATCACACTCAAGTTTAAAAAGATATCTACGATCATCGGTCGGTAATTTTGTCGCCGTTTGGCAATCGATTCATTTGATGATTATTTTCATGGTGAACAAGATTATATCATCATTTGAGATGAGCCTCAATATTGCAAAGCATGAATACCTCTTGGATGCTTTAATCCATGTAGTATCTCATAAGGCCTTGGGCTTATTGTTTGAGGAGATTGGTAGGTCAAAGTTCGTTGGTTATGATCTCGAGGTTTGTGGTTGTTCATATCGACGTTCACTCGGCCTTCCTTGTGCATATAAGATTAACGAATATCGTCGTCAATCTATACATATTCCAATAGATATTGTTGATCAACGTTGGAGACAGTTGTCGATCATGTCGACGGTGGAGGTTTACGATGATTTTTTTTCTTTGCCATAAGTGAAACTCCTTCACGCAAGGTGGTGTGTCGCATCGAAACTAGAGAGAAAATCTATTGAGGTTAAAATTCAAGAAATTACAGTCCCGACAACAAGTCAATTGTAAGAGCCATCTGTTGTTTGAACTCCTAAGGAAAGACCACGCTCAAGAATTAGTAGAGCACAAAAAAAGGAGGTGGAGTCAAATAAAAGAGATCCATCCTTATTTGAATATATTGAACATAATTTAGAGCAAGTTGAGTCAAAGTCGGTTATCGAAAGTGTGGTAAGTTTGAAGAAAAAGAGTAAGCTTACTATTCGAAAGGGAAAGAAATAGAAAACGAACGATGCAGTCACGGCGGAGGGTTTAGATAACTTCTCTGATTCATATAGTTTATACATTCAAAATTTCCTACCTGAGATATGGAATTTCATTAGGTCTATTGTTGATGTTCTTAAGGATGGCCATTGTGGATTTCATGCACTCGTAAGACATCTTGGCTATTCAGTTGAAGCAGGATGGAGACAGGTTAGGAAAGAGTTGTACGAGGAGTTAGAGTCTTGTCTACCCTTCTATAGGCAGATACTCGGCGAAAAAATTATTGGAGATTTGTTGGAAAGCATACCTTGTACGGACACAATTACCGGACCAGACCATTACATGGATGTCCCACCTGCTGCATACATATTCTCTAATAGGTATAAGATACCTATTGTAATTATCTCAAAAGGCATTAACAATACTTTCTTTCCAATGTGCGCTCCCCCGGCCGGATACAGACTATCCAATCTATGTTCAATAGGGCTTGTCGGACAACACTTTATGATTACAAGGTTGATCGGTCATTCTCCTATTCTTCCACCTTCTACGCTTTGGTATAAACACGCTTCGGAGGAAGCGATCGCATGGACGACACCCTACATGGATGCAATTGCTGGCTATAAGAAGATGATGAAGATGGAGGATCCCAAAATCTTGCCTAAGGACTACTTTGATATTCTAATCGATTGATACATCTTATAATTTTGTATTATTTTGTAATTTTGTATGCGATAGAAATGTAATATAACATCTTGTACTTTTGTAGCGTGATAGTGCAATAGATAGTGACTATGAAAGAAATAAAATAAAGTAATGTATGTTGTGCAATGAGTCATGTATGGTGAGATTTGGTATCTTTTATATATATATATATATATATATATATATATATATTGAACTCCAAATTTTTACAGTCCCTGTATGTTGTGCAATAGATAGTGTCTCTGCACATTTATATATAAAACTAGGACTGTCAGGATTATGGCAGTCCCATAAGCTACTAGGACTGTCAAAATCTTGACAGTCCTAGTTTTAATCCCCTGTCTCTGCACATTTGTATAAAACTAGGACTGTCAGGATTTTTATAGTCTCATAAGCTATTAGGACTGTCAAAATCTTGATAATCCTAGTTTTAATCCCCTGTCTCTGCACATTTATATATAAAACTATGACTGTCAGGATTATGGCAATCCCACAAGCTACTAGGACTGTCAAAATCTGGACAGTCCTAGTTTTAATCACCTGTCTTTGTACATTTGTATAAAACTAGGACTGTCAGGATTTTTACAGTCCTATAAGCTATTAGGACTGTCAAAAGATCTTGACAGTCCTAGTTTTAATCCCCTGCCTCTGCACATTTATATATAAAACTAGGACTGTCAGGATTATGATAGTCCCATAAGCTACTAGGACTGTCAAAATCTTGACAGTCCTAGTTTTAATCCCCTGTCTTTGCATATTTGTATAAAACTAACACTCCCATAAACAAAAATAACCAGTCAAAACTAGGATATCCAACTTAAAAAAAATATAACTAATCAAAAAATTGAAACACAAAGTTACATCCAACTTTAAAGTTTAACATGTCCAGATTACAACCCAAAAAAACTCGAAACACAAACTGTAGCAATGTAGCAAAGTTTCATATCAATTGAAACATGGCCTAAACTTCATGTCGCCTCTTTGTACGTTACTCCCTATTTTCCAAGAAAGGAAAATCTTCAGTATTGTCGATGTGTTGTAGCTCCTCATTGATTTTTATATAATTCGTACCCTGTCAACTGACGATGCTTCTTCCCAACTTCTTTACTTTCCTAGCCTATTGATGACAATTCATAAAATTTGTTAGGTTATAAACATTTACATATCTTCAAACTGAAAGTTGGTTGCTTCACCATCTTGACCAATGCAGTATACAAGACAGATTTGGCAGGAAGATCTGATGGTACACGCACATTATCGCCTCTACGTTTGAACAACGTAGGTAGTCCGACATCAGCATAGTAGGCGAGGTAGTCGTCGCTACACTCCGTCATATTTACTGCTACTTGTTATTCAGTTTCTTTAATAATGTGATATTACCACTCAGTGAAGAAGTTTGAGACCCAGTTGAACGTCGCAGGAATATAGTTTAGAGGTTTTGTACCTCTTGGAGCACTTATCATTTTCAATGTGCGCTTTGGGACTGTTTTTACGTAGCCAAACTGACGAAGCACTCTATCAGGCATATAAGGCTCCTCGATTTTATGACAACTTATCAGACCATGATATAAAGCGACTGGTTGCAATGGACGACTACTTTGTCGCAAATCACGATATGGATCCCAAACTATCTGCAACGCATAAAATTTAGCATAACGTAATTTAGCATAACGTAATTTAGTAAATTATTACCAAAAAAAATAATTAGGTCTCAATTCACCTCTTCTATCGTCATATCTTCAAGTGCATTCCGTAGGGCGGCCAATGTGTGTGGACGTTTGGCATCTTCCTTAGTTGCTTCCATCTGCACATTTTAGGAAGGTACTCGTCATACCCTCGGTTAAGTTTAGCCCGCTTCAGGATTGAAAAGTGCTCGTATATCTATGCCTTTACGTAACCAAGTTAAAAAAATTAGTCAAAAAAATTACAACAAATTTTTTTTTTCTGTATACAAGTTGACAAAGATATATCTTTACATGGAGTAGAGTCTGGCATCCGGATATTATTTTGGAACCGACGCGGGATGCCGCACCAAGCTCACGGTAAGGGTATGCTAGTATACCGCTTCTCCAAGATATTTCTCCCACCGTCTATGTCGTCAAAATTCAGAAGATATTTAGCATGTATCGACGTTCTAGACTTATCCGAAATACCGACAGCCCCCAAGATGAACTGCATATATCAACGGGCCACATTATCGCTATTATCCACTTCGGGGTCCGGATCATTGAATGTCTCCTCTAAATATTTCAAAGGAAGTCCGTACGACTTCTTGAAGTCTTGAAGGGTTGTAAAACTCGTTGCATCAACTCCCAGATAGCCTGATACATAATCCACGATATGGTCGTAAAAGTTAATGCTCGATTCGTCAAAAGTGTGATTCATCATGACTCGACCATCAACCCTAAGTCCCAATATATGATGGACGTCATCCAGGGTAATCGTCAACTCCCCATTTGGGAGATGGAAAGTGTTGGTTTCTGGATGCCATAGTTCTACAAATGCTGATATGAGTGCATTGTCCACATCGTATATGAGTAGTTACCCAAATTTTGTAAACCGGTGGAATTGATTTTAGCCTTGACATTGTCTCCGAAAAATTCAAACCCCATATATTGCACTTTTTGCCGTGGTTGATCACCGTTAACATACGAGAACTCTCCTGAAAAGTAAACAATTGGATGAACTTATACCTATATATTAAATATAGTTATCTATAAATAATTGGATGAACTTAGAACTATATATAAAATTATCATAATGTAATATACTTACCGAATTGTTCCATATTTGGTATGCAATATGGTTCTCGATCGACGACAACATAGAAAAACCGTTTGGACGAGTCTCGACTAGACTATCTGGCTGCTGAGAAGGTCCTGAACCATCAGTAGGCCGATTTTCGAGGGCTGGTAGCCGAGTCTCGACTGGACTATCTGCATGATAAGAAGGTCATGAACCATCAGTTGGCCGATTTTGGACGGTTGGTATGTCTTTATCGGAGGAGGAAGAAGAACCAGAAGTACTAGGAGCACGTCTCTTCGAACGAGTTACAGTCTTCTTCAGTCGACGTTTCGTAACTTGTGGGGGTGCCTCGGGGTCGAGGATAGTGAGGGCTGTCTCAACAGCACGCTGAACATTGCGTTCCTTACGCATCGACGCAGTCGGACGTCTTCTTATGATACCTTCATCCTCAATGTCCTTCCGAGGGTCGTGACTATAAGACAAAAAAAATATATATATTAACATCCCAAAATTAATTGAACATTCAGGACTGTAGAAATTTCTACAGTCCTATATGTATACATGACTGTTGAAATTTCTACAATCCTTTATACATAAAGGACTGCAGATATTTCAACAGTCCACAATGTATATAGGACTGTAGAAATGTCTACAGACTGGTATGTTTCTGTCCCGAACGTTCAAGAAATTTTGAACTTGTATGCCCTAAAATCGGGTTTGAGACTCCAGAAATACGTCGAAACTACATCTGAAACTACATTCAGGACTATAACTTTAAGATTGGAAAGATAATTTTTGAAATTTTTTTGAAATGCAATAGAAATTATTAAAAATTGAGAAGGACAAGGAGGAGGAAGATACCTTGATTCTTTTGAGAGTTTGTGAGCCATCGATTAATGGTTGGAATTTGAGGAGATGGAAATTACAAAATTTTAGGTTTCAAATGGAAGAAGTGGAGGAGGAGGGCTCCGGCAACTAAAGAAAGGGAGGAGGAGGGCTCCGGTGGTGGAGGTTTGGGGGGTTTTGGAGGAGGTTGGGCTAGTATGAGTAATATTTGGGCTAGTATAAGTAAACTTCATTCATTAATGGGCTAGCCCCAAGTGTATTTTGTATTGCCTTTATCATCAACCCTAAAAAATTTGAAAAAAAATAAATAGAGTTAAGTGAAGAGAAGTTAAGTGAGGGGGAGTAGAGTCAATACATATAACCTTGCTTGGATTGGAGGGAGAGTTAAGTGGGGTGTGTTTAATAACTCTTGCTTGGATTGAAGGTTTTGAGTAAGAGCATGATTAATAAAAATACAATAATTATCAAATACCCTTATTACATTTGTCATAAAATTAAATTTGATTGGAATTTTAATTAGAACTTGTCAAAATATCTTCATAAATGAGGAAGCTATGGAGTAACATGTTGAAAGCAAGAAAAAAATGAAAAAAAAATTATGATAGTTTATAGCACAAATAAGGAGTATTTATAATTTTTAAACAAAACTCCTCAATCACCCTCGTTAACCCTCTGATTTGGAGGGTTCAAAAATAGACAAAAGATGGTTAAACAAACTCCCACTTAACCCTCTATAACCCTTCCTCCTAAACCCCACCCTCAAACCAAATATTGTTTTTACTTCCTCTCACTTGACTCTCTTAACCCTCAATCCAAGCATATCCTAACGATATTTTTTATTGATTTTGGGTATTTTTGAACCGACCATTTTTTTAATTAATTGTCTTAAAAAAATCCTGCTTGTAGGGGTGAGCAACGGTTCGGTTTGGTTCAAATCGAATCGGATATCTGAAAATCAACTAAACAAAAAATTGAACCAAATTTATAAAAACCTACAAAAATCGAACCAAATTAAAACGGTTCGATTTTCGGTTGGTTCAGTTTTATGGGCACAAGTGGCGAGTGTATACAAAATTTATAAAAACCCAAAAAAATCAAACCGAACAGAAGCAAACCAAATTAATAAAAATCGAAACAAATCGAACCGGAAAAAACCAAAATTGTATACAAAAAAATCACAGTAAGCAAATTGTATACCAAAAAAAGAAAAAAAAATCAAAACAAAGTTTTACAAAAGTTGCAGCCAGTCAATCATGGACCTAACCTATCACTGGTAAAAAGGAAAATTGAAAAATTGTGAGATATTAGAAAATTGTGGCTCTAACCCCACCAAATCAAAAGCTGTAGGCTGTTTGGTAATTTTTTTGAGGCACTGATTTTGGTCGGCTCAAAAACCTCCCAAAATTAGTGTAATGTAATTTTGGAATATTTTTATAAACACTCAAAATCGACAAAATTTGAAAGATTTTATTGTTTTATTATTTTATTCTATTTATATCCTCAACAAAAATATATAATTATAAACCCGCATTTGTGCATCACCTAATATCCTTTCTTTCACAACCGTTTGATCTTGTTTAAGTCATCTAATCTTAACCGTTGATTTGAATTTATGATTAGATGACTTAAACAAGATCCAACAGTTGTGATCATGAAAATGTTTTGAAAATGCAAAAATGTGGGGACCTGGGATGATGTTACGTACTCGACTTCCCGTATTCTGAGAGCGAAGCATGACACAAACAGAATTTTGCATCAGAAATAAAACTTTGGAAGAGTTTTTTTTTATGTATGGACATATAGGTAATTTTATTTATGTAAAATTTTTTTTTTTAGAACCGCTCGTTAATGAATTACCAAGCATATGTTTGACTGGTTTAAAAGTCGCTACTTAAAACTATCCAAAATTGGACCCCTCATAACCGCTCATAACCGTTACTTTATAGATACCTCATAACCGCTTCCCCTATAATTGCCAAATAGACCTTAGGGTTTGCTTGGTAACGATGTTTTTATCGATTTTTAGGTGTTTTTGAACCGACAATTTATGAAGTATTTTAAAAATCTCTGCTTGTTAATTTTTTTGGGCAATGGTCGGCTCAAAAATCCTCCAAAATTGGTGTAATATAATTTTGAGTGTTTTGTTAAACACCACAAATCGATAGATTTTAATTTTAATTATTATTTTATTTATATCATCACCAAAAATATATAAATTATAACTACTAATACGCTACCCTATTTTTTTCTCTCTTCTGTGTTTCTCTTTTACTTTTTTCAAACTACGATCAATACTCGATCGATTTGAGTTCCGTCAAGGGCAACAGGCTCGATACATCGGGTAGTTAATAATATGGTCGATGCTCGATCCAAAAATTTTCAAAATTCCAAAATTTAATAAAATGATCGATACTCGATCGATTCGAGTTCCGTCAAGGGCAACGGACTCGATACATCGAGTACTTCCAACTATGGACAATAGAAATTAAAATCAAGGAGAAATTTTAAGTGTTCATCTCAAAAACTATTTCAAAATTCACATTCTAGGTCAAGAGTAATGAGGACTTTCCTACGGACGGACAATGCGATCGACACGGATTCCTAGAATATTGTGTAGTGCTTGTGTCCACCTCCAGGCGGGACTAAAAGCACAAACTTCGCTCCCTCGACACTCATGAGCTCACGGGAAGAGGTGGTGAAGTGAAGAAGTGAGAGAGAAAGAGAGTTCTCTTCCCGTGGCTCAAGAGAAAACCAAGACAGAGAGAGAGAAAGAATGGAAAATTATGAGGGTTCTCACCCTTATATAAAGTTCCAGAACAAATCAAAGTCGTTAGTCGTTGGATCGAAATCAAATGGTTGAAAATGACATGCATATCCTAAAATCCCACTCACGATAGAAAAATAATATATTGGGCGATATACTGGGCAATATACTATCTAGTATACTATCAGGCAGAAAAATTAGAAAAAAATTATAATTTTAAGGGTTTCGGTTCTAAGTGCGGATCTAGTCGGAGTACATTGTTGTGCCATGGGTCTCTACAAGTCTAGGTTGGTCTAAAGGTTCGTACGGTTCTCAATAAACTCAAAAAAAACTTACAATTACATAAGTCGTTAATTCAATACATAATTAGGATATTGCTCGAGTATCATACTCTTCTGATACCGCATCACGAAAACCGAAAAACCAATAAAACTAATTATAAACTCTAGCAAAGCTATTCAAAACGAAGGCACCAACTAAAAACTAATTCATAAAATCTGAGATACAACAAATACAATACAAATATAATTTTCGAGGAAAAAAATTAAATACCGAAATTTTAGAATTACGAAATCCGAAAATGGGCCTCACAAATTAGGAGTGCAAAAATAAAAGTATTTAGACATGAATTAAGTAAATGTGTATTGAATTTAAAAAGTACATAGATAATTAGTAGGTTGTTCACCTAATCAGTAAATCATGTTGGTATGTACTGTATTTATCTATTGTATTGATCTACCGTGAGAAATAAACACATTTAGAACCCAACAAAAAATGACATGATATGATAAGATAAGATATGATAAGATAAAGCATAAATATCTATGGAAATTAAAATTTTCTTCTAGGACCTTTATACTAATCATTCAGAATATAATTTTTTTTATATTTTAGAAAAATAAAAAAAAATTACAACTTTAATTAACGAATAATTAGATAAAGTTAGTATAACTAACGATCAATAGAAAAAGGAGTTTAGTATAACTAAGATCAATAGAAGGGAAGAAGTAGGACATCGAGTTGTGCTCGATTCCTAAAGAGTCCACATGCTGAAGAATAATCTTTGAAAGATGGAATTTGTTTATTAAAAATATTGTGATTAAGATAGATCTGAGTCTTATACAAGCTTACAATACCTACTATGATAGAATTCTATCTTAAATAAAAATAAGAGATTTATCTAATTTTTTCTTGTTAAGTAACTTGAGATATAACAAACAACCGATTAAGATAGTAACAACCGTAAATAATAAATAAATTACATTTTCTAGATAGAATAGTGGGTGATTTATCCATAAATACTAATATATTTTAGCTAAGAAAATGTTACACCAAAAAATATTTAACACACCTGATATTTGGATTATATATCAGTATAAGTATAAATAATGAAACATGGATGAAAGTTATTTAATGGGCTTGAAAGAAAGTATGTAAAATTTACATCTTAAAACGGACGAGGCCTACTTTATATCATACTAGTTACCTCCACCTACGTTGCACGTAAATACAAAATTGTTGAAAAATTATATAAAAAATTAAATTATTTTAAATATGATTTGAGTATATTTTACTTAGAACTTGTTATAGATATGTTTTTACAATTTTGAATATGTGTTTAGTTAGAAAATATTATGTACTTAGTTTAAATTTAAAATTTGAGTATAAATATTAAGACTATGTCAAGGATGTGAAAAGCGCTAGGCGCTAGGCGGGCGGACAACTGCCGTCTAGATCTAGGCGGTTCAATAAAATAAAATCAAATAAAATAAAATCAAATCAAATCAAATAAAATAAAATCAAATCTAAAAAATCTACTGAAAATTGCAAAAAAAAAAAAAAAATCCATAAAACCCTAAAATATATATAGTCGAGCGTTAAGGGGACTATGCAGGTGCCTAGGCGGATATCGGGCGGGCACCAAGCCCCTAGCGCCCAGGCGCCGCCTAGGCGGCCACCTTTTAGAACATAATGATTAATTTTTTTTTTTAGACTACGGGAGAATACATAAGCGGTAGTTAGAATTTTGTTGTTGTTGTTGTCGTCATTTAATGGAGGATAAAGATACGGCTTGAGACTCATTTTTTTGGATCGTTTCCAAACCGCATTATAATAGTATAGTAGAGAAATGAGAAATGAAAAATGAAAATTATGTTTGACTTCTTGTGATCAAACAAAAAAAGAGAGAATGAAAGTACAAAAATAAAAGGCTAAATCTCAACTCGATACCCTCAACTATTTAAGTTTTTCAACATGATACCCTAAACTTTAATATTAGACAATTTAATATCTCAACTATAATTGTACAGCTTAATACCCTAACAAGTGTTAAGGAAAAAATAATCCTAAATGATAAAATTACTCCCCTCATTCTCCTTCGTGGTCATTTCAAATATCCCAAAAGAGATGGGATTTAATTTGGTCAAAAAATATTATTAAATTTTGTTGAAACAAAAAAGTTAACCCGATCGACCGAGGATTTCGATTTAAAAATGTTTAATAGTTGAAGATAGTGATTAATATAATTTAGATTATCAAATTAAAAATTTTAAATAGTTAAGAGTACTAATTTGAAATAACAAAAAAAATATTATATATATTTTAGATATCCGACGTAACGGTCGGAAATTAGAGGAAAAAAAAAAAAAAAAAACTTGCGTCACCCAATTAGGACTCTTGTATCTCCCAGGTCACTCAGTTCGAACTTTTAAACCTTTCACTGTTAAGTTACACACTAATACCTCCCCCCCAAAGCACACCACTCTCTATCATCTCCTCCAAAACCCTAACCCTAAAAAAACTCGCCATCCAGCCATGTCCTCCTCCCTCCGCCACCTCCTCCTCCTCCGCCGCCGCGGCTTCTCTGCCGCCGCCGCCGTCCTCTCCCCCTCTGATCCCTCCGCCGTCCTCTCCGCCAAGCAGAAGTCCCGCGCCGCCCTCTCCCTCCTGAAGTCCGAGTCGGACCCCGAGCGCATCCTCTCCATCTGCCGCTCCGCCGACCTCCACCCCTCCTCCCACCTCGACCGCCACTCCCTCTCCCTCGCCATCACCAACCTCTCCAAGACCAAATCCACCTCCTCCATCCAAACCCTAGTCTCCTCCCTCCTCCTCCAGCGCCGCGACGCCAAGTCCCTCTCCCACGCCATCGTCCTCTTTGGCCAGGCCGGCATGCTCGACTCCGCCCTCTCCGCCTTCACCTCCTCCCCTCCCTCCACCAAGAACCTCAACTCCCTCCTCTTCGCCGCCATCCTCGCCAAGGACCACCCCTCCGTCGAGCGGTTCTTCCGCATGTTTCCCGACGTCCAACCCGACGTCGAAACCTACAATGTCGTCATCAAGTCCTTCTCCGAGTCCGGCTCCACCCGCTCCGCCTACTCCCTGCTCGACGAAATGCACAAGAAGAACATCGACCCCAACACGACCACTTTCAACCACATGATCTCCGGGTTCTACAGGGAAAACAAGGTCGACGAGGTCGACAAGGTTATTGATCTCATGAAGCGGAAGTATAACTCTCAGCCGGGTTTGAGCACTTACAACGAGAGGATAATGAGTCTTTGTAAGTTGAAGCGATCGAAGGAGGCGAAGGTGCTGTTCGACGAGATGGTGAGGAGGAAGATGAAGATGAACCCGGTGACGTATAGCCATCTTATCGTTGGGTTCTGTAAGGAAGGGGAGCTGGAGGAGGCGAAGAGGTTCTATGGGGAGATGAAGAGGAAGGGGTTGGTCGCGGGGAGCAGCTGCTACTTCAGTATGATCCATTATCTCTGCCAGGGAGGGGATTTCGAGGCGGCGCTGGAGGTGTGCAACGAGATGGTGGAGAGGAACTGGGTGCCGTGCTTTGCCACGATGAAGATGCTCGTGAAGGGGCTCGCGAATATTGGGAAGGGAGAGGAGGCAATGGAGATTGTTGGAAAGATGAAGGAGAGGTTCCCGGGCAATGCGGAGATGTGGAAGGAAGTGGAGGAGGCCTTGCCTAAGTAGAATCTTTTCGGGGGGAAGGCTAATAAGGTATGGTGAATATGATGCATGGATTGGTATTTCATTTCGCGATTTTTGTTAGCATTTGTTCTTGTTCAAGTTATTCAATGTATGGATGTAATGAATTATTCAAATGTTTACCCTTAAAAATACATGTACAATCTTAAATGATTGAAAGGGTAACATAAGTTATATAGAAACTTGGGTGGATATAGTCATATAACATACCAATTAAAGATTGTTTTTGTTAGGTCAATGATGCCAAGTTTAGTTGCATCACATGTAGAGAAGAGTTGTTACTATTATCAATTGTTAATGTATTCCAATGGGCAAGAAGTTTTTCTCATTGGCAAATCCAACTTGCTTCGTAGTCAAGTAGATTGGTTAGCGTCTTATCCTTCTCATATTGGGTCCAAAGACTCCAAACGATCCAAAGATTTTCCGAATCTTGAGTTAACTCTTTCCGACTCTAAAGTCTTAAGTTCTAGTTAGCTGCCAAGTTTTGAAAACTGGAGCTACTTTTAGGTTTTATGGTGTCCAAACTGCCAATCTCAAGCTATAACTTCTGTTCCGGAAGCTGAAATTATCGGAATTATGTTGGTTGTTTAGTTATAAAATGGTCAAACGGAGAAGAGGAGAAGGTTAAAGGAGTGGAGATGAGAACTTGGAGTTATCAAAAACCCACTACAAGATGTCGAGATCTACGAAGTTGTCGCTGAGATGAATGTAGTTCTACCTCGTCCATTTATTTTTCTGACAGCTTGATGTTAGAATATTCTGGAGTGAAGGAAGATAACTGTGCGATATTAAACTTTACTTAGTTCTGTAATTCTGTTGTTAGATTAGGCGTAGGCAATCTTATGGGGTTAGATTGACGAAGTCTACATGTTACTAATCCATGACCATCGAGGCAGTGGTTGTATGCATTTTTTCCCCCACCAATGAGATTGAATCTAGGATTATATCAAGTTGAGGTCACTTTGGTTAGCAGTCGGATGTGAGTCTACTGTCTAGCAGTTTCACATGCTTGTCAAAGGCAAATATATAGTGACTTGCAATAACGAAAATAAATCTGGTTATATAAAAAACATTACTATAAAAAAATGACTGATGGAAAGAACAAGCTGTGAATTATGATAACTGATACATGAGTGTTACAACTAATAAAATGTGTGTTTATGAATAATTTTATACAATTATTAGATATAAAATTATAGATAGAAGTCTATTGAATAAGTTTTTGAGAAGTTATTCTACATAGACCTTATCCAATCAGCTCCAAATCTGACCACATTCAAGGCAATTGGCTGTAAATCCTAAAAATGAGGCTTTTCTTGTAATATCTTACATGTACAAGAATGTAAATAGAATATACGGGATCCAATGGCAAGTAGATCAGGTATAAGTCTCTGTAGGGAGAATTTGGATCCACTTAATGGGTTACATTCTAGAGTACCGGTCCAGATCTTAGATTTGTGGGAACTATATGATTCCATTTCCAGGTCTGTTATCTGGACTGATTCTATAGCACCATTACCAAAGTGATATAGCCTTGTCATAATTGAACTTCATCATATTTTATTTTGTCGTACTAATTCTGGAGGGGTGTTTTTGGATCACGCGTAAATCTGGATCAACATCATCATTATCATCCAAGCGTTCTCCCACCAGGGCAAGTTAATCAACTTAATCTGTTCTATACTATTTGATAGTTTCAGAAATAGAAATCATAGTTTTTATTTAAAACTTATAAGATATATTGATGGATATTCTAAATCTTAAATTCCAAACCTTCATATGAATAAGTCTTTAGTATAAATTCTTTTGTTTCATGATTTTATTATTGCAACCTATAATGATTGGCCCACCTTTATCCAGATCCAAGAAGATAATAATTAATGTTGAACATCATTTTTCTTCTTCTCAATTTGTAAAATGGCTCAAATTTGAAATTGTTACATGTCATGTTTTTCACCAGATAAACGTCCGGAAGCACCCTGAGTACCTTAGAATCAATTTATGCTCTTGGCTTGTTAATTAAGTAATGTTCTTGACAGGTAACATAAACCTTTGAAACCTTATCCTTGTGTTCAATTCCATTTCATCCATAATGAAATATCGATGAGAACTCCAAGCTTAATAGAAGTGCATAATGATATCGGTTAAAAACACAACTCTCTGTACTGAGGAAAAAAACTTTGTATGTCAAGAATAGCACAAACTATGACAACTGAGATGCATGACTTAGTACTTACACAGTCCTAATTTCCAATATCATAATTTTGATAAGAAAGGAGAAGTCAAATTCTTAATTCAGTTCCATTCACTGATTCGTTGAATCAACCTACTAGTTGCAGCTCCATCTTCCACTGGGCAAACACTTGGCATTCTTCATGCATCTGTTAACAAGTAGAAAGATACAAAGATGTAGTTGGAGTTTTAAGTGTTTTCAAGGTTGTGAAAATTGCCGGGCGCTAGTCGGGCGCGCACACGCCGACTAGCGCCTAGCCCGCCTGCTCGGCCTCCTAGATCTAGGCGGTTGGAAAAAAAAAATCCAAAAAAAAAAAAAACTACTGAAAATTGTAGAAAAAGTGCTAAAACCCCAAAACATACATAGTCGGACATCGAGGGGACTAGGTGGGCGCCTAGGCGGGCATCGGGCGGGTGCCAGGCACCGCCTATGCGGCCGCCTAGGCCGCCTTTTAGAACACTAAAGTGTTTTATACTAGTATTTCTACCATTATCAGCCATCTAGATTTTGATGTCTTACGCCGCACCATCTAAGATCTTTGAAGGGTGTCCCAATGCCATGAGGCAGCTGTTAATGCAGGGTGTGCGTGGGTTGGGGGGGGGGGGGGGGGTCAAGCTATACCCAGCCTTACCATTTAAAATCTTTGAAAGATGCACCATGCCTTGCCTCCCCCTTGTAGCTAGCAAGCAATAGCCATCTCACCTACTTATCCTCTTGAATCTTATCCATGCCTACCATCTCATGATTAAACATTTTTTAGCCTTCACTTAGCCCAACAATTAGATAAACATAATATTCAATGCTGAGTGTCATGCCCATGTCCCAGGGGCGGTCCCACAGTAGACCGAGCGGGAGCGGCCGCTCCTTGCTACCATGAGATTTCGGTTCCCTTGTACATAATCTTCGACTGTTTTATATATTCCTTTATTTTCTTACATATTTAACAGTCAAGTTGTGGCCTACTTGGTTAAGTGACGTGTTCTGTACTTAAGAGGTGCTGAACTCAAACCTTATATATCTCATTTTGATCGATATATATTATTTTATTTTATTTTTCTAAATTCTATATGATGCCCCATTAGATTTCCAGCTTGGCATAAAGTTTTTTGGTGGTTGGGTGTTCTGCCTTTCCATCGTGTTAGTATGAAATGGAAAGCTTCATCTAGCATCCCATGTCATCCTAAGTGTGAGAGTAGGTCACCTCCCAGAGCTCAAGATGGGACTTAAGACTGGCGGTGTAAGCTGGTAAGCTGGTTAGTTGATTGGTGTATGGATGGCTTGTACACTATGATGGAATACTGGGATGAGAAGATGCATCTTCAGTAAAGAGACATTGGGCAAGGTCGTTGACCGAGGTCCCACGACTTTTGGAGAGGGAGCTTCAGAAGCCACAACTTAGCCGAGCAAGTAAATCCATATACTCCAGAGATTGATTTGTTAGCTTACTTTTTCTTTTTGCTGAGATGATTTAGAATTTTTGGGTGCACTATGAAGTCTTATTCTTTCCCCCCAAAAGGTTAATGCTTTGTAATGGATTTGATCAACAGCATGTAAGATGTTCAATTTGTTTGGTGGTAGGTTCCTAGGTATTCTTCTTCACATGAATGGTCTGATGAGTTGTTTGTCTTGACTATTAACAAAACAACTAGATATCTTATCTGGAAATGGCCATGAATGAAACAAATGAGAATCAAGTGAGATGACTTTACTGGGGATAGTATCTTTTTCAGAAATTCACAAGTGAACCACATCCCATGTTGTATGCAAAAGAACGGCGATGTGGACAAGGCACAAATTTTGGCTTGTCCTAATGTATTTTAGTGTGTCATGTGGAATACATGTCCGTCATGATGCAGCATGAACACAACAGTGTTTTTGGAGCATTCGTGCTTCCTAGCTGGTGAATTATTCATAAACTACTCATGAGTCATGACTTTATTGGTTATTGATACTGACATATCTTTACTTTCTCCTGCTTGTTTTCATATGTATTTAGCTGCAAACCCAAGTATATACTCGTTGTCTGATTGCTCTTATATGGATTTGAACTTTTCCCGATGCTGAATTAGTGCCAACTGCCAAGTACTAAGCTTGTGAGTATATTCTAAACTATCTAATTGTGATTCCAGGATGTTTGATGTAGACTTGGCGATCCTAATGTGAACTCCATCTCAGATACCTTTCATTGAGACTTCAACTAAAATTTCGTGGAACTTAGCTGAGGTTGCCAAACTAGTGTAGGTTCAAGCTCGACTGAAGATCGTGGTAGTGGTTTTCGGAACTTTGAATCATGTGCGAATATCAATTGCGTCTTCAGGACATGTCTGAGATGTGTTGCAGGATGAGTTTGCTTTACTGAGAATGATATAAATGCATACCAGTAAAACATTTTCTCAACATGGGATGGTGCATAAGTTACTGTAGTATCCCTGGCTTTGTGGATGGACTATGATGTTCTACATTTTTGTTGCAGGAGTTTAGTGAGTAACTATTAAAGATGATTTCTTTCCTACTTAGAAGGTGATCTTCTTATGTATAAAAGGGCTAGTAAAAGAAGCCTGGTGCAATTCCAATTTGAATGATTATGGCTGGTTCTGTTGCTGTGATCACATACCAAGTTTCAAACCCTACTTTTCTGGACAATTTCAGTTGGGCAAGGGTAAAATTTCAATTGCTCTCTTCTGATGGAACTTGTTAAATCTGAGATTGGGCTGACACATTTTTCTCCGGAGTAGCATTCTAGAGGTTTGTGGATGACTGACACTTGTGTCACGTATTGTGTAGTCCCTCATAATATCATCTGGGTCTGTTTGGTTCGGTGAAGTGCGGCGTTGAAGTAAAAAATTTCGGAAATTGACGTACGTATTGCGGTGAAGTGGAAAAAATCTTTCGTTTGGATCTTTTGAAGAAGTGGAGGTTAGAAGTGGCAAATCCTAAAGTCGTGTTTGGTTGGTGGTTGAAATGAGTGAAAAATTAACTTTTTGTTGATGTGACATGGATAGTAATTTTTTTTTTGTTCAAGTAGTGAGGAATTGGTCCTCAAACCAAACAGGTGAAGTGAGAATGTGGCATTCCCATTTTTGCGTTCTATTTTGGAGAAAATAAATTTGATATCAAAATTTCGATTTTATGACAGATTAGATTTACTATTTATGTCAAATTATGATAAATTTTGTGTGCAAATTTTCTAACCAAACACACGAAGTGAACAAAAATTCGAATTTAACGTAGAAGAAGAAGAAACAAGAGCACAAGATTTAACGTAGTTCGGAGATATTTTATTATTTCGAGGGACATATAATTACAAAATTAAAGTTTTCTTTGTAACAAAAGATAAAGATTGGGATGACAATCGACTTTAGTATATTTGTCATACTATTCCTAATGATATATTTAGCGAATAGAAAATTTGATCAAAACTCAACAATTTCAAACTTTCATCGAATTATAGATGCTGGGAGAGAAAAGGAGAGAAGAGTACTATTTAGAAATATGAACTCCATTGGACATCAAGAAGGAAATTCATAATTTTTTTATGAATAGCCTATAAATGAATATTTAACTTAATGTAAGTTAGTATCAATATAGAACCATAGATAGATATATTATAGTAAATTTACAACTAAATACCAGAACTTTCCATTTTGCAAGTTGATACCTTGAATTGTTATAATAGACTATTATAATTATCATTAAATATCTTGAGCCATTTTCTATTTGTAACTTGCTATGTTATGCCTTTAACAATGATACCATTCATATATTTTTTTTTCTCTCTTAATAATACCATATATAGTATAGAATACAAATTACAAATTACAAATCTATAAAGTTTAGGACATTTAAATTTTAAAATTACCTATATATAGTATAGAATACGATAATTTGGTTTAGACATACTCATAGTTAATGAAGCCAATAGAACTAGATATAGGTTTAAAAGGACAAGATTTAAAATGTTAAAGAAGAATATAGATCTTGTTAACATTACATAGGATATGACTAACATGGCCGAATGGAAGAAGAGGATTCAAAGAATCGATTCCATAAATTTGAGATAAAAATTTTGTTGTCGTAAAATCCGGTCTTCTTTTTAATTAAATATCGGATCAAACCGATTCAGACCGGCTGGGTTCAGCTAGGGGCCGCCCAAACCGTCGTGGTATCGCATCCGGATCGGCACAAATCGGACACCGGAGTCGATAAATCCTCTCCCAAAATCTAGTTTAAAAATTCTGAGGAAACCCTAAGTATGAAATGAGAAAATCGGTGATTTTTCTTCTCCATCTTCTTCTAATTTCTTCCACATCTGCGGATTCCAATCCCGTTGGTTCTTCTCCGGGAAAGGTCAGCAATTTGAACTCAAATTATGCTTTTGACGTCGATTCTGTTGGGTTAAAGATTGAATTTTTTTTAGGGTTTCCCCCCTAAATTTTCTCTTTTAGTGCTTAATAGCCTCACCGAGTAGTCGGTATTTGCAGTTTTTTTGTGAATATTCAAATTCCACTATAAAGTTTGCATCTTTATGGAAAATTGACTTATTTTTCGTCTCTTTTTAATCTGACATATTTTTAACAATGTCTGTGGTTTGGAAGAATATTTACTTACGGTTAGCGTTTGAATATGGTATCAATGTATCGAGTTTACATGTATCAATGTATCATCCTAGATCCTGGACCCGACAAGAATTTCTAAACCAATTAACATGTATCATGTTTATTGTTGCACACCGCGGAAGCAATAATGGAATACGAAAGAAAAGAAATGAGACACGAGATTTACGTGGTTCGGAGAAATAACTCCTACGTCCACGGTGGGGCAGCCAAGTATTTATTGAACAATACACAAGAGGATTACAAGGTGTTCTTTCTCACAAGTGTCTCTCTTTTCTCTCTAATTTTTGCACACACCAAACAAATGAAATACAAGCCTATTTATAGGCACAAGTAGATGAATCTAGATTCATTGAAGAATGTATCACACTTATGAGGATTAATTATTTCTTTGACTGAAGTTGGAGAGACATTGATAGATTCATCAATGAACTAACAAATTCATGCTTCATCTTTAATTTGAGTCAATATATATTTCCAACAATCTCCACCTTGACGAAAAATTCCCGTAGCCTCATAACTGACTTGGCTGCAAACGGGTGCACCGACTATCCAATGTTGATCAAGTCCAAGCAATGGACCAACTTATCTCGAGTAACCACTTTCGTTAACATGTCGGTTGGATTTTCGGTAGTAGTTATCTTCAACAATCGAATATCACCTTCATTAATAATCTTTCGAATGAAGTAAAATCGAACATCAATATGCTTAGTTCGGACATGATGCACTTGATTTTTTGATAAACAAATAGTACTCTGGCTATCACAAAACACCTAAACGTGCTTTTGAGCAATTCCCAAATCATTCACCAAACCATTCATCCAAATAGCTTCCTTAAAAGCTTCAGTGCCTGCCATATATTCAGCTTCAGTAGTGGACAATGCAACTGTGGATTGAAGCATCAAACGCCAACAAACGGGTCCACCAGCCATAGTGAACACATATCCAGTAGTAAATCTCCTTTTGTCAAGATCACCGGCATAGTCCGAATCCACAAAACCAACCACTAATTTATCAAACTCTAGATCATTCTTTCTTTGAAATTTTAAACCAAGATCAACAGTGCCACGAAGATATTGAAGTATCCACTTCACAGCTTGCCAATGTCCCTTTCTCGGATTGTGCATGTATCGGCTAACCATACTAACATCATGCGAAAGGTCAGGCCGAGTGCACACCATAGCATACATCAATGATCCAACAACATTTGTATAGGTAACATTTTTCATGTATCTTCGTTCTTCATCAGAAGTCGGGCATAAAGAAGCACTTAACTTGAAATGAGGGGCGAGCGGAGTACTTACAGGTTTGGTCGAACCATGCATATCAAATTTCTCCAAAATCTTTTTCAAGTATTGAGATTGTGACAACCAAATGGTACCATTAGGACGATCCCTCTTGATCTCCATTCCAAGTATTCGTCGAGCCTCGCCTAAGTCCTTCATTTCGAACTCCTTTTTGAGTTGGGCCTTCAATTTATCTATCTCCACCTTGCTCTTGGATGCAATTAACATATCATCCACATACAAGAGCAAATAAATGTAGGAACCATCATTAAGTTTCCGAAAGTACACACAATGATCAAATTGGCTACGAGTGTACCTGTGTTCTACAATAAACTGACCAAAACGAGTATACCAGTGTCGAGGAGACTGCTTAAGGCCGTACAAGGATTTTCGCAGTTTGCAAGCCCAATTTTCCTTTCCAACAATACGAAATCCATCAGGTTGTGTCATATAAATTTCTTCATTCAAGTCTCCATGCAAGAAAGCCGCCTTGACATCAAGTAGGAAAAGTTCGAGATCAAATTGAGCTACCAACGCCAACAACACTCGAATAGACGAATGTTTCACAACAGGAGAAAATATCTCGTTGTAGTCTATACCCTCCTTTTGAGCATATCCTTTGGCCACCAATCGAGCTTTGTATCGAATTCCCTGAGTGTCATCTTTCTTTGCATACACCCATTTACATCCGATAGCTCTCTTTCCCTTAGGAAGTTGCACCAATTTTCAAGTCTGATTCTTTTTTAAAGACTTCATTTCTTCGTCCATGGCCTCCTTCCATTTCGAGCTTTCTGAATCTTGAATAGCAACTTTGTAGCTATTCGGAATTCCCTCGATCACAGGGAGTGCAAATGCAACCATATCATCAAATCGAGCTGGCCGTTTAATTTTCCTCCGAGGTCTATTCTTTGCAATAGATTCAGCTACCTCAGGTTCTCGAGTCTCTTCCTCGAGACATTCCTCCACCTGTACGATGTCGTCCACCTGATCGGAGTTTTCCTCATCATCAACCGGTTTATTTTGACAAGATTCTTCTACAGGAATAACCGGCTCAGGAGCAACAATGACCTTCTTAGCCTGCTTGGGAGGTTCATCGGTCTTTTTCAAAAGCATTACCGATTCGTCAAATGTCACGTCTCGGATCTTGACGATCTTCTTTGACTCCGGACACCATAACCTGTATGCTTTAACTCCTGAACTAAAGCCCATGAAAATGGCTTTCTTTGCTCGATGGTCAAGTTTAGATTCAGAAACATGGTAATAAGCAGGGCAACCAAAAATATGCAATTGATCATAATCATTAACAGGTTTACCTGAACATTTTTTAAGTGGTGCTTTACCCCCGTTTGCAACAGTAGGTAACCGATTCACAAGGTGAACTGCATAGTTGATTGCTTCTGCCCAAAATGTTTTGCTCAAGCCTGTTCGAGACAACATGCACCGAGCCTTTTCAACCAAAGTCTGGTTCATCTTTTTGGCGACCCCATTTTGTTGTGGGTTTCCTGGAACGGTGAAGTGACGAACAATTCTTTCTTCTCGACATACTTCAAGAAAATGATCAAACTTGTATTCTCCACCATTGTCCGATCGTAACTTCTTGATTTTCCGTCCAGTCTGATTTTCCACCTTCTTCCACTCAAGGAAGATATCCATGACTTCATTCTTATGGCTCATCGGGTACATCCAAACTCGTCTCGAGTAATCATCAATAAAGGTGACAAACCACATTTTCCCTCTAAGCGACGCATTCTTCGTCGAACCCCAAACATCCGTGTGAACATAATCAAGGATACTCTTCGTTCGGTGTATAGATGTACCGAACTTCACCCTTCTTTGCTTGCCAAAAACACAATGTTCACAAAAGTTGATTTTACCGGTTTTAGCCCCTTTAAGCACGCCTTGTTTTATCAAAGTTTGAAGAGGCTTTTCACCGGTATGCCCAAGTCGCATGTGCCAAAGTTTTGAAGCATCGGATTCCTTGGAACATGCCGTAGCTGCATGTCCGACAATTGTGCTACCCTTAAGGAAGTATAGATTTCCTTTTCGGGTCCCTTTGATCGTCACCAATGCGCCTTTAGCGACTTTGAGAGTTCCATCATCCATGGTGATCCGATAGCCTTTCGATTCCAAGGCTCCAAGCGAGATGAGGTTCCTTTTCAATCCAGGAACATAACGAACATCTCCAAGTTTTCGGATTGCTCCATCAAACATCTTTAACTGAACCGAGCCAATGCCCTCAGTTTTGCAAGTGTTGTCGTTGCCCATGTAGACGACACCACCATCGATCTTCTTGAAATCCGAAAACATTTCCTTGTTGGGGCACATGTGATAGGTACATCCCGAATCAAGGATCCACTCATCAAGGTTACTGACCGAAAGTGACACGGTCAAAGGCTCGTCTGTATCACTTTCATCTTTCTGGGCCACATTTGCCTTGGACTCCTTCTTCATGTTCGGACGGTCCTTCTTCCAATGTCCCTTTTGGTGGCAGTAGGCACATTCATCTTTATCAATCCTTTTGCGGTCAAATTTTTTCCTTGACTTCGATCGAGACTTCCCTCTACCATCATTTTTTTCAAGAGGAAGTCCTGCCTCTAACAGTGAGAGCATCCGAGCTAGAATCTCGCTGGACTTGTTTGTCCCTCTTCCGTACCTCATTATTCATCAAAGAATTACAAACATTGTTAAATTTTATCTCAGATTTACCATGCAACAAGGTAGTTGTCAAATGTTCGTAAGACTCGGGTAAGGAATTTAACAATAACAAGGCTTTATCTTCATTAGAGATTTCAACATCGAGATTCAACAAAGCAGTGATAATTTTATTGAAACTATCAAGATGCTCAATCATGGTCGTACCTTTATAATAGTCGAAGCGGAAGAGTTTCTTCTTCAAGTGGAGTTGATTTTCCACGCTCTTTTGCATGTATTTGACTTCGAGTTTATCCTAAAGATCTTTTGCTGAGGTCTCCTTCATGAACGGATATTTTTGGTCCATTCCAAGACACGATCGAATGATCCCACAAGCTTGTCGATTAAGCTTTTTCTATGTCGAGTCAGATACATCATCGGGCTTTTCCTCGTGTGTGAGATCTAAATCTTGCAATACCAAAAGATCGAGTACTTCACCTTGCCAAATATCGAAGTTGTTTGTCTCGTCAAATTTCGAGACATCAAAACTCGAAGTCGACACCTTAGGTCGATGCAAGTTACTCGAAGACTCTCCAGTTGTCTTTTTATTTTCAGCCATTCCAATGAATTTCTTTCACCAAGTGTGGTAGACAAACACAACTACAATCTTAGAATAAAATTCCAAGCACAAATCAATGCCCCAAGATATTCAAAACCATGGAGCTCTGATACCAATTGTTGCACACAGCGGAAGCAATAATGAAATACGAAATAAAAGAAATGAGACACGAGATTTACGTGGTTCGAAGAAATAACTCCTACAGTCACGGTGGTGCAGCCAAGTATTTATTCAACAATACACAAGAGGATTACAAGATGTTCTTCCTCACAAGTGTATCTCTTTTCTCTCTAATTTTTGCACACACCAAACAAATGAAATACAAGTCTATTTATAGGCACAAGTAGATGAATCTAGATTCATTGAAGAATGTATCACACTTATGAGAATTAATTATTTCTTTGACTGAAGTTGGAGAGACATGGATAGATTCATCAATGAATTAACAAATTCATGCATCATCTTTAATTTGAGTCAATGTATATTTCCAACATTTATCACATACAATTGGTAGACATATGACTTGTTTTGAAGAAACAGAAATCATCAAAAAGAATACTATCTTAAATTATAGTTTAAACCTAGGAATCACAGACGCTCTAGAAATCCATGCCGTGTTTGTGTCACATCGTGTCGTTTCGGACACAGCCACAAACACGGCAAAATACACTAGGATACACCAAAATAGGTACCGAATCCCTATCGCTGTGTACGAGATGTGTCGTGCCGTATCGCTGAATGTACCCTGGAATCCCTTTCGCATCCTTTTGAGTATCGATATGGTATTGATGTTTTCGGCACTTTCAGAAATTCGGATATGAAAGAGCAAAACTTTAATCAAAATTATATTACATCAACTTCTTCTTTCATATCTATAGTGTGTCTGTGTTTGTGCAACATAGGTAACTACTTTTTTACATATTTGAAAATGTCTATATAGCGTTTCTGGATCGTGTCCGTATTCCAACATGGTTCTCACTGTGGTAAGAAATGTCTTTGATACAACTCCAAGACTCATTATAGAACAAATTATATTATGAAAGCAGAACTATCTTACTGCATCAATAAAGTATGCGTAACTTGCATGATACTAATTTTCTTTAAAGCACTTCCCTTCTTGAGTAAAAGTGTGAGGTCAAGCAAAAAGTTCGGTTGAAGTCCCTGTCACTATACCGAATTTTAGAGTGTGAGGGTACATACCCCCGCAAGTCAAAGACCCATCTTGAAGAGAGAGTGGGATTCACTTAAAATGACGTCAAAGGGATTGAAACTGGGATGCTTATACCATGTTATCCCTGCCACTACACCCAAACTCTACTGTTAGTGAGAGTTGAGGTTGTATGTTTATATTATTCTGACAAGTTTGAGGAAAGTTTTTTATGATATGTGGTAGACAGTTCTAAAAAAATAGTATGTGACTAGTACATAGCAGATTGACATTGGAATTTATATCTACTTTTGAAAGCTCCCAATATGGTGAAGGTTTATTGACTGAGTTATTTTACATAACAACCTATTTTCAATAGGAAAAAAAAGCTTAGGTGATGAGAGATGATTTTACAAATATGGACTCTCCATCATAGGATCTTCAGCTTTGTACATATTGCATAATGTTGATAATGGCATCAGCAAGACAAGCACACTATAATAGCGTAGACCTTAAATACTTTGTTTTGAAGAAACGAATATTAGATTGTTATATTTGGAATGTAAAGTTTAAAAATATTTCTATTAGACCTGCCGTAAAGAACCATACCTCAATTACAGTTACCTCCAATTCTAACAGATGCACACAAAGACCTTTGAGCATAGTTTGTAGTATCGGTCGATACCGATCCGATACAGCTGATACCGATACGGTTTGGCATGTACCGATCCAATACCGAACGATACCCGATACTGACCGATCCCGACATTAATATCTTTATAGAAGACTAGGATAAACACTTCCCATGGTTAGTCAGGATAGATCTGAGTAGTATCTTAGACTTCAAGTTGAACATTAACCTTAACAAGAAGAACCTATTTGATTTAACTTCCTACCTATTGCATAAAGGGATATATCTTGAAAGATGATAGGTTTCTTAGCTTAGTTAAGAAGATTGGAATTGATAAGTTTTGGCCTGTACCTTTGAAGGCTTAAATTTATATGTGGGTTGATAAATTTTTTGCTAAGATAATGATGTAATTTTTAAGAAAGTGTTTTTTGACTTAGATGATGATAAATGAAATTGAGATAAGAAGTTGGGGATGATATTGAATTTTGTTGTTGAGGAGACTATGATAGAGTGGATTTAAATTTAAAAATTTGAAGTGTTTTGAAGAATTTAAATTTTCAGGAGTTTAAATTTTAATATACCATTTAGATGGAAGAATAATGCAGTATTGATGATTTTTTTAATCACAAAATTTATGAAAATTAGAAACATACTCGAGGACTACGTGATTAGAATGATGGCTATAAGTGACCTTGAACTACTTGTGTTATAGACTTTGAGGATGGAAAACTTTATATCGATTGAAATATGAATTCCCCTTTATTCTAAGATGTTTTAAGGGATTCAATCTTTTAAATGCTTGTATTGGAGTAGATAACTTGAATCAATGTGAATAAATTGGTAAATAACATAGAGAAAAATCCACGGTGTAATGAGATGTTACTGATAAAATTGTTTGTGTATTTGTTAGATTTGGGTAGTCAGTCGTAGTGTCCTTAGAGTTTATATGAGTTAAGTTGCTAGGATATGTAAATTGACTTGATGTATTTAACCTAGAAGTTGCTGATTGATCATATAGTTAATGATATTGAACACAGGACAATATAGGGAGACAATTGTCATGCCCCGATTCCGAAGAACCGATAATCGTCCCCTGGACGTGATGCCGTGCGAGCGTAAGGCACGTCCGCACAAGGCCTAGGCATAATGATATATATAGAAACACAACAACAGAGTGCACAAGTAGAAGGACACATTTGAAACGAAGAAAAATTCTCTTTATTGATAATATACATCTGTGTTACAAACTCTTGATTTAAAAGTAAATATGCGCCGCACGGGCTTACAAGATGGACGCATCTCATTTTGGCCAAACGATTTTAAGAGTTCAACTGGGAGGAACATGGTCGCTTCAAAAAAACTTTTCTAACACGAGGCAAAAGGATCTGAAGCCGTGCTCTGATACCAATATGTCACGCCCCGATTTCGAAGAATCGATAATCGTCCCCCGGACGTGATGTCGTTCCATACATCACATCCCATACTAAAACTTCAAAAGATAATGGACCTTCAGGCGAAGCTATCGCCTTGCCTCAGAGCTGCATAGAATGTGTGCACGAGCTCCGGGATGGTTTGTACAAGCTGGGATGGTTTGTACAAGCTTCAAAAGACACGAACATAGTGCGCCGAGTAATGGACTGGTTGGGGGAAGAAGCTTCAGCCCCTCGCCGCATCGCCTTGGCTCGGAGAACCTTCTGCAACGAGGGTCAGTATTTTGAAAAGTATTGGTGAGGGCGAGCTAACCCAACTAACCAAATCGACACAATATTCATTTGAATCATACAAATTATTATTGTGGTCTTTCTTTCTTTTCTTAGTTCAAGTTACAACATGCAATAGATATGAAATAACTGAAATAAATATGCCACCGTTCAGTGACTTTACCTGCCTGTCTGAATCACCTGCACAAAACTTACCATGTCCTTCCCTGTCATGAAGACATAGTTAGCTTGCACAGTTTAAATATACATGAGGTCACTGGCACCACAAGCCATGTTGGACTGTAGACTGAGTAGACGGTGATGGTGGTAGCGTCGGTAGCGAGCCTCGCTACGAGCCACCCGTCTTACCCACGCGAGATGCTAGCGTATCTACCATGATGTTCTGCCTAGGATGAATTGGTTTCGGTGCCCTGGCGACCGTTCACAGAAACCCTATACGTTGTGCACAAGTTATCCATGACCATAAGATGTCTCTATACTAAGTTATCATACCAAGCATTTCATGACATCAAGATAAACATAGCTACTTAGGCACAGTACGATGGCACAGTCTATCTGCTCAAGCGATAACATTACAAATTTTGTATTACTCATTGCACAGTTATAGATGAATAACTTCTAACTATAATTGAAACGATAAAATAGATATATGCATTGTCACGCCCCGATCTCCTGCGAAATCGGCCCCCCTGCTAGGCGCGAATCACCGTGCCAGTGCTTCCTCATGACGATCATTCCCATCTGGGCGTGATGCCGTGCAAGCGCAAGCTGCGCCCGCGCAAGGCCATGATCCGAACAGGCGAAGAAATAGTTAAGCCACAGGGTCGCACAGATAGTCGGAGTGCAGCGGAATAGGAAACCGTTCAGGTGATAGATAACAAGTTCACAGAATCGTCATAGCGAAAGCATTGAATAACATAAGTATTGAAGTAAAACAAGCTTTATTGATAATCAAGAAACATTACAAGCCGCTAGGCCAAGATTACAAGTCGCTCAAGCACTCTCTCTCCCGATACAATAAAGACGTGCCAAGTGGCTTATAACTTGGAATAATACATATGCGATGTTCCAACATTATGTCTTGTATATGTGCTTCTGCTCCTGACGCAACACTCCAAGGCTTCAGAGCGGACTCTAAGGCTTCTGCGCGCACGAGGGGTTTTCACACCGAACGAGGTTCTCCCGCACCCTGCAAGCAATCTGGTGGGTTATCAGTACATGAATGCACTAGTGGGGAGGCTTCTCGCCCGTTCGACAAATCCAAACACGTTATATAGGTTCCGTATACCATCTATTGAGTTATCTTTCCAGTCTTGCCTTAGGATCAGTTTCATTGCATAATAAAAAGCCTAACTCGTGTGGCAGTACGCCGTGCGATATAAGAGTAACACGGCGAGACTTACCAATTTACCATTCGTCCTTTCCTGTCTAGGATAAAACCAAGTTAAACCTAGCACGAATATATATATGATGAAATCAAGATCCTAGCACGAATATATATGATGAAATCAAGATTGTATAAGCAAACACAAGTGTTACGAGCGTGTTTCTGACCCAGGTGAACGATATACACAATATTTGTGATACTCATATTTCTTGTGACTTAGGATGTTCAAATGCATTGTGCTCAGACCGTTCGGATTACTCAGATGTCTTATACTCAGATTATTCAAGAGTGTGTTCATAGATTTAGATTACTTGTTTCATTGCAAATGACTCGCACGCGGATTGCCGTAATCGAGCTTAACTTAATCTATATGAACAGAAGTCGCTGGCCTGAAAGCCATTGTGGACAGTAGTCCGGATGGACGCCGGTCGTTGCAGCGCAGGTAGCGAGCCCCGCTACAAGCGCCTCGCTCCCCCGTGCTGATGTTGCTAGCTGACTATCCGGGTTCCAGCCTAGGACGACACGACCCCGATGCCTCGGTGCACCGCTCGCAGGAACCAAAATCATAAACCTTGTGCACAAGTTGTCCGCGACGATGCAAGTCTCTTTTTATTATTTCTTGTTCTCTTATCTTTTCATTTATTGTTCTTAAATGGCAATGGTGGTAGCGCGACAAGAGCCAACCCGAATGACGATGGTGGTAACGCGGCGCGAGCCCTCTACACTGCCAACCCGAACGACGATGGTGGTAACGCGACACGAGCATGCTACACTGCCTACCCGAACGGTTTTGGTTCTTTATTACTTATCAGTGTAACTCAGTCCATTTACTTAATACTTCTATTACTTTCTTATTATATCTTCCAATCTTTCATTATGCGGTTTCCGGTACGGGAAACCGCCTTGGCGACCTTATGGTCCCGAAGCCTTTCTATGTTTTCATTGCTTGGCTCGGAACGACTATTTCGATAGTCTTCCTTCCTCAGGTAAGTGAACCATGTTCTGTGTTGTGCTTCCATACCGTGGCATTATCTCCGTGTCAAGTATTGCATATAAGATAGATAACATAAGGACATCAACTCGACCAGTTCTAGACAATAAAGCGGAGTCTACTTGCACTGAGCTAAGGTAGCATGCGAGGGTCTAACTATAAGCCAAGTTTGATTTTCATATTCTAACACAAGCAATACAAGATGAGATTATTCCCTTAGCTAGGTGCGTTGTATTCTTATTAGCATGTAATGGGTTATGGGTGATTCGCCTAGCGACTAGCATGTATCGTCCGTATTTTTAAGTGTGCAGGCTAAGCAAAGACAGGTTCATCGTACACCCACCTTAGCGATGATTCGTCTCGGTCGAGCGATATTCCGAGCGCGCTTTTGAATTTCTAAGTCTGAACTCCTGAAGAGCCAAGTCTGAATTCTTTTGCCTCAAGTGAGTCTTCTCACTGAGCAAGGCGGGACGGGTCGTCGCATTTGTGCTGTTTGAATCGTCTATCCGCATTGATGCAGAGCGGGTCGTTACATGCATAGCGGACAAGCATGCAACAATATGATCGTACAGTGTAGTTGTGTGACAAGCATAAGTATTCCAAGTTTACTTCTTATTATCTTGACTCAGATATTATTATTATGGTATCGTTCATCGGAACGCAAATAAGAGTCAGATTATCAGGAGTGAAGACTTGGAAGAAGGGAGCTAATCGAAAGTAAGGCCACTCACAAGTTAGTGAATCAGGAAAGAGAAATGAGAGATCTTCAGGACTCCGCTCGCGCGTCGCCTACTCGATCACCTACACGCATCAACAGATGATCAATATCTCCTGCCTTGATCTCCCAGAGTTCGATACGAAACATGAAGTTCAAAGAACGAAGACAATAAAGTCTATCGAAATCGTTCAAGAAAACGCAAGTCACAAAACCAACAAGAAAGCAACCAAGCGGCATCGAAAACGGACAAAGAAACCAACGCAATAGAAAGGCCCCTCACAACTCTGACGCCGAGTCCTTTCTTGAGTCACGATCCGCTGAATGTGGGACTTGATTCTGAAGAAACCAATCCATAACGAGGAAATGATCTTGATTCAATATGTCCTGATCGAACGATACCAAGTATTTCTTAGCCGCGCTCCCCGAAAAGGGAAACGGGGCACTACAACAATGATTGCCACGATTTTAAAATAAATGATGTATAAGTTATAGTGGAGGTTTATAATCAATTTTTAATAAGAGGGTTGATGAGTAAGAATTGATAAACTACACAAGTTGTTTTGAGGAATAGCTCGAGGAATAATGATTCAAATATTCGAGGAGGTAAACATTTTCAAACTTTAAGTGCTTTTGTAATTTCGAGGACGAAATTCTTTTAAGGTGGGTATATTGTAACATATACTCCTAAAATTTCAATCTAGAATACCTTTATAGAGTATGCCATAGAATAGAAAGAGTTTGATCGTAATTAGACTCCATTCGCAAGACTTTCCGACTTAACCAATAAAGGTTGAAAAACTTCTAGGTGGTTTGAAACTATAGACAAATAAGACTCTAGATGAGTCTAGAAATCTGTACTAGGGAATTTTGGATAGATTTAGTATTTATAGGATTTTCCTAGAATTAATGGGATTTAATTTCTAATAAAAACTAATTTCTAACTAACTTCTAGAATTTACTGTTATTTTCCTAAAAATAGGATACAACACGTGTTAAGGACACACGATATATACGAGGACACGTAAGTACGTAACTACATGTGTCTTTATTCAGAGAGTGTCTGTGCCCGATTTCACATGATCATACGAGGACACGTAAAAATGAGTGTCCGAGAGTGTCGGTGTCCGATATGTGTCCGACGCGAGGCATGTTACTAAGATGAGAGTGTCCGTGCAACATAGTTGACAACTATTGAAGATTAGTCGTAACTACCTACGGATGTAATACAATGGAATAATTTTCAAATTGTGATGAAACCACCAGCTCATGTTTATTGATAATGTACAAAATCCATCTTCTATCACCCTTTTTATATCAGCCTTTCAGAGAAATTTCCTTGCATCAATTTGATGTCTTGAAAGTGCCGAAGGGTATATTGCATTGGGGTGGCAGAGTCAGAAATTATCAAAACAACAACACAATCACGCTATTAATTTTGTTCACGCAAATATAAAGTTACAAACATACTTTTTTCTGGATTTAATTTATATTGTCAGCATACTATTTATGTATTAATTAATTGGAGTTTCATGTGCATGTCTCTGTTACATTGTTTACCTTAAGCATTTATGACCTGACGTTTCTTCTGGTATTGGTGTGCTTTTCCCCATAATTGCTTTTCTAATTTTCTATTTCTCTAAATTCATTTTAGTTATATTTGTAATATTATTGAGTGCTTAACTGATCTGATAATCTGGTGACATTTAGCTGTTTTGGTCCTATGGTTGTCTTTTGCATGCTTATCATTTCCATTGTCAGGTAGGAAGTTGTAATGTGCGCAATGATTTAGTGGGAAATTGCCAGCCAAATTTAGTTGGCTGTTTAGCATGCTCTTGTGGGTATCTAACTTCCTCTTACTTCAAGAACCACAATACTGTACTTGGTTCGGATTTTTATGGTTTCCTAGACCAAGAAATTGGTTCTGATGGCTCATGCAAAGGACTGGATAACAATATTATTGCAGTTGGACTGTCGGATCTGAACCGGCATCTGAGTGGTGAAGGATCTCATCGACAGTTAATTTCCACGATGAAATTTGATGTGCCGTCAGATCATTTGAGTTGGTTTGAGGATCATTTTTGTGAAGTATTGATTATTGAAAGACTTCCAATTGGGGTTTTTGCTGATCCTTTTGAGTTGCAGCATCTTGTCCAAAGAAGGGGTAAAAACTGATTCTTCATAATTCTAACAAAGTCAGCTACCTTTTGTGATTTCTCAAGGTCCAAATTTTTCCATGCAGTATTTGTCGGTGCTTCTGTTTTTGGAGATACAAATCTGGAATTACCCTCTGCCCTTTCAAATAGATCAGTCGTAGAGATCCACATCAATATTGGGCATAACATATCATCAAGTTCCATTGAAACGGTTGTTCAATTGCCATTGCATGCCAGATATCCGGTGAGTGGGAATCTTACGAAAATTGATATTGTTTACTGTAAAGTAGATAGAGAATCAGATCATCATTTATTATCCTTACCTTTCTGAAAAGTTTTCTTAAATAAGGCTTGCTGTTGTTAGAATTTCGTGACTGCTAACTCTTATTGATTCTGTATGACCCATAGGCATACACTTGTGTTTTCAAGAGATACACAAAACCCGAGCTGCCCCAAGCAGGTTGACTCTGATGTCTCCTGTAGAGGGAGGGAGACAGCAATGGCTCTTGAAGCGGCAAGGGTTCTTGCCTCTGCTGCCTCCCTCCTCTCCCCTACATTCTTCTCCATCTATCTCACTCCTTTCTTTCTGTGTCCATTTTTTTTTCTTCCTTTTGTTTCCTTCTTCAACAATCCCCATTCTTGTCAACATCGCTATCATCAACACCAAAACCCGTCTAAGAGTCCATCGACGAAACGCACTTACATCTGTCATCCCATATGGATTCAGGTTGCTAGCGCATTCGTGCGTGACGCTGGTGCCGTCGCCAATAGTGCGCCTGTTTGCAATTCTAGCACCAGGCAACACATCAATGCGCAAATGGGGCTCCTGGAAATGCAAGAATCAAAGCTGACAGCGCCACCATGTGGAATTTTGTTGTCGGACTGTGCTTCTGTGGCCGATTTTCGCATCAAGCAGGTCATTTTTGTGCGAAGATGGGGCTCCAATCGGTGCATCCGGGTGAAGATTTGGCACCAGGCACCGTCTCCGTGTGTGATTCCAGCAATGTGCCTGATTCCAACAATGTGCCCACATCCACGCAAGCACATGCATCCGATGCCGGTAACGCCTACATGTGTTCCTCACGGATCAGTGATTGACGTTGGCCACTACCTTAACGACAATGGCATGGATCAACATGGGTGGAAAGGGAACCTTTTGTTGGGTTATTTCTGGTCAGTTATCTCGACATGGGCCAATGTTGGCGACAATGTTGGTTTTGAAGCATGGGGTTGTCGTGGAATATCCAAATTAATGATAATGTCTAAATCACTATGATCGACTAAAGAATGTGTCTCAGCAAAAGGTTGACTCACTTTCGGCAACTGAATACTCATTGGAGGGAACTCAAGTGTTCATTTGGCGGGGCGGGGGGGGGGGGGGGGGGGGGGGGGGGGGGAGTCACTTAGGAGAAGCCGAATGCTCAATTGTGAGGGGGCGAGCCACTAAAGAGAACCAAAGTGTTTATTTGGTGAGGGGCCGAGACACTTTTGAAAGCCACGTGTTCAATTTGTGAGGGGTACGGGCCACTAAAGGGAAACAAAGTGTTTATTTGGCGAGGGTCCGAGTCACTTACTGAAAGCCAACTGCTTAATTTGCGGGGGGACGAGCTACTAAATGGACCAAAATGTTTTTTTTTGTGAGAGGCCGAGTCACTTTTGGAAGTTGGGTGCTCAATTTCCGAGGGAGACAAACCACTGAAGGGAACTAAAGCTTAGAAGCCAGAAACTCCTAGGAGGTCAATGAATCTCAGTAAGAACCTCGATTCAGCGGTTCTTACTTGGGAGTTCGTTTCCCCGATGACGGGAGCACATTTTTTCGGCGACATGAGTGCTTCCCATGATATGACCATTATTTTAAAAGATGATATAAATTTTGGAAAGAAAATTAGAAATTTTTTAATACCCGTTTATCAAAGTATCAAGAAACTAAAAATTACTTACCTTGACATCATAAAAAATCAACATGCGAATGATCTCTCTGTAACTTTGAACTGAACTTTATAAATTCTAATAAATATTAAGATATTTAAAAGTTTTGATAACAATAATTAATAAACATAAAAATTTATTAGCGCACGTTCACGTCACGCTCCTAACTTTAGACTCTTCTAACTAGTCGCGCTCTCCGCTCCCGCTTCCGTCTCCGCTCCCACTTTTGGCTTCTAAGAACCAAAGTGTTTATTGGACGAGGGGCCGAATCACTAACAGGAAACTGAGTGTTAAATTTGCGAGGGGGACGAGCCATTAAAGGTAACCAAAGTGTTTATTCATCGAGGGGCTGAGTTGCTTTTGCAAGATGGGTGTTCAATTTGCGAGGGGGCAAGCTACTCAATTTGTTTATCACCAACCTAAGTGTTCATTTGGCAAGGGCAGTCACTCTCGAAAGTCGGGTATTCAATTTGCTAAGGGAATGAGCTACTAATGGGCACCCAAGTATTCATTTGTTGGTGGGCTGCGTCACTAACGGAAGTTGGGTGCTCAATTTGCGAAGGACGAGCCACCAATAGGAGCCCAAATGTTCACTTGACGAGGAGCTGAGTCATCTTCAGGAAATCATGAGCTAGCTTGTCAACTTGCAATTCGTATTGCGTATCTATTTGCTTGCGTATTGTATTGTGTATCGTATGATAAAATAGCTGTAGGAGTTTAGCTCAATACTTCTAAATCCATATAGAAAAACGATTCAATATAACTTTCTTATAGATTTTTATTGATTTCATCTTTACATGTCTATCTAGTTCTTGGATCTAGATTCTTATGTAGACACTACATAACTCAAGTAAAATAATCGGTAGTACCTTTCAGTTTATACGTATCGGTTCAAGTCATATGTAACGAAATGGTAATGTACGATAGGTATTGTGTATTGTAAGATACTAACAACATAATTCGTGAGGTTCTCAAATTGTGATTGGACGAGCCACTAGCGATAACATATATATTTGAAAGAATTTTAGGCTATTAATCTTGTGATCTTTAGCAATGTCATATTTTTGCTGCGAGAGAGTGAATTCGTTGCATCCAAGTAAGGAGGAGAAAGATCAAGATATATTGTGGACTCTTTTTAACGAAAGGACAGATGGTTCCAGTTTTGTTTTAGATTTTATATCATGTACCTTTCGCTTTTTCAGGACTTATCTACCTGGGTATTGTTTCGTTAACTATCATTTAGTCTCAAAAAGATAAAAACAACTAGGAGTCATGGTAATGCTAGACTTTGCCTTGCTCAAATTGGGATAGCTTGATAGAAAAATAATGCTATAGTTTATCTTGCATGCTTATTTTTAGCTCACCCTCTACTGGTCAAAGTTATTCCCAAGTAAGATATGTTTGATTCAAAAAAACATATGTTTAGGAAAGTGATTTACTAACTTTAGGCCAATACCTTTTCATACTGAAGGAATATTTCTTAGAGAACTTAGCCTGGAAGGAACCAGCCTCAAAGCTGGATAATCATGTAGTTGTCAGGAGTCATTGGTAACTACTTTGGACAAAGTAGTTCTTACTAGCCTACCATATCTAACAAAAATTGTAGCAGAAAGGGGTTGGATTAATCATCTAGATTGCTTTGGCGCTTTCCAATGTTATTATGTAAGTAACAAATATCAGACACCATAAATTTGAGTCGACATATTCTGTGGTTCTAGTGATTACAGGATTTCCCAACATATAACAATGTGCTGATAGCACCAATCCTCCACTACCGCTTATAGCCATACTATCCTCCCGTCATCCTTGTCGTGCCAAAGCATATCCAACAAATTCAAATGTTTATAGTGATCAAGACTTGCAATATCCTCTGCTAACTTAAAAAAGTCAAACCTTGTAAGCTGTAACTATTCTTTTAAATGTAGACGATGACAAAGTATATGTCTCATATTTTTGGCAAGGTTCAAAGTATCGGAATCGGTATTAGACCATTCCTATGAGTATCGGGATCGGCGGTATCGGTTGTATCGGCGGTTTCGGATCGGTGTATCGGATTTTTTGGTATCGAAAAGCAAACAACTATTAGTAAATTATTAACATTTTAGAAAATATATTTTATACATTTATGCATAATTTAAAGTCTTTCCAGTGTTGTTTCTTAGTATTTTTGAAATTGAATGAAATAGTAGTCACCCTTGTCGATTGATTTATATGCGAGTTTTCCTTATTTATATGCTTTTACAATCTTACTATGCTCTTACAACCTTGCTAATTGGTATTTTTAATTCAATTTTCTCTGCCGAATTTACCGGAAAAGCGACCTCTAATGTCGGTATTGGTCAGTATCGGGTATCGGTTGGTATCGGATCGGGACATGCCAAAATGTATCGGTATCGGTTGTATCGGATCGGTATCGGCCGATACTTCAAAGTATGATTTTTGGGTTTCGGTTACATGAGTCCATTTCTTCCATTCAGCTCTATGAAGGGACATCTCTTATTTAGGCAAGCATTGATAATGTAAAAAGGGTTGCATTATGTAATAGTCATCGGAAAATCTATTTGGGTTCACTATTGTACATATACTTGTAAAATTACATAATGTCATTTGAATGCTCCATACACAAAAACCTGTATTATAAAAGTGACTCCTCTGTCTACTCACCTCCGTCTACTCTGCTCCTTAGAGAATAATTTGAACAAAGTAGTCCCACGTTACCATGTATGTAACCTTAATATGCAAGAAAATCCAAAAAAATATATGACTTCAATTAATTTTGATAATTACGACACAACTTACATATATATAATCCAATGTTGTAGATGTTAGATGTCGGGTTCATGTTTGTTTGGGTTTTTAAATGTCCGATGTCAGAAACATTTTAAAATATTGCGCATCAATAAATATGTTATGTAGTATACATTATATATATACTAAATTTCCTTTCTAAGTACTAAATTTCCTACAACTATACAATCTATATAATAAAGAAGAGTGGTGTTCCTGCCAAAAAGGATAAAGACAATGGATGGTCACGATTAAAGCACCTAAACATATTCAATGGTATAGAATTTTTTTTCACTCTCTCTACTTAATTAACTCTCTCTCTCTCTCTCTCTCTCTCTCTCTCTCTCTCTCGTTTAATTATTCTGCCAATTAATTAGTACCCCACCCCTCTCTACTTAATTAACTCTTTCTCTTCCTCCATGTTTTCTGGCAACTAATTAATAGTTGGCCCCACAGTTTCGTAGATAATCCTAATTAAATCTTAAATATATTTTATTGTATTGTATATGTCCTAACTAGATCTTAAATCGATTTCACTATATCGAATATATATTGTTCATTTTACTTATTATCATTTATAAATTTAATTCATTTGGAATGTACTTTACTTTGACATTTTGCTTATTGTTATTTATCAGATAAAATAAAATATTTGAGGGAGTATCGAAAGAGTGCCGAGAGGCACGGGTCACCAACTAGTTTCAAATAATTTAAGAGTATAATCAAGACTAGTTTCAAATATAAAAACGACTAACTTGTGTGCTCACTGCTGACCCCTCTTGTCACTCTTAGTCTCATTAGTCATGAGACGATTATTCTCTTGGACATGTCAAACTGCAATAAGAAACTAATACAGGTACATTACGCAAAAATTGAATTTTAGACACTACACAAATCAAATACAACTTCAAATATAGAATGAAGACATTATAAACATTAACTTCTACTTAAACATTTCACAAAATAACATTCAAAACAATAGTCTCACAAAACATTCACTTGTCAAACACAAGTAAACAATTAAGCACAATCTTACTTCACCCCCTCCTTCCAGGATTGGTTCTTCATCAGTCTCATAATCGTCAAGAATAGTCTCCACAGTTGCAACATGGTCTTCCTCTGTCGCATATTTTGTGGTATCGGCTAATACTAATAACGAAAGGACTACTATAAACTACCGAAACCAACATAAAGCACATAAATCTTCCGATGAGCTTGACGACCCAATCGCTTCTTCCTCCCTCTCTTATATTTTCCTTGTGAAATTTCGACGCAGTCTTATTCCACTGCAAAGTCGTTCTAAATTTTTTTTCCTTTGCCCTAGATCTGCGTCCATTAACTCTTCAACTTGCTATCAAGTTAACCCCTCTCTAAGAAAGTCCTCATTCCCATCACAGTCACCATCCAATGTGCTAGTAGTGGAACCTACCATTCATTCCGAGACCTTTCCTTCATAAGATTTTGGCATCATGAGAATATCTCGTCAGGTTATTCTACTTGGTATTGTACGTCATAAAGACTAGATTATTCAATCTTTTACTATTTAGCCTATTTCTTTTCTTCGAGTCAATCTGATAAATTTATCATTGCAAATATCAAAATAGCTTTAAAAAGTTGTTTGAATGAAAATTTAAAACCATCTCAAATGTGCTCTTGCTCCTTTCACAACTAGAGGAACTGGTGCTCAAAAATAATATCCCCATCACTATGGTCCTCAATGTGGTAGTCTTAATCCCATGTAGTTTGCACAAATTGATTAATTTTAAATCGTACACAAGAAGTTAATCAAATAATGTTTTAATGTTTACGTCAATAGATAGAATTATAAAGTATAACTGGATTGAAAGTGTTGTTGGTAAGTTCTCTTTATAGTTTGCACCAACTGAAAATGATTCCTGTATCCATATCGTGTTTGTAACTGTATTGATGCAACATGCGATTATAGTGTACATATTTGGAACTGTAAGTATCTAGTACCCATATCTTGTCCTTATCTGTATATGTGTCCGTACTCGTGAAACATAGCTCCTCTCAAAGGAGTTTATTCTCAAAGATGGGAGGATAACCATTTGAGTTAGAATACTATCTCCCTAATTCGTCAAATTACAATTTTTATCTATAACCATACCATCTCCGTTTATTTGTTTGGAAAGACTCGTAAAAAACTAGTCTCACGATACTGTTCAACCGGGATGTCTCGATTCACTATATTCTCTCTCGTTGCAAAGCATTTTGGCAAAGGAATTAAAAGAGAGAGTACTCCTGATAAGTGGACACAAAACGAAGGTGTTCTAACTCCAAGAGGAAGGTGAAATTTAAATATATGATTAATTTAATTTACTTGATAATTACAACAACATCAACAAACAAAGCCTTTATCCCCAAGTTTTTTGGGTCGGCTGTTTGAATCCTCTTTTTTCATTTGGTTCTGTTAAGGGCCATGTGCTCTGAATGATAACAAAATCCATACCCTTCTTTAACATTTCAAACTATGTTATTCTTGGCCTATCTCGAGTCCTAGTGGCTCCACTAACTACAATATTATCGCTCCTTAGGCGGGCATCTATTGGTTTAATTTGCACATGGTCAAATCACCTAAGTCGATTTTCTCTCATCATCCTCAATTGGTGCCACCTCGAACTTATCACGCATACATTCATTTCTTATCCTACCATTTAATGTAATGTCACTCATCCAATCTTAGCATTCTCATTTCGGCTATACTAACTTTATGGACATTGGTGTTTCTTAAATATTCAACACTTTGATCTATAAAGCATGACTAGTCCTCTAGCAGTTTTATAGATTTTTTTTCAACTTATAGGTATCTTACGTTGATAAAGTACTCAAAAAATACTCCTCTATTTCAACCATCTTGTTTTAATTCTATGCATGATATATTTCTCAATCTCTCTATTATGATGAATGATTGATCCTAAATACCGAAATCTATCACTCTTAGGTATCTCTTGTCCATCTATATGGATTCTCCTCTTATTTTTCTTTGACTTTGGATTGAAATTATATTTTATATACTCTGTTTTCGTTCTATTAATCCTAAATATCTTAGATTCCAAAGTTTGTCTCGACAGGTATATTTTAGCATATAATCTTCTCAACTCTCATCAACCAAGACAATATCGTCAACAAACATCGAATACCATGGAACCTTCTCATGGATATGCCTAGTAATTTCATCTATAACTATTGCAAAAGGTTAATGACTCAACGTTTATCATTGAAATTAAGTCAATGGTAATATGGAACTGATTTCTATCTCCTCCAATAGTTTGCACGGTCTTTGTAACTCTATTATATATATTTATAATAGACTGAATATAACTCTACTAAGAACTTGTTTCGTCTTTAAAGTCCACCATGTTATCTTCCTAGACACTAGATTATAAGTTTTCTGTAAGTAAATAAAAACCATATGTAAAATTATCTTTTTTTCTCTAAATCATTCCATTAATCTTCTTAGTAGTTAAATATTTTCCATAGTAGATCTCTCTATCATAAAACTAAATTGATTGTCTGGAATTATAGTATATTTTCTTAATCTTAGCTCAATCACTCTCTCCATAGTTTCATGGCTTAATTCCTTGATAGTTATTACAACTTTGTATATCTTCTTTGTTCTTATATATGAGTACTATAATACTTCTCCATTCATCTAGCATCTTCTTAGTCCTTAGAATTTTGTTGAATAAATTAGTAAGCCACATCAATCATTTATATCCGAAACATTTTCGAACGTCATTAGGAATGCTATCAGATTTTATCTTTTTTTCATTTTCTTTAATGCATCCTTAATTTCAGAAATTCTAATATTACGACAATAGCAATGGCTAATCTTGAATTCACTCTGAATCTAAACTAAGTTTTTCTAGGTTGCTCTTGTTGAATAGCTTGTAAAAATAACTCCTTTACTTCTCCTTAATATCGTTTTCTCTTACCTAATGGTCCTCGCTCTTGATACACTTAATATTACCTAAGTCTACTGTTTTCCATACTCTTAGCAAGCTAGTTTCTAACCTCCTATATAATAATCATAGGCCTTAGATTAGCTTCACAAACGGTTTCCTTAGCTTCCTTTTATGCTACTTTCTCTCTCAAAGTTTTCCTTTTATACTTTTGCCAATTTTTATAGGCAATTCTTTTTGTCTTGATAACCTTTTGAACTTTCTCGTTTCATTACCAATTTTTTTTTTTTTTTGAGGTCCAACCATTGTCTCTCGATACTCCTTGAATTTCTCTTGCTATTTTTTGATACAACTTGCCATAATGAACAACATAATATTAAGATTTCTTCTCTGTCTAATTTTTCTTTCATTATCATCTTATGCTTAAAAATGTTTAAGTTTACTATTTCAAGTTATACCATTTGGTTGTTGGTCTCTTCTCCACCCTAGCCTTTTCTCTTTCATTTGTAATATCAACATCTAAGATGATCAACCTATGTTGAGTGGTTAGGCTCTCTCCTGATATAACTTTATATCTTTGCATGGTTGTGTGTCAACCTTCCTAGTAAGCAAGTAATCTATCTGATTCTGCTCTTAAAAGTAATTAAATGTTCATCTCTCTTTCTAAAATAAGTATTTGCTATTATAAGGTCATATGAGGATGCAAAATTAATGATTTTATCGTCCTTCTAATTTTCAACTCCATACCCATAATCTTCATGCACGCTATTATAAGCATTCTTCTCCTTTCCAACATGACAATTTAAGTCACCTCCGATAACACTAATAACATCATCCCCTAAATACTAACTTAACTAATATTATCCTTTTATCTCCTATTATTTTTACATTGATAACACTATTCTGTAATGATTTATCCACAAATATTCCTACCAATTTCTATGCCTCTTTTCACCTGTATACCAAATTCTAACCCACTAATAATCTCGATTCCTCACCCGCCCTCTTTGTTTCATGTAGACAAACTATATTAATTTTTCTCCTAATTATTGTAACTACTAACTCCGTTTCCTTTCCCACTAATGGTCCTATGTTCCAAGTAGCTAATCTCATTCTGCTCTCATGCACCAACCTTACATCGTTGCTTCATATACTGTATAGTTGTCTATTTATCACCACATTGGAGTAGCAATATGGCGCGTCACTTTTGGAGAACGTCCTAGCCTACCCTTGCTCGATTGATATTGCACCTGGTTGGTATCAATGTATTATGTCACTTACATGTGAAAGACCTAGTAACCCACCATTTTTCATTTTTCGTTGCACCGGCGAGAGAATGATGCAACGCGTCGCTACTGAAACAAGACCCAACGTGTATTCTATATGGATTAATTTCATAGAGATCCAACAATGTTTTATGCTGGTTATCAGTTAACCTAACGCAACCCTCGGCTTGGAACCGACGAGGAAAATGTAGAACATTAAGCACAACACATGCATATCTAGTTATCTTGATAATTGTGCAATAATACTTAAATATTTCTTTAAACGATATGTTTACGAGATCATATTGTGCGTCACATTAAGGAGAGACAAAAAGCTTGTGGTCATCGTATGTCCCACTGGCTTGCTCTTAAGAAGAACGGATGGTAGTACACCTTAAATATGGTGGTTGTACGGAGACTTGGTGGAGGCGAAGGTGGAAGTTAACTGTTGTTACTTCGGTAATAAAGAGAGAAGATATTGTCTAATTTTGCACTTAATTGGTAGCAAACGAAATAGCAACGAGTACCTAATGCATATGGCGAGACTCTTTTTGAATCTCCAATCCAACAACTCTATAAGGAATTATGAAAGATTCGAAGTTTGTTTGTGGCTTTCTTGATTGTAGATGTATGCAAATGAATATACCATGCAAGACGAGATTACTGAGCAACTTGACATGACATTGACAAGGAATATTTAGGAAAGATTTTGCTAGGAGACAACTCATCAACAACACTTTTCGATCCATATATACTTCAAATTTTTATTCATAAACATTAAAATATTATTCGATTAAATAACTGTCTTATGTATTATTTACAATTAGTCCACTAGTGGAAATTAAATAGGGTTGGGACCATAGTTTGCAGTATCGGTCGATACTGATTTGATATGGCTTGACATGGCCCGATCCGATATCGACCGATACTGACCGATATCGACATTGGAGGTCTCTTTTCGGTTACTTCCACAGAGAAAATTGAACGAAAAAAACCAATTAGCAAGGTGAAAAATCATAGTAAGGTTGTAAAAAACATATAAAAGAGAAAAACTTATCTATCGTAAGTAAATCAATTGGCAGGGGTGACTACTATTTCAATCAATTTCAAAACTATTAAGAAACAACACTGAAAATACTTAAAATTATGCCTAAATGTATAAAATATATTTTCTAAATATTAATAATTTACTAATAGCTATTTGCTTTTCGATACCAAAAAATCCGATACTCCGATCCGAAACCGCCGATACTACCGATAACGCCGATACCGATACTCGTAGAAATGGTCCGATTTCGACACCGATACTTTGAACCTTGGTTGGGACTCCACGTTATGGGTCATGTCCATAAGGATATTGTGCTTAACCACTAGTTTCTCTGGTTTTCAAAACCAAATTAGGAACTGAAGCACATTTGAGATGTGAAAGTTTAAAATTATACATTTAAGTTATTTCCGTAAGCTATTTTGATATTTTTAATGATAAATTGTTATTTGTACATTTTATAGACTCACTCAAAGAAGAAAAATAGAATAGATAGTAAAATATTGAATGATGTAGTCTTTGTTCAATCCAATGGCCAAGACCAAGTATAGTGATCTGATGAGAGCCTTGATGATGAGGAAAATGCGAATTAGGTTTTTCTTCGGGTTGAGTTGACTTTGCAGGAAGTTGGAGAGTTTGATGGATGCATATTTAGGGCCAAGGAGGAGTTCTATATGACTTTGAAGTCGAAGAAGAATGCCTCAGGAACTTCAAACAAATATGATAAGTATCAGATCCGAATGAAGGAGAGCTTGGCTCATAAGTTCGTCAGAGGAGGAATATCATGATTATAGACACTACTCTTGATGATTATGAGATTGATGATGAATCAATATTACTTAGAGGATGAGTATTGAGATTACGTTTAGTTGTTTTGGTCCTTTCGGATGTTATTTGTATTTGACGATTACATAATTTTTGACAGGACTCATGCTCTAGATGTTATTTTGTGAAATGTTTAAGAGAGAGAAATTAAATGTTTATAGTATCTTTATTTTATATTGGTAGTTATATTTGCTCTATTTAGTAAATTTACTTTTTGTGTAATGTAGTTATATATATTTTTCTTATTGTAGTTTGAGTTTGACATGTCAACAACTTATTTATCATCTTTGACTAATGAGACTAAGAATGTCGAGGAGTCAGTACACATGTTAACTTTTTTATATTTGTTATTATTGGCTTAATTAAACTCTTAGATTATTTGATTTTTCATTATGCAGGACATTTAGAAATTAGATTTAGATGGAACATTAGTATATACAGTATCTTACATATTTATTTTAAAATGCCTGTGACATTCGACGTAAAAAACCCAAACCGACACATGGACCTGACATCTGACATCTGACATCTGACATCTACAACATTGGTGAAGACACAACTCTGCACCATAATTCCACATTCCTGCTCCTTTCCTCCTGAATCCATGACAAACCACTGCCTCCATCCTACACTTTGATCATCCTCGAAGGCATGCCGACTCAACCGTTAAGATTTGGTTCGACTGTCCTACTGGAACCATGCAATGTCCAAACCTCGACCATTTAACTGTAGATAAATTCTTGAAGCACAATACCAAGTCCCCTTGATATAGTTGAAGATCAAGTTATATCATTTATCACTTCAAGGGCCCACATATGTGGTCAATGACTTCTTGAGTGGTTGAGCTAGTAGATATATCAAGTCAATTGAGCTGTGTGTTGGTTATTTGTTCAGAATATGAAAATTATAAGCATCTGTTCTCCATGTTGTTTTCTCGTGTTCACACTATTGACATGCTCGTCTTCCATTTGTCAAAAATAAGAACTTTCAATTATGTTCAGTACTAACGATCCGATTCTTCTGCAGCCCCTCGATGCCAGTGGCTATGCCAAGGTGACGATCGACAAGCCAGATTTGTTCTTGCGCTGCAAACCAAGAGAGCTGCATTACCAGGACTGTTCATGGACAATTAGCAGCCTGGATGCTCGATCCGTAAACAGTGTCATGTGGCTGGTACCTTGTGGAGATGGGGCACTCGCGGGAGTTGTATCTAGTGTTACCCTTATTTCATCCATAGTCTGCTCCCTTTTAATTGTTTCCTCAGCCATATGCTTCTCCAAAAACAAAGTATCATAGTGATCCCTGTTATGATCTTTACTTCGTTCGCAAGAGAGATTCATCTTGATCCTTTGCTATTGGCCATTGTGCTTTGTGAGAGTTATCGATGGATAAAGTTGAATTGAATTTGCCAATTGAGACGTAGTTGGCGCCTCCACTTGTAACTTTAACCGGGAATATGTTACTTTTTGAGAAATGATTTATTTTTCTGATCTTAATCAAGAAACCCCTGAAATGTTTGAAGATAATTCCTAGCTATACTAATATTCAGAAGGGCAGTGCGTATTGTAATGAATTAATTGTCGTTACCCCCATTTCCTTTGTATTAGTTACCACCACCATCTTATTATAATTATCATGTTATACTATGTATAATTATTATACATATATGTATTTTCATTAAATTAACCATCTTTTCCTCGGGATAAATATAAAGTAAAAATAAAATTAAGTATAAAGTAAAAAAAAAAAACTTATATATAGGATATTTCATTTGTTAAATATGAACCAAAAAATGTATTTTTAGAGTATTTTGTCACAATAATTTTGTGAATTTGTTAAGAATATATTTCTGACATACCATTAGTATTTTTAACAAATACAAAGGAAACGAGGATATTCTTAAGATGAGTTACTGGCTATCCAAAGCAGTTCCTCAGGATATGGCCAGGAGGAGCCTTAAATGTGGGCAAATTACAAGGGCATTACACATTTTACTCGGGTAGCCCATTGAAAAATTAGAAAAAATTACAAGTTTGCCATTATGAAAGTTACTCGGGGCTAGCCCACTGTTATAATCAGGACTGTCAACATTTTGACAGTCCTACCACTTGGAAGGACTGTCAAAATTTTGACAGTCCTACAAAATGTTAGGACTGTCAAAATTTTGACAGTCCCATTTCTAAGGACACTGCACATTTGACTCTGGGCTAGTCCATTGAAAATTTACAAAAAATTACAAGTTTGCCATCATGAAAGTTACTCGGGGCTAGCCCACTGTTATAATCCGGACTGTCAAAATTGTGACAGTCCTACCACTAGGAAGGACTGTCACAATTTTGACAGTCCTACCCTTGTAAGGACTGTCAAAATTTTGACAGTCCTACAAATTGTTAGGACTGTCAAAATTTTGACAGTCCATTTCCCAAAATTACAAGTTTGCCACTCTCATAGTTACTTGGGGCTACCCCACACCAAAGTATAAAAGTGAAATGGGTTTCTATTTTTGGCATTCCACCTAGACTTAAGAAACCCTCATTCCACCAAGCCCAAACCTAAATTTTGAAATAGCTAGTTGTGGTTGGAGGAGTATTTTACTTTGGTGATACTCCAAGGAATATTCTTCCGGTATGTCTTCGACAACCTACGTTGAATAAGTTTTGCAATTGTCCGAAAAAGATTTAGTTTATTTTGATTAATGTAGGAACAATGCATGAAAAAATGTTCGATGACGAAGTCGGATCGTCCAATTCATTAAATATGCACTCCGGACGTTCCGAAGAACAAGTTGGTTGTTCCGAAGCACGTACGGTACGTAAAACGACAACCCTAATTTGACAGTCACGAGTTAGGACTGTAAAAATTAATCAGTCCTATATAAATATAGGACTGTCAAATATTCTACAGTCCTATATAAATATAGGACTGTCATAAATTCGACAGTCCTACATAAAAGTAGGACTGTCATAATTTTGACAGTCCTATATAAAAATAGGACTGTCAAAATAGTGACAGTCCTGGATAATTATATGAAGTTATTAATTTTTATATTATTTTATAGGACTAGGCAGGTTCTCGTCATACTCTCGGTTCGTCTTCGCCCGCTGCAGGGTTGGAAAGTGCTCGTATATCCATGCCTTCACGTTACCGAAAATATATTAGTCCAAAAATAAACAACACAATTTCAATTGATGTAAACAAGTTGAGAAAGATATATCTATACATGGAGTAGAGTCTGGCATCCGGAAATTGTCTTCGAACCCACACGGGATGCCGCACCAAGCTCGCGGTAAAGGTATGCCAGTATACCGCTTCCCCAAGAAATTTGCTCCACCGTCTCAATGTTGTCCAAATTGATGAGATATTTGGCATTTATGGACGTTCCAGACTTATCGGTAATGCCGACAACCCCTAAGATGAACTGAATATATCCGCGGGCCACATTTTCGCTATTATCAATTTCAGGGGCCGGCTCAGCGAATATCTCCTCCAAATATTTTAGAGGAAGTCCGTAGGACTTCTTGAATTCTCGAAGACTAGTAAAACTAGTGGCATCAACTCCCAAACACCCTGATACATAATCCACCATATAGTCGTAATAGTTGATGCTCGAATCATCAAAAGTATGATTCTGCATGGGACGACCATCAACCCTAAGTCCCAATATATGATGGACGTCATCAAGGGTAATCGTCAACTCCCCATTGGGTAGATGGAAAGTGTTGGTCTCTGGATGCCACCGTTCTACAAATGCTGAAATCAATGCATTATCCACCGTCGTATATGAGTAACTACCCAAATATTGTAGACCGGTGGGACTGATTTTTGACTTCACATATCTCCCAGTAATTCATACCTCCATGTATTGTATTTTTTGCCATGGTTGATTACCGTCAACATACGACCACTCTCCTGAAAAGTCAACAATTGGATGAAATTAAACCTCTATGTAAAATAAACTTTGAACTTACAACTATATATAAATTTATCATAACGTAATGTACTTACCGGATTGTTCCATATTTGGTATGCAATATGGTTTTCGATCGACGGTAACATAGAGCAACCGTTTGGACGGGTGTCGACTGGACTATCTGCCTGCTCAGAAGGTCCCGAACCATCAGTAGGCCGGTTTTCGAGAGTTTGTGGAAGACTCTCGACAGGACTATCTGCAGGCTGAGAAGGTCCTGAACCATCAGTAGGCTGATTTGGAACATTTGACATGTCCTCATCGGAGGAGGAAGAAGAACCGGAAGAACTAGGAAGAGCACGTCTCTTCGAACGAAGGGCAATCTTCTTTGTCAATGGACGTTTCCTCACTTCAGGGCGTGCCTTGGCCTCGCGGATAGTGACGCCTCGTTCAATAGTACGCGAAACTGTGCGTTCCTTACGCATCGACGCAGTAGGGCGTCTTCTCATATCTTCATCCACAGTGTCCTTTCCAGGGGCATGACTATAAGACAAAAATTAATATATACAGACAATAATTAATTTCTATTTTAACATAATAATTGAATTTTACATTGAGGACTGTAGCCATTTCTACAGTCCTGTAAGTATACAAGACTGTAGAATTTTCAACAGTCCTAATCTTTTAGGACTGTTGAATTCCCTACAGTCCCATACAGATTTAGGACTGTAGGAAAATCGACAGTCCTATATATATATAGGACTGTCGATTTTCCTACAGTCCTAAATCTATATGGGACTGTAGGAAATTCTACAGTCCCGCTCGATACTGCTCGACAATGTCGAGCAGTCTCGACATTTTACGCCCTAAAATCATGTTCGAAAGGACTTGTATGTCTAAACTACATCCTAGACTCCGCCAAGGACTAGTATGCCCTCATTTGAAAGAAAATCACTCAAAATTTTCAAAATGCAAGAGGATTTCTTAAAATTTTTGAACAATTTTGCAAATATAATAGCACAAGGAGAATGAGGATTTCTACCTTGGTTCTTTCGAGACTTTGGGAGCCATCGACAAGGAGGAGGAGGACAGCAGAGATCGGCCGGCTGGAGGGGGGAAAGCTCCGGTCGGATGGGGAGGGTTTGGAGAAGTAGTGGGCTAGTATGAGTAAAAGATTGGGCTAGTATAAGTAAAAGTTGCTCTTTAGTGGGCTAGCCCCAAGTAAATTTGGCAGTGCCCTTATCAAAAGCCTAAATGTGTCATATACCCCTTTAACAGCTTTAAGTGCAGAGTAATTTGCTTGGGCCTCAAATGTGTCATATATCCTAGAATGAACACTTCAAAATATAACACATGACTACTGTTTAACTACACTTGCATCTGGGATTTCAAATTAAATGGAAACGTCTGACTAAATTTACATGGAAATACCTAAATGATAATACCTAAATGATGATAACAGAAGAGGATAGACTGATGAAGTGCCGTCCAAATTCAAGTCCAAAAGTATTAAATGAACTACTAGGAATGGAGCATTTGGAAAAGTACCTATAGTACCAACCAGAAAATCAGATAAATTTTGCCCACTGATGATAACAAAATTTATATGATATTATCTAAGAATATTTTAGCAAATGCCTCAAATATAGAAACTAAATGTCTCAATTTTTTGTACGGAACAGTGAAAAAAAAAAAAAAAAATTATGATAGAGAAAACTTGAGCCTACGTGACAATCAGGTCGGTCGCCGAGGCTTCGTCGGAACCTATTGTTCTGGTCATCCTCTTTGTCGGCGGTGTTGATATTTCGTTCGCCAGAGATAATCCCAAGGTTTCTTTGGGCTGGATATCCCGGTCAGGAAGGCGGTCGCGCATTGCTGTTGTAGTCTATGGCCGCTACAATCCAGGTATATGTTGGACAATTTCAATATTGCGCTATTTTAACAAATGTTCCGATTCAAAATATCAAAAAATATCGGGTTAAAGAGAATGTAAGTATTTTTTTAGTTTTTAAACGTTTTGTTCAAAACAGTCAAAATATCGGTTAAAAGAATTGAAGAATTTCTTAATTTTTCAATATTTTGTACAAAACAATCACAATACCCTGTTGAAATAGTATGAGTATATCTTAGTTTTTCAAATGTTCAGTACAAAGAATGTAATTATTTCTTAGTTTTTAAACGTTTTGTACAAAACAGTCAAAATATCTGTTGAAATAGTATGAGTATATCTTAGTTTTTTTTAACTGTTCCGTACAAAAAAAAGAAGAAGAAGAAGCATTTTTAAAAATAGTGGAGACTATATACTAGTTTCTATACTGTGAATGTGAGTATTTCACAAAAGGCTAAAATCATTAGTAACCAATTATATATTATGGCTTTAGGTGGAAGACTCCCCATTACTACTACAGGGTGTTGGCAGCGGGAGAGCAAACTGTCAAAGTATTTTCTTAGTTGGATTGAAATTATTAATACTTTGGAAACTATACTTCAAACATTTAGATATAATTCTAAGTATTTTCTTAGTTGGATTGAAATTGAATGACGCTATTGCCGACTGATTTACAGGAGACAAATAAGTTTTCTTCTTTTACAATTTTACTATGCTTTTACACCCTTGTTGATTGGTCTTTTTCGTCCTTTTTTTTTTGCCGAATTGATCGGAAAAGAAACTCCCAACGTCAGTATCGGTCGGTATATATCGGATTGGGATATGCCAAACTGTATCGGTATTAGTTGTATTGGATCAGTATACTGCAAACTATGATCTAGTTACATCAATCTAATTTATTTGTTGTCTTGGTCAAAGCTAGTCAAGACAATGACTTTATGTAGAAACTATACCTAAACATCACTACAAGAAAAATGACTTTTCTTGACAGTTTTTCTCCGGTTTTCTCAACGGTTCTGGATCAGTCATTTAGGCCAGAGTCAAGAAAAGTTTCTAGTTTTCTTGACGGTTTTTTGTTTTGTTACCTTGACGGTTTTAAACCGTCAAGTAAGAAAACTTTTTTGACGATTTTTAGCCGTCAAGAAAACATTACAAAAAACCGTCAAGGTAGATAGAAACTTTTCTTGACTCTGATCTAGATGACGGATAATAACCGTCAAGAAAAAACTTTTTGATGTTTAAAAACTGTCAAGTAATGATGTTTCGTAGCAGAATTCAGATATTTGTTGACATTTTATAACCGCCAAGAGAAGCAAAATTTTTTTTATAACAAAAATTATGTTTATAATTATATATTATATATCAAACACACATAATATCAATATAATCCAGAACATTGATCGCAAACATCAAAGTACTATAATACACAGTTTTTATATTAACAAATACGCGTTCGTACACCACAAACATCAACCTCAACCATTATCAAAATATTAGTTACCACCACCATCTTATAATTATCATGTTATACTATGTATAATTATTATACATATATGTATTTTCATTAATTTAACTATCTTTTCCTTGGGACAAATACAAAGCAAAAAAATAAAAGTTTACTAGTATAAAGTAAAAAAATAAACTTATATATAGGAAAGTTCATTTGATAAATGTGTCATATATCATTGAGCCACTTTAAGAGCAATTTGCTTGGGCCTCAAATGTGTCATGTATCCTAGAATGGACACTTCAAAATATAACACATGACTACTGTTTAACTACACTGCATCTGGGATTTCAAATTAAATGGAAACACTTAAACTAAAATTACATGGAAATACCTAAATGATGATAACAGAAAAGGATTGACTGATGAAGTGCTGTCCAAATTCAACAGTCCAAAAGTATTAAATTAACTACTATGAACGGAGCATTTGGAAATGTACTTATAATACCAACCAGTAACAACTGTTATAACAAAATTTATTATTAAAATCAGGTAAATTTTGCGCACTGATGATAACAAAATAATTATCAATGTTATTTTTGAACCATCTTTTATTATAATGAGTATAACAAAAAAATCAAAAAAGGAAGACATGACCTTTTTCAAGTTTGGAAAACAAACATATCACACATAAAATTTCCCAGGTTAATCAAGCATATTGCTTAGTTCCTTCATTTGTAGCTCTTCACATTATCTTTCACATTTATAAATATTACATCTCAAAGAAAAATAAATGTCACATTTTCTTATGCCGAGTATATTGGTGCTTTTGTTTCCTTTACTCCGTTGACGGTCTGACGAAGGAATGAGAAATCTTTCTTCACGCTTCTCTCTCCTATGTATATGTGCCTTGTGGGTATGCAACCCTACTATTTATAGCCATCATGTTGACGGGCTATGCGCGTGCATATGCTATGCGCGCATAGATTCTGTTACTGCCATGTGTTCGTTCTTAACAGAAAGGTTGTAACCATGAACATATGTCACGGTCGAGCTGCCACGTGGCGTCTGAAGATTTGGTTTGTTCTCGTCTTGTGTGCGTGACTTGGTCAGCTTGACACGTGGCCTACACTTAGTTGTAGAGAACCTCTTTAGTTGAAACAGAAAGATAGTCGCACATGGTCGTACAAAGACTGAGCCGCATAGGGGTTGAATCTCATAGAGATCGAGTCTTATGGTCGTTTAGACGCATAAGGAACATGACACATATGGAGCCTGACTTATGGAGAGCTTGGCTCATGGAGGGCTTGACGCATGGAGAGGTTGGCTTATGGAGAGCTTGACGCATATAGAGGTTGGCTCATGAAGAGCTTTATCGTGTATGTACGTGGCACTGCTCAGCTATATTCGGACAAAGGTAATCATGACTGTGATGTAAGCACTGACGTTCACTGTCAGCATCAAAACCGAGACGTTCATAGCCTATTGCTTTGTCAGAGTCATAAATGATGTGACTGATAGAAATGGCACCATGCGCTCGAGTCGTCATGCATCATGTAACTTATGGCGCATAAATGTTTTGGTATGCGGCTTGGTTTATGAGCGCATATTTCTCCGAGATTTTTTTATGCTTCTACAAGACCCCCTTCAAAGTTTTTGAACTTGGATGAGTTTGGAACGCTTTGAATAAGAAGCATGGAAAGAGATCTTCAGAACGCATAGGTTGCCTGTCGCAAGTGTCACACCCCGATCTCCCGCAAGCTAATCGGCCGTCCCCGCTAGGCACGAGGGATCACCGCACCAGCGCTCCCGTGGGACGATCGCTTGACCCATCTGGGCGTGATGCCGCACGAGCATAAGCCGCACCCGTGCAAGGTCGTGGTCCATGCAGACGATAAGAGGTCTAAGCCACAGAGTCGCACAGATTATTTAAGTGCAGCAGAATTATAAACGCATAGGCGATTGGTAACAAGTTCACATATGTCACGCCCCAGTCCCAAAATACGTAGGACTAGGGTACGTAACCATGCCAGCCGCCCGTATATATGGCAACTCCAATATATGGAAACCATATATACGTGCGTACGCTGTATAATGAACAATAGTTCACCAGTGGTATAACTAATCACAAGTCACAGGGTAATATCTAAATCTCATCCAAAGAATATCACATATACAGGAATAACCAATAATCAGGTAACTAGATCACAATAACAAATATCTAAAGAACGACAGTCGGATGGAAACAAATCCACTGCCGAAATAGAATATAAAAGGAACCAGATATACACCATATAAGAACACCTCTGACAATCACGAGGGTCGAAGAGAAGACCTCCTCGAAATATAAGTAGCATGTCCGGATCTGTGCTCCTGCGAATACTCAAGAAACATATATACCTGGCAGGGGACCAGGTCCTCAGAGGGACATAGCAAGATACATAAAAATAACATGCCATAATGTAAATACTGAATAAATAAATAAATGGGGTGTGCTAACCATCTAAGTGAATGCAATTTAAAGACCTGGTAGTACGCATGGGAATGTGTCGGCTAGACATATGCTGACGTAGTTCACCAATCGTCATGACTGGCTAGTATATGTGTCATATGCCCCCAGACGCATGGGCACTCTGCAATCGACCATGAGGGGCATGGTACGAAGGATATAACATCATGGAGGGGGGGTGTCCCATACGCCTACTAGTAATCTTTCCCGCCCAATGTAGATATACAAGTCGTGAAAACGACGTGGACATCTCGAACTATGATGCAAGTCTCAATAAAATAAACAACTGAGCTAAATACCGCTACACGTGTTGCTCACACTGATGGCCAGTCGCGCATGAGGCACGCGTCCCTACATGTACTCACTCTGTAACATGTAATGATACGTGTCAAGTCCTGAGAAGTTATATCAATAACTTTACAACTTTAGGTGGGTCTACTAGACACTAGGTCAGACACAAGTCCTAACGTCAACGCCTTCGTTGACTGCACCCGAGTTTTCTCGGACGCGCACATTTATATAATATAAAAAAATAGATAAACATGTAACTAGTAATAACTGAATTTAAATAGTACAACAAGGCAAGGTATACTTGCCTGGCAAGAGAGCTGCAAAATACAATGTCCAGATGTCAAATGCCAAGAAGTTAGAAACTATGGCCTCAGAAGGAAAGTCTCCGGATGCTGAAATAAATATCACTAACAGTCTCAAAAAATATCAAATAGCTAGAAACGCCTGTCCTTAAGTCCAATTTGGACACAGGGGCAAAAATGACAGTTTCCGATCAAAGCGGGGTCCACATGTGGGCCGCTTTGCACCGAAAAACGTGTCAGGGTCAAAGGTCTCCAAATTCGCCAAACTTAGTGTCAACAAGTTCAGAACGTCAATACGAACCCAACGGAATGTCCAGATCTGGATTCCGATGTGCCGATCACAAAATCGCCCGTCAAGTGGAGCCTGTGGGGCCCACGATACGCGATTTTGTCAACGTTCTCAGAATCGAACCAAACTTGGCTCACAGGACCAGCGTATTGCTACGAGTCCGATGGCGCAAGTTTCGTTTCGATCCGACGTGTGTACACAAAGTTGCAGCATATTCTATAACTGACGGATACGGGGCGGTGTCGGCGGATACGCGTTGATTTCGGTGTGCACGCACATCCAAATCAACTTCTCCGAACTCCTACACGTCCGTATCAACGTCGCGCACATTTTGGTAAAGATCGCGTGCGACCAAGTCGTCCCGTTTGGCGGAGCGTACCCAGTTCCGAGGTGAATCGGGTCGTTGTTTTTCCTGTTTTTGGATCGCGTGCCGCGATCGCCACAGGACGCGATGCACCGTGCGGGTTGCACGGGCACCGAAAGGGTCACATAGCCTATGTGTCACAACTGACAGAATTGAAAATAGAGCTACGAGGTGAGAGAAAAATATACCTGAACAGGGCTCCAGAAACTTGCGTTTCTCGTGTCCGACACGTGTCAGGGTTAAAGACGGCTGTGTCCGTGTCCTCCCTAGGGCATCTGAACGCTGGAATGTCGCCGGAGGATTGCGAGGTCGGCCGGACTGCACAGCGGCCGTCGGAAGAAGACTGCACAGCGGTTCAGCAGTCGGCCGCCGGTCTGACGTGGGGGTGCTCGGCCTTGCCGAAGCCGGAGGGGATGCTGCGCTGCCGTGAGTGCTGCGGGCTCGGGGTCGGCTATGGCCGGAGGGGCTCGCCGAGAGGGGAAGAGAGTGGAGGAGGAGGAGGAGGAGGAGGAGGAGCTGGGGAGGAGGAGGAGGAAGCTGGTGATGGTGGTGGTGGCGGCGGACTGTGGTGGGGGTCGCGGTGGAGGGAAGAGGAGTGGGAGGTCGGGCTGTGGTGTCGCCGCGGGGAGGGGTCGACGAGGGGCAGAGCCGCTCCGACGGAGCCTCGCCGCGGGGGGGGGTGGTGGTGGCGGAGCTGCTCCGGCGGCCGCGGGGACGCACAGGCGGGGAGGAGGAGGAGAATAGGAAGAGGAGAGAGGGAGGGTCGGGGGCCAGCGGGGGCTCGGCTCCGGCCAGGGGACGGGGGGGTCGGCTCCGGCGGGGAGCTCGCCGGCGGGGGGGTCTGCGGGCTGGGTAGGGGTTGGGTTTAGGATTTTTATTTTCTTTTTAATTTCTTTTCTTTTTCTTTTATAGAAAATTATATTAATTTAATATGTAAAATATCTATAGATATTTTTAGGATATTTTGGGATATTTCCGGGATCTTTTCGGGTGGGTCCCATCTCCAAATGGATGATGCAGGCTCACCGGCCAATAGGGGACTGACGCCTCGCACTGAAATTTGCAGGAAAGTCCCTGTAGTTTCATAAATTGCGTAAAGTCCTAATTTTGGAAAATTGTGCAATTACGAAATTGTCTGGGAAAATACCCGGTTCCTGAAAATTCTAAAATGCATAGAATTGAAGGGAAAAGCTGCGTGAGGGTCCTGGGGGGGAATGGGGGTGAGTCTGGGCAGGGATTGGGTCTGCTTTCTGGGTGATACGGGTCACCGTATTAATTAATTAATAAATACTGTGCACGGTGTTCTCTAATTATTTAGAGGCAGGTAGGGTCATAATTTCTCTACGGTGTCAATACACTAAATGTAGTATACTCAGTGTAGAAAATTAACGTATTTTTGTTTGGGCAAAACAGGTGCATGTTGGACCTCAATTCTCTAGGGGTACAGAGATGGATAAAGAGCAAGAAATAAAATAGGAAATAAATACGGACTTTTGTAACGATATTTGTGCGTCTCAAACGAGGCTCATTTTAGCACATCTGTGAGTTGCACAAAGTTCAAAAAAATAGTCTGACATGTCTAGGACAGGTATGTGAACTTTGTTCGGGGATAACAGTCAAGCTAAAGCTCCAAATAATTAGGAGATGAACAGGTGCACAAGTCAATAGGATATTTAAGCAAAATAAATTAATAAATTGCAATAAATCCTAAATTGTTAAAATAATCCTAAAAATACTGAAATCTGGTCGAGGGGGTTTACAATCTACCCAACTTATAAAAATTTCGTCCTCGAAATTAAAACTAAGCCGGGATAGAAGTCAAAGATGGCAATAGATATAATTTACCAAAGTAATTTATATCTTGAGTTACGAATAGGTTCAAAAAACGTTTACGCATGTTGTCCACACGCTTCCAAGTAGATTCTCCTGGCGCGCCAGGCTTCCATGCCACGCGGACCAAGGGGATAGACTAATTTCTCAATACCTTTTCTCGATGATCAAGGATTTCTACGGGCTGCTCCTGATACGACAAGCTCGGCCTAACGGTGATCTCCGAATGGTTGAGAACATGACTGCTGTCTGTCACATATCGCCTGAGTTGTGATACGTGGAAGACAGCCAGTACTCCCTCAAGTGAAGGTGGTAGCGCAATTTGATATGCCACTACTCCCACTCTTTCTAGCATGTCAATGGTCCAATATAACTTGGCCTCAACTTGCTGCGTCCTCCGAATTGAATGGTGTCTCTAGTAGGTGATATCCTCAAGATGACATGATCGTCCTCTTTGAATTCCAAGGGACGATGATGACGGTCTGCCCACTACTTTTGTCTGTCTTGCACTGCTTGCCAGTGTCCTTGTATTACTTAACTGTCTCTACGGTGTTGACCACCAACTCTGGTCATGCGAATCCTTGTCTGGTACAATGCCGACTGGTATGCCGTGCAATCTTACGATTTGCCTCATATAAGTAATGTCTTTATAGCTTCAGAGTAATTACGAAGGTTACAAGTTCCAAATTCTTCTCATGTACTCATAATTGTCTAGATGCATATACCATTACCTTGCCATCCTGTATTAATACGCATCCCAAACTTTTTCCTGATGCGTCTGTAGATCACAACCGCCTAATTCGGATGGAATAGTCAATACGGGTGTTGTGGTCAGTCGCTTCTTCAACTCCTCGAAAGAGGCTTGACACTCGATGGTCCATAGGAATTCTTAATCCTAATAAATCAACCTAGTCATAGGTGCTGCTATCCTTTCAGGAGTCAGTCAATTATTCATCCGGGTAGAATCTATTTAGACTCCTGATAGCAAAATAATACTTTCTATATCGTAATACTTGGGTTCTGAACTTGTCCCAAGTTACGAGGCAAAAATAAAAATTTCATGCTGTCATAGGGATGCATGTATCAGAAAAGTATGTAGGTAGCGAAGGTCATTCTAAAGATAGCACCGTTTATAACTGCAATCTAATCTAATAATAGGGTTTGGTAAATACCCAAGAAACAAACAGAAATGGCTATAGAACAATACACTTTCGTATTTATACTAAGTACGAGGTTTCGTCTTTCTGAAATAAGGGAAGACGGAAAACAGTAATCAAGAGTTCAAGGGGAAGGTAATAGATTAGAAGTGTGGGGATCAAGGCATTTAAAGAATTCAATGGAAATTGTCAAGGCAGTTGTGGATTGAAATACTATTTTGATAATTTTCTATTCACATACTCGCATCGGTACAGTTATGTAACAGATACGATATGTTCAGACATATCTAGAGGGTAAGTACATTTGTCTACTAATCACTATATATCTCAATCCACGTAAGTAGTTATGCGAAGGGCGAATCAAAATGCACTAAGGTTGATCAGACCGTAATACACTGATTCTGAATAGACAATTGTATTAGTGGGGTGGATCAGGCCCCAATAACACATGTGTCATGAACAAGCTCGATAAAGAATAAGCTTGTAAAACTAGGCTATAATAGCAGTATAAGTCAAGGTAGGACAATAATTTTAAGTATGCTAGATTATGATGAGAGAAATTACAACATAATTCACAATCACAAAAAGATAAGACTCTACAATCTCTACAGTTATTATTCTAATTCCTTGTCTAAGTTGCTAGTTGACCAAAAAGAGGTATGGCCTTCTAAGTTCTACAATCTTAATATAAACTATAGGTTGTCTGCCTAAAACAGAGATTCAGGGATGATTGGGGTAAAGTAGAGTTTCGAGGTTGTCTGCGTAAAGCAGAGATAAAATAATTTGGCGTAACGCATGGTTTCAGAGCTATCCGCGTAAAATAGAGAAGCGTAAGGTAGAGCTTCAGAGCTGTCCGCGTAAAAAGTCTGTGCGTAGAAATCTGCGCGTAAATATCTTCTGTGTAAAGTCTAGCATTCGTCGTAGCGTAAAGTTGTACGAGAAACTTATGAGTTTGTCAGTCAAAATTAGTGAATCCTGATATCTGACAAAAGTACTTGCACAACGATCGAGTGGACGGTTTGTGATGATGAATTTGCACAGGGGACCCAGGTTGTCGTCTAGTGACTGATTGGATACAAGTCATACGCTTGAGGTGAGACAAAATCAGATGTCCTGTCAGAAAGCTGTTTCTTTTTGCACAGGGCTCGAGGCGTATCTCTGCCTTTAATGTACGAGATTGGGTCATGGCTGGGGAAAATTAAGGCTGTAACAAATACGCTTACATCCTATCCTTATATTCTACGCCTAATCAGGTTACTCTACGCTGGTTATCTATTATTCTAGAATCATCATGTTTATGCAGGACAGTTACCTACGTGGCTTGCATGACGCAGGATAAGGAAGACTAAGGGATCGTGGGTAGCGGTTGTCATAACTGCGGCGTAAAGGGGACAATCTCCTACATAATCTGGTTTTTATGCCAACAAGAAAGTCATTAGGCTTTTACGCCAACTAGGCAGTTGTTTGGTTCTTATGCCAACAAGGGTCGAATGGGTTTTACGCCAACAAGGGTAAAGGGTCTCTGGCGTAAAACTGGGTTTATCTAAACATAGGATGAGATTTCAGTCCTAGTGTTCAACCTTAGATTTCTATGGATTTCTCAAGACTAGGGTCAATACTTATGATCAATTCTCTAACTAATCCTAGTAGTGTCTATACCACTCTCAAGTCATACATAAATACGCCAAGGGATAAGGATAAGTTAATCTATAGGTAGTGATGCTAGGGTTCATTAGGTAGTATGGAAGACTAGGGTTCATTAAGTAGTCTGAACTTAATGATATGTCAAAGCCCTAGTGGTATTCTAAGTAGGAATATTACCCTAAGTATCATCCTATCAACAGGGATTTCTATATTCTAGCAGGGGCTATATTCGAGGAATTATCAGGGAAGCACATGAATCAAGCAGGATGCAATTATGTAAGTAGGATAGACTGGAAGGAAGATAAGTCATAGTCAATTATGGATGAGATCCTATCCTCTAATCCTAGGTGCAGGCTTGCTCGGTACAGTAACGTAACCGAGACAATATGCTCTGACCTGCATGGGCCACCACTAAAAACATGTCATGTCCAGTCCCAAAATACGTAGGACTAGGGTACGTAACCATGCCAGCCGCCCGTATATATGGAAACTCCAATATATGGAAACCATATATACGTGCGTACGCTGTATAATGAATAATAGTTCACCAGTGGTATAACTAATCACAAGTTATAGGGTAATATCTAAATCTCATCCACAGAATATCACATATACAGGAATAACCAATAATCAGGTAACTAGATCACAATAACAAATATCTAAAGAACGACAGTCGGATGGAAACAAATCCACTACCGAAATAGAATATAAAAGAAACCAGATAAACACCATATAAGAACACCTCTGACAATCACGAGGGTCGAAGAGAAGACCTCCTCGGAATATAAGTAGCATGTCCGGATCTGTGCTCCTGCGAATACTCAAGAAACATATACACCTGGCAGGGGACCAGGTCCTCAGAGGGACATAGCAAGATACATAAAAATAACATGCCATAATGTAAATACTGAGTAAATAAATAAATGGGGTGTGCTAACCATCTAAGTGAATGCAATTTAAAGACCTGGTAGTACGCATGGGAATGTGTCGGCTAGACATATGCTGACGTAGTTCACCAATCGTCATGACTGGCTAGTATATGTGTCATATGCCCCCAGACGCATGGGCACTCTGCAATCGACCATGAGGGGCATGGTACGAAGGATATAACATCATGGAGGGGGGTGTCCCATACGCCTACTAGTAATCTTTCCCGCCCAATGTAGATATACAAGTCGTGAAAACGACGTGGACATCTCGAACTATGATGCAAGTCTCAATAAAATAAACAATGAGCTAAATACCGCTACACGTGTTGCTCACACTGATGGCCAGTCGCGCATGAGGCACGCGTCCCTACATGTACTCACTCTGTGACGTGTAATGATATGTGTCAAGGCCTGAGAAGTTATATCATTAACTTCACAACTTTAGGTGGGTCTACTAGACACTAGGTCAGACACAAGTCCTAACGTCAACGCCTTCGTTGACTGCACCCGAGTTTTCTCGGACGCGCACATTTATATAATATAAAAAAATAGATAAACATGTAACTAGCAATAACTGAATTTAAACAGTACAACAAGGCAAGGTATACTTGCCTGGCAAGAGAGCTGCAAAATACAATGTCCAGATGTCAAATGCCAAGAAGTCAGAAACTATGACCTCAGAAGAAAAGTCTCCGGATACTGAAATAAATATCACTAACAGTCTCAGAAAATATCAAATAGCTAGAAACGCCTGTCCTTAAGTCCAATTTGGACACAGGAGCAAAAATAACAGTTTTCGGTCAAAGCGGGGTCCACATGTGGGCCGCTTTGCACCGAAAAACGTGTCAGGGTCAAAGGTCTCCAAATTCGCCAAACTTAGTGTCAACAAGTCCAGAACGTCGATACAAATCCAACGGAATGTCCAGATCTGGATTTCGATGTGCCGATCATAAAATCGCCCGTCAAGTGGAGCCTGTGGGGCACACGATACGCGATTTTATCAACGTTCTCAGAATCGAACCAAACTTGGCTCATAGGACCAACGTATTGCTACGAGTCCGATGGCGCAAGTTTCGTTTCGATCCGACGTGTGTAGACAAAGTTGTAGCGTATTCCATAACTGACGGATACGGGGCGGTGTCGACGGATACGCGTTGATTTCGGTGTGCACGCACATCCAAATCAACTTCTCTGAACTCCTACACGTCCGTATCAACGTCGTGCACGTTTTGGTAAAGATCGCGTGCGACCAAGTCGTCCCGTTTGGCGGGGCGTACCCAGTTCCGGGGTGAATCGGGTCATTATTTTTTCTGTTTTTGGATCGCGTGCCGCGATCGCCACAGGACGCGATGCACCGTGCGGGTTGCACGGGCACCGAAAGGGTCACATAGCCTATGTGTCACAACTGACGGAATTGAAAACAGAGCTACGAGGTGAGAGAAAAATATACCTGAACAGGGCTCCAGAAACTTGCGTTTCTCATGTTCGACACGTGTCAGGGTTAAAGACGGCTGTGTCCATGTCCTCCCTAGGGCATCTGAACGCTGGAATGTCGCCGAAGGACTGCGAGGTCGGCCGGACTGCACAGCGGCCGTCGGAAGAAGACTGCACAGCGGTTCAGTAGTCGGCCGCCGGTCTGACGTGGGCGTGCTCGGCCTTGCCGAAGCCGGAGGGGATGCTGCGCTGCCGTGAGTGCTGTGGGCTCAGGGTCGGCTCTGGCCGGAGGGGCTCGCCGAGAGGGGAAGAGAGTGGAGGAGGAGGAGGAGGAGGAGGAGGAGCTGGGGAGGAGGAGGAGGAAGCTGGTGATGGTGGTGGTGGCGGCGGACTGTGGTGGGGGTCGCGGTGGAGGGAAGAGGAGTGGGAGGTCGGGCTGTGGTGTCACCGTGGGGAGGGGTCGACGAGGGGCAGAGCCGCTCCGGCGGAGCCTCGCCGCGGGGGGGGGGGGGGGGGCGGAGCTGCTCCGGCGGCCGCGGGGACGCACAGGCGGGGAGGAGGAGGAGAATAGGAAGAGGAGAGAGGGAGGGTCGGGGGCCAGCGGGGGCTCGGCTCCGGCCAGGGGACGGGGGGGTCGGCTCCGGCGGGGAGCTCGCCGGCGGGGGGGTCTGCGGGCTGGGTAGGGGTCGGGTTTAGGATTTTTATTTTCTTTTTAATTTCTTTTCTTTTTCTTTTATAGAAAATTATATTAATTTAATATGTAAAATATCTATAGATATTTTAAGGATATTTTGGGATATTTCCGGGATCTTTTCGGGTGGGTCCCGTCTCCAAATGGACGATGCAGGTTCACCGGCCAATAGGGGACTGACGCCTCGCACTAAAATTTGCAGGAAAGTCCCTGTAGTTTCATAAATTGCGTAAAGTCCTAATTTTGGGAAATTGTGCAATTACAAAATTGTTTGGGAAAACACCAGGTTCCTGAAAATTCTAAAATGCACAAAATTGAAGGGAAAAGCTGCGTGAGGGTCCTGGGGGGGAATGGGGGTGAGTCTGGGCAGGGATTGGGTCTGCTTTCTGGGTGATACGGGTCACCGTATTAATTAATTAATAAATACTGCGCACGGTGTTCTCTAATTATTTAGAGGCAGGTAGGGTCATAATTTCTCTACGGTGTCAATACACTAAATGTAGTATACTCAGTGTAGAAAATTAACGTATTTTTGTTTGGGCAAAACAGGTGCATGTTGGACCTCAATTCTCTAGGGGTACAGAGATGGATAAAGAGGAGGAAATAAAATAGGAAATAAATACGGACTTTTGTAACGATATTTGTGCGTCTCAAACGAGGCTCATTTTAGCACATCTGTGAGTTGCACAAAGTTCAGGAAAATAGTCTGACATGTCTAGGACAGGTATGTGAACTTTGTTCGGGGATAACAGTCAAGCTAAAGCTCCAAATAATTAGGAGATGAACAGGTGCACAAGTCAATAGGATATGTAAGCAAAATAAATTAATAAATTGCAATAAATCCTAAATTGTTAAAATAATCCTAAAAATACTGAAATCTGGTCGAGGGGGTTTACAATCTACCCAACTTATAAAAATTTCGTCCTCGAAATTAAAACTAAGCCGGGATAGAAGTCAAAGACGACAATAGATATAATTTAACAAAGTAATTTATATCTTGAGTTACGAATAGGTTCGAAAAATATTTACGCATATCGTCCACACGCTTCCAAGTAGATTCTCCTGGCGCGCCAGGCTTCCATGCCACGCGGACCAAGGGGATAGACTGATTTCTCAATACCTTTTCTCGATGATCAAGGATTTCTACGGGCTGCTCCTGATACGACAAGCTCGGCCTAACGGTGATCTCCGAATGGTTGAGAACATGACTGCTGTCTGTCACATATCGCCTGAGTTGCGATACGTGGAATACAGCAAGTACTCCCTCAAGTGAAGGTGGTAGCACAATTTGATATGCCACTACTCCCACTCTTTCTAGCATGTCAATGGTCCAATATAACTTGGCCTCAACTTGTTGCGTCCTCCGAATTGAATGGTGTCTCTAGATGACATGATCGTCCTCTTTGAATTCCAAGGGACGATGATGACGGTCTGCCCACTACTTTTGTTTGTCTTTCACTGCTTGCCAGTGTCCTTGTATTACTTAACTGTCTCTACGGTATTGACCACCAACTCTGGTCATGCGAATCCTTGTCTGGTACAATGCCGACTGGTATGCCGTGCAATCTTTCGATTTGCCTCATATAAGTAATGTCTTCATAGCTTCAGAGTAATTACGACGGTTACAAGTTCCAAATTCTTCTCATGTACTCATAATTGTCTAGATGCATATACCATTACCTTGCCATCCTGTATTAATACGCATCCCAAACTTTTTCCTGATGCGTCTGTAGATCACAACCGCCTGATTCGGATGGAATAGTCAATACGGGTGTTGTGGTCAGTCGCTTCTTCAACTCCTCGAAAGAGGCTTGACACTCGATGGTCCATAGGAATTCTTAATCCTAATAAATCAACCTAGTCATAGGTGCTGCTATCCTTTCAGGAGTCAGTCAATTATTCATCCGGATAGAATCTATTTAGACTCCTGATAGCAAAATGATACTTTTTATATCGTAATACTTGGGTTCTGAACTTGTCCCAAGTTACGAGGCAAAAATAAAAATTTTATGCTGTCATAGGGATGCATGTATCAGAAAAGTATGTAGGTAGCGAAGGTCATTCTAAAGATAGCACCGTTTATAACTGCAATCTAATCTAATAATAGGGTTTGGTAAATACCCAAGAAACAAACAGAAATGGCTATAGAACAATACACTTTCGTATTTATACTAAGTACGAGGTTTCGTCTTTCCGAAATAAGGGAAGACGGAAAACAGTAATCAAGAGTTCAAGGGGAAGGTAATAGATTAGAAGTGTGGGGATCAAGGCATTTAAAGAATTTAATGGGAATTGTCAAGGCAGTTGTGGATTGAAATGCTATTTTGATAATTTCCTATTCACATACTCGCATCGGTACAGTTATGTAACAGATACGATATGTTCAGACATATCTAGAGGGTAAGTACATTTGTCTACTAATCACTATATATCTCAATCCACGTAAGTAGTTATGCGAAGGGCGAATCAAAATGCACTAAGGTTGATCAGACCGTAATACACTGATTCTGAATAGACAATTGTATTAGTGGGGTGGATCAGGCCCCAATAACACATGTGTCATGAACAAGCTCGATAAAGAATAAGCTTGTAAAACTAGGCTATAATAGCAGTATAAGTCAAGGTAGGACAACAATTTTAAGTATGCTAGATTATGATGAGAGAAATTACAACATAATTCACAATCACAAAAAGATAAGACTCTACAATCTCTACAGTTATTATTCTAATTCCTTGTCTAAGTTGCTAGTTGACCAAAAAGAGGTATGGCCTTCTAAGTTCTACAATCTTAATATAATAGGTTGTCTGCCTAAAACAGAGATTCAGGGATGATTGGCGTAAAGTAGAGTTTCGAGGTTGTCTGCGTAAAGCAGAGATAAAATAATTTGGCGTAACGCATGGTTTCAGAGCTATCCGCGTAAAATAGAGAAGCGTAAGGTAGAGCTTCCGAGCTGTCCGCATAAAAAGTCTGTGCGTAGAAATCTGCGTGTAAATATCTTCTGTGTAAAGTCTAGCATTCGTCGTAGCGTAATGTTGTACAAGAAACTTATGAGTTTGTCAGTCAAAATTAGTGAATCCTGATATCTGACAAAAGTACTTGCACAACGATCGAGTGGACGGTTTGTGATGATAAATTTGTACGGGGGACCCAGGTTGTCGTCTAGTGACTGATTGGATACAAGTCATACGCTTGAGGTGAGACAAAATCAGATGTCCTGTCAGAAAGCTGTTTCTTTTTGCACAGGGCTCAAGGCGTATCTCTGCCTTTAATGCACGAGATTGGGTCATGGCTGAGGAAAATTAAGGCTGTAACAAATACGCTTACATCCTATCCTTATATTCTACGCCTAATCAGGTTACTCTACGCTGGTTATCTATTATTCTAGAATCATCATGTTTATGCAGGACAGTTACCTACGTGGCTTGCATGACGCAGGATAAGGAAGACTAAGGGATCGTGGGTAGCGGTTGTCATAACTGCGGCGTAAAGGGGACAATCTCCTACATAATCTGGTTTTTATGCCAACAAGAAAGTCATTAGGCTTTTACGCCAACTAGGCAGTTGTTTGGTTCTTATGCCAACAAGGGTCGAATGGGTTTTACGCCAATAAGGGTAAAGGGTCTCTGGCGTAAAACTGGGTTTATCTAAACATAGGATGAGGTTTCAGTCCTAGTGTTCAACCTTAGATTTCTATGGGTTTCTCAAGACTAGGGTCAATACTTATGATCAATTCTCTAACTAATCCTAGTAGTGTCTATACCACTCTCAAGTCATACATAAATACGCCAAGGGATAAGGATAAGTTAATCTATAGGTAGTGATGCTAGGGTTCATTAGGTAGTATGGAAGACTAGGGTTCATTAAGTAGTCTGAACTTAATGATATGTCAAAGCCCTAGTGGTATTCTAAGTAGGAATATTACCGTAAGTATCATCCTATCAACAGGGATTTCTATATTCTAGCAGGGGCTATATTCGAGGAATTATCAGGGAAGCACATGAATCAAGCATGATGCAATTATGTAAGTAGGATAGACTGGAAGGAAGATAAGTCATAGTCAATTATGGATGAGATCCTATCCTCTAATCCTAGGTGCAGGCTTGCTAGGTACAGTAACGTAACCGAGACAATATGCTCTGACCTGCATGGGCTACCACTAAAAACATGTCACGCCCCAGTCCCAAAATACGTAGGACTAGGGTACGTAACCATGCCAGCCGCCCGTATATATGGCAACTCCAATATATGGAAACCATATATACGTGCGTACGCTGTATAATGAACAATAGTTCACCAGTGGTATAACTAATCACAAGTCACAGGGTAATATCTAAATCTCATCCACAGAATATCACATATACAGGAATAACCAATAATCAGGTAACTAGATCACAATAACAAATATCTAAAGAACGACAGTCGGATGGAAACAAATCCACTGCCGAAATAGAATATAAAAGGAACCAGATACACACCATATAAGAACACCTCTGACAATCACGAGGGTCGAAGAGAAGACTTCCTCAGAATATAAGTAGCATGTCCGGATCTGTGCTCCTGCGAATACTCAAGAAACATATACACCTGGCAGGGGACCAGGTCCTCAGAAGGACATAGCAAGATACATAAAAATAACATGCCATAATGTAAATACTGAATAAATAAAATAAATGGGGTGTGCTAACCATCTAAGTGAATACAATTTAAAGACCTGGTAGTACGCATGGGAATGTGTCGGCTAGACATATGCTGACGTAGTTCACCAATCGTCATGACTGGCTAGTATATGTGTCATATGCCCCCAGATGCATGGGCACTCTGTAATCTACCATGAGGGGCTTGGTACGAAGGATATAACATTATGGAGGGGGATGTCCCATACGCCTACTAGTAATCTTTCCCGCCCAATGTAGATATACAAGTCGTGAAAATGATGTGGACATCTCGAACTATGATGCAAGTCTCAATAAAATAAACAACTGAGCTAAATACCGCTACACGTGTTGCTCACACTGATGGCCAGTCGCGCATGAGGCACGCGTCCCTACATATACTCACTCTGTGACGTATAATGATACGTGTCAAGGCCTGAGAAGTTATATCAATAACTTTACAACTTTAGGTGGGTCTACTAGACACTAGGTCAGACACAAGTCCTAACGTCAACGCCTTCGTTGACTGCACCCGAGTTTTCTCAGACGCGCACATTTATATAATATAAAAAAAATAGATAAATATGTAACTAGCAATAACTGAATTTAAACAGTACAACAAGGCAAGGTACACTTGCCTGGCAAGAGAGCTACAAAATACAATGTCCAGATGTCAAATGCCAAGAAGTCAGAAACTATGGCCTCAGAAGGAAAGTCTCCGGATGCTGAAATAAATATCACTAACAGTCTCAGAAAATATCAAATAGCTAGAAACGCCTGTCCTTAAATCCAATTTGGATACAGGGGCAAAAATGACAGTTTTCGGTCAAAGCGGGGTCCACATGTGGGCCGCTTTGCACCGAAAAACGTGTCAGGGTCAAAGGTCTCCAAATTTGCCAAACTTAGTGTCAACAAGTCCAGAACGTCGATACGAACCCAACGGAATGTCCAGATCTGGATTTTGATGTGCCGATCACAAAATCGCCCGTAAAGTGGAGCCTGTGGGGCACACGATACGCAATTTTATCAACATTCTCAGAATCGAACCAAACTTGGCTCACAGGACCAGCGTATTGCTACGAGTCCGATGGCGCAAGTTTTGTTTTAATCCGACGTGTGTACACAAAGTTACAGCATATTCCAGAACTGACGGATACGGGACGGTGTCGGCGGATACGCGTTGATTTCGGTGTGCACGCACATCCAAATCAACTTCTCCGAACTCCTACACGTCCGTATCAACATCGCGCATGTTTTGGTAAAGACCGCGTGCGACCAAGTCGTCCCGTTTGGCGGGGCATAACTGGATCGTTATTTTTCCTGTTTTTGGATCGCGTGCCGCGATCGCCACAGGACGCGATGCACCGTGCGGGTTGCACGGGCACCGAAAGGGTCACATAGCCTATGTGTCACAACTGACGGAATTGAAAACAGAGCTACGAGGTGAGAGAAAAATATACCTGAACAGGGCTCCAGAAACTTGCATTTCTCGTGTCCGACACGTGTCAGGGTTAAAGACGGCTGTGTCCGTGTCCTCCCTAGGGCATCTGAACGCTGGAATGTCGCCGGAGGACTGCGAGGTCGGCCGGACTGCACAGCGGCCGTCGGAAGAAGACTGCACAGCGGTTCAGCTGTCGGCCGCCGGTCTGACATCGGGGTGCTCGGCCTTGCCGAAGCCGGAGGGGATGCTGCGCTGCCGTGAGTGCTGCGGGCTCGGGGTCGGCTCTGGCCGGAGGGGCTCGCCGAGAGGGGAAGAGAGTGGAGAAGGAGGAGGAGGAGCTGGGGAGGAGGAGGAGGAAGCTGGTGATGGTGGCGGCGGACTGTGGTGGGTGTCGCGGTGGAGGGAAGAGGAGTGGGAGGTCGGGCTGTGGTGTCGCCGCGGGGAGGGGTCGACGAGGGGCAGAGCCGCTCCGGCGGAGCCTCGCCGCGGGGGGGGGTGGTGGCGGAGCTGCTCCGGCGGCCGCGGGGACGCACAGGCGGGGAGGAGGAGGAGAATAGGAAGAGGAGAGAGGGAGGGTCGGGGGCCAGCGGGGGCTCGGCTCCGGCCAGGGGACGGGGGGGTCGGCTCCTGCGGGGAGCTCGCCGGCGGGGGGGTCTGCGGGCTGGGTTGGGGTTGGGTTTAGGATTTTTATTTTCTTTTTAATTTCTTTTCTTTTTCTTTTATAGAAAATTATATTAATTTAATATATAAAATATCTATAGATATTTTAAGGATATTTTAGGATATTTTTGGGATATTTTCGGGTGGATCCCGTCTCCAAATGGACGATGCAGGTTCACCGGCCAATAGGGGACTGACGCCTCACACTGAAATTTGTAGAAAAGTCCCTGTAGTTTCATAAATTGCATAAAGTCCTAATTTTGGGAAATTGTGCAATTACAAAATTGTCTGGGAAAACACCCGGTTCCTGAAAATTCTAAAATGCACAGAATTGAAGGGAAAAGCTGCATGAGGGTCCTGGGGGGGAATGGGGGTGAGTCTGGGCAGGGATTGGGTCTGCTTTCTGGGTGATACGGGTCACCGTATTAATTAATTAATAAATACTGCGCACGGTGTTCTCTATTTATTTAGAGGCAGGTAGGGTCATAATTTCTCTACGGTGTCAATACACTAGATGTAGTATACTCAGTGTAGAAAATTAACGTATTTTTGTTTGGGCAAAATAGGTGCATGTTGGACCTCAATTCTCTAGGGCTACAGAGATGGGTAAAGAGCAGGAAATAAAATAGGAAATAAATACGGACTTTTGTAATAATATTTGTGCGTCTCAAACGAGGCTCATTTTAGCACATATGTGAGTTGCACAAAGTTCAGAAAAATAGTCTGACATGTCTAGGACAGGTATGTGAACTTTGTTCGGGGATAACAGTCAAGCTAAAGCTCCAAATAATTAGGAGATGGACAGGTGCACAAGTCAATAGGATATGTAAGCAAAATAAATTAATAAATTGCAATAAATCCTAAATTGTTAAAATAATCCTAAAAATACTGAAATCTGGTCGAGGGGGTTTACAACATAGTTGTCAATAGCGGAAGCATTGAATAACACAAGTATAGAAGTAAAGCAAACTCTTTATTAATATTGAACAAGTGTTACAGGCGACGCTAGGTTGAGATTATAATTCGCTCGAGCCTCTCTCTTTGAAATAGTAAAAGCATGCCAAGTGGCTACATTTGTGAAATGATATATAGGCGATATTCCAACATTATGTCATATATATGTGCTTCAGTTCCGGACGCAACGCTCCAAGGTTCCAGAGTGAACTCTACGCCTTAGCACGCACGAAGGAGGCATCCGCACCGAACGAGGTTCTTCCGTACCCTGCAAGCAATCTGGTGGATTATCAGTACATGAATGCACTGGTGGGGAGGCTACTCGCCCGCTCAATAAATCCAAACACGTAATGTAGGTTCGGTGCACCATCTATTAAGTTATCTTTCTAGTTTTGCCTTAGGATCAGTTTTATGGCATTTATGAAAAGCCTAACTCGTGTGGCAGTGTGCCATGCAATATAAACGAACACGGTGAGACTTACCAACTTACCATTTGTCCTTTCCTGTCCAAGGAAAACCAAGTTAATTCAAGCACGAGCATATATATAATGAATTCAGGGGCAATAGCATATGCAAACAATGTGTTGTGAGTGAGACTATGTTTCAGGTGCACGAGTATACATGTTATCCAAAAGTCTTGCAAAATATGTTCAAGTGTTCAAATATGTTCGAGTGTATTATAATCATATCCGTTCAAGTGTCTCAGTTTATTGGATGCAATGCAATGACTCGCACGCGGATTGTCGCTAAGCAAGGATGACTTATCTATATGAACAGGAGTCGCGGGCATAGCCATTAAGGACGAGTTTGTCACGTCCCAGTCCCAAAATACGTAGGACTAGGAATACGTAACACGCCAGCTGTATATATACGAACTCCAATATATAGAAACCATATACACACGTACGCTGTACATGAATATCCAATCCACCAGTGGTAATATACTATCAGCAAGTCACACGCAATCTATATCTCATCCACAGCACAAATAAATAAATGAATGAGAATAATAACTGAATATCAAAGATGAGTATCAAAGTATGATAGTCGGATGGAAACAAATCCACTGTAAATCGACTATAATAAACTACTAAATGAGAGAAGAGAATCAACTCTAATATAAGATAAATGTCTCTAAAAGGAATAGCAACTAAATCTCTAACAGCTGCAATAAATCACAGATACTCCGAAGGTAAGACCTCCTCAGTCTGATAAGAAGCGTCAGGTCCAGGTCCGTACTCCTGCGGATACTCCTGTTCGTCTATATATGGAAAGATACCAGGTCCTCAAAGGGACGTAACAAGATACATAATAACATGCCAATAAAGTACTGAAAAGTAAACATCCAATAGGGTCGCCTAACCGTCTAAGTGAATGCAGTTTGAGAACAACTTTCCAACACGTGGGCTATCTGGCCATAAATAGGATTGGCATGGTTCTCTTGGAGATCCAGGGGCCTAAAAGCATGTCGTCTTTTGAACGGCAGAGGCCGCCAATAACATATGGGGTCATCACCACCCGTCGCTCCGGCGGTGCGTCCTGGGCAAACAAAGAAAAGTGCAAAGGAGCCCAAACGCTTTACTTGTTGTTATCTCCACCCCATGCTCTAAGCATGTCACATCCATGACAAAATATTATCTCTAATAACTGCAAGGTCTACTAGCATGCAAAGTTTCTATCGACAATTATCCCTATCCGTCGCACGACCTATACGTTTCAGTGGCCAGCCGAGTACGCAAGTCCGTGTCCTACATGTGACTCACACTTGTGTAAGAATAGTATTATGGCCAATAAAACATAAGGATGCCTCATGATAATGGGGTGGTCTCATATAGTAGGTCCAATGCACATACATAATAAAAACATAATATGACGACACCGTTGTTGCACCCAAGTTTCCTTGGACGCGCAGTTTATATAACAGTTAAAATAAATGAACTAAAGTAAGCAGAAATAAAATATGCATGCATCATATGGAATATAAAAGAAAGTACAAAGGCAAGGTATACTTGCCTGGCAAAAAATCTGTATGGTGTAAGCGTCCAAATGTCAAGTATACGGAATCAGGAACTAAGGCCTCCGAGCAAACGTCTCCGGATGCTGAAATATACATCACCAACATTTTCGAAATTAGTGAGATAGCTAGAAATCACTACCCTTTTGTCCAATTTGTACACAGGGGCAAAACGGTAATTTTGGGTCAAGGTGGGATCCACATGGGCCCCCTTTGCATCGAAAAGCGTGCCAGGGGTAACAGTCTCTAAATGGGATATATTATAGGTCAAACAAGCTCTAAATGTCAGTACGAACTCAACGATATGTCCAATTATGGATTCCGGTGAGCCGAACACAATTTTGCCCAAAAAGTCAACCGTAGGGCCCGCCAATAGGTGACTTGGTCAACTGTCTCAGAATTGCGTGAAAATTGGGTCACATGACCAACGCGATACCACGAGTCCAGTGGCGCAAGTTTTGTCATATTCTGAAGTGCATGCACTAAATGGCGCAGGATTTTACAAAAGTTACGATACGGAGAATTTCTGCGGATACGGGCTAATTCCGACGCGCACACGTGTCCGAATCAGTTTTCGCGAAAGCCCAAACGTCTGGGTATACAGTGCGCACCTTTTGGTATACTTGGTACACGACGGGGCGGTCCCGTCTGGCGGGGCACGATCGTATCACAATTTTTGGAAATTGGAAAAAGTATATTTTTGGGATTTTCTATCTAACTTAATTCAGCACACAACAACTAATAAATTATTGTATTTGACAAAAAATAATCTAGGTTAGGTGGTCTTTGTATACCAAAAAAAAACTAGATTCGGATCTCTGTGGTGGGAGATACGAGTCCGTGAATATGGGTAGTTACCGTAGTTTTCTGTAATCCAAAAGTTATCATTTTTTGCCAACTTGGTCGCTGTTTTCACCTAGGGTTACGCTCTGTTCGAGGTAAACTAATATACAGATATGGAAGAGGGATAGGTCGTGAACATACCGGTGAAGACGGGGTCGAGTTTGGTTGAGCGAGGGCGCAGGAATCGAAGCCTGAACAGGGCTTCGCTGTTGTTCAAATGTTGTCGCGGTGCACGGGAATCGTGGTCGAACGACGGACGGCTGCTCACGGTCTCTGGTCGGTGTAGAAGGGGTTCCCCCTCACAAAGGGGGTCGCAGTGACCAGGCCCGGGTGTCTGTTTACCAAAAACATAAGTCTCCGCAAAGTCGTAAGACCGGAGGAAGGGGACATTCGTTTTGAGGAAAATAAAAACAAGTTCAGTATCATCAGGATGCAATTCATCCCATTGAATTTACAGGAGTCAAATTTATCATCTCTATGGGATTAGATCCCGAGTTATTACGAAACAAAAAAAGAAAGCGGTCGCAGCTGGAGGTCAGCGCTCGAGGGAAGATGAGAGTAGGATTAGGGTTTGGGTTTTTGAGAAGGAGATTATATATAGACATATACGCGGAGGGGGGGGGGGGTGTCGGCTACAGCGGGTCACGGGGTTTGAGAAGCTGCCGCTGCTGTTTCTTCTAAAGGGGTGCGGGCCGGGTAGGAATTTAGGCGGGTAGGGTATAGGGGCTATAGGGTTTAGGGTTGGTATTGGGTTAGGGTTTGATCCATTAATCATTTCTTTTTCTTTTTCTTTTTCATTTCATTTCTAGTTCTTTTCTTTTCTATTTCTTTAATAACATTACATATATATATATATATATATATATATATATATATATATATATATATATATATATATATATATATATATATATATAAAACTCTAGAAATTTGGTTAGTACATACGATTAATTATGGAAAATTTATAATTGCTCCATAAATCCCCTATTGCACAAACACCTAAAAATAAAAATTAAATAAATTCTATTTCCTCTAATTAGCTACTAATTACTATAATTCAATTAAATAATTAATTAAAATGATTAATACGGTTTTTAGAATTAGGGGTTTTACATTCTACCCAACTTATAAAAATTTTGTCCTTGAAATTAAAACTAAGCCACGATAGAAAGTCAATGATGGTATAAGATAAATTAACAAGGTAATTTTATACCTTGGTCTATGAATAGGTTCGGAAAACGTTTGCGCATATCGTCCTTGCACTCCCAAGTAGATTATCCTGGCGTCCCATGCTTCCATGCCACGCGAACCAAGGGAATAAACTGGTTCCTCAATACTTTCTCTCGACGATCAAGGATTCCCACGGGTTGCTCTTGGTATGGCAAGCTCGGCCCAATGGTGATCTCAGAATGGTCAATAACATGACTGCTGTCTGCCATATATCGCCTGAGCTGCGACACATGGAATACGTTATGTACTCCCTCAAGTGAAGGTGGTAGCGCAAGTCGATATGCCACTTCTCCCACTCTCTCTAGCACGTTAAATGGTCCAATATATCTTGGACTCAACTTGCCACGCCCTCCGAATCGAATGGTGCCTCTGGTAGGTGATATCCTCAAGAAGGCATGATCGCCCTCTTTAAACTCCAAGGGACGACGATGAAGGTCTGCCTACTACTTTTGCCTGTCTTGCACTGCTCGTAAGTGTCCTTGTATCTTCTTAACTGTCTCTACGGTGTTGACCACCAACTCGGGTTCTAGAATCTGACGTTCTCTCATGTCACTCCAACACACAGGAGTCCTACACTTTCTTTCATACAATGCTTCAAACGGAGCCATCTGGATACTCGCTTGATAGCTATTGTTGTAAAAAAACTCCACAAGATGTAGGTGGTCCTTCTACGATCCTCCAAAGTCTAACATACAAGCCATCAACATATCCTCTAATGTCTGAATAGTACGCTCTGACTGCCCATCTGTCTGTGGGTGATAAGATGTACTGAACTTTAGATGAGTTCCAAGACTCTCTTGCATGCTCCTCCAAAAGTGCGATGTAAAATATGAATCCCTGTCTGATATAATGCTGACTGGTATGCTTACAATCTCACGATCTGCCTCATATATAAGTCAGCCAAAGCTTCTGTAGACTGACCAACTCTAAAAGGTAAGAAATATGCTGATTTGGTGAGTCGGTCCACTATTACCCATACTGCATCTCTCCCACTTGGACTCTTGGGAAATCCCGTGATGAAGTCCTTAGTGATGTGCTCCCACTTCCACTCTGGAATTGGAAGTGGTTGCAATAATCCTGCTGTTCTCTGGTGCTCCGTCTTTACCTGCTGACATACTAGACATTTGGCTACAAAGTGAGCTATCTCTCTTTTCATTCTATGCCACCAAAAGTGCTGTCGTAAGTCACGATACATCTTGGTGCCTCCAGGATAAATATAATATATCGAACTATGAGCTTCTGCCATCAGCTCCTGTCGAATCTCTCCATTGGGAACATATAGACGATTACCACATCGTAATGTTCCGTCCTCATGGATGCGCAATCCTGTCTGCTCTCTGGCCTCTGTCCTTTCTTTCAATCTCTGAAATCTGGCATCTGTAGGCAAAGCTGTCTTGATCCTCTCTACTAGTGATGACTGTACTTGCAAGTTGGCTAGTGTCCCATCTGCTCCGGGTAATATCACTTCTATGCCAAGATCTTGCAAGTCCTCCAATAATTCTCTCTGCGTCATCAAGAAGTAAGCTGCTGGCTTCCGGCTTAACGCGTCTGCTACAATGTTAGCCTTGCCTGGGTGATAATGTAGCTCTATCTCAAAATCCTTCATTAACTCAAGCCATCGACGTTGCCTCATATTTAACTCCTTCTGCGTGAAGACGTACTTGAGGCTTTTGTGGTCTGTATAGATCTCCACTTGTTCCCCATATAAGTAATGTCTCCATAGCTTCAGAGCAAATACAACGGCTGCAAGTTCCAAGTCATGAGTTGGATAATTCTTCTCATGCACTCATAACTGCCTAGATGCATATGCAATCACCTTGCCATGCTGCATCAATACGCATCCCAAGCCTTTTCCTGATGCGTCACTGTAGATCACATAGCCTCCTGATCCTGATGGAATAGTCAATACTGGTGCTGTAGTCAGTCGCTTCTTCAACTCTTTGAAAGCGGCTTGACACTCGTTGGTCCATATGAACTCTTGGTCCTTGTAAGTCAACCGAGTCATAGGTGCTGCTATCCTTGAGAAGTCCTCCATGAACCGTCGGTAATAACCTCTGATGCTGATTTAGGAACGGGCCATGTCTCGACTGTCGAGATTTTCTCTGGATCAACAGAGATACCATCTCCCGCAACGACATGCCCAAGAAATGAAACTCTGTCCAAGAAGAACTCACATTTATTGAGCTTCGTATATAACTGCTCTCTCCTCAATGTCTCTAGAACAATCCTCAGGTACTTCTCGTGCTCCTCGTGGCTCTTCGAATATACAAGTATATCATCTATGAAGATGACCACGAACTGGTCCAAATACTGATGGAAGACTAGATTTATTAAGTCCATAAAGATAGCTGAAGCATTGGTCAATCCAAATGGCATGACCAGAAACTCGTAGTGCCCATATCTTGTTCTGAACGCGGTCTTCAGAATGTCCTGCTTCCGTATCTTCACCTGGTGGTATCCTGATCTCAAGTCTATCTTCGAGAATACCTTAGCTCCACTAAGTTGATCAAATAAGTCATCAATGCTTGGCAATGGATATTTGTTCTTCACAGTCACTGCATTTAAGGCTCTGTAGTCAATGCACATATGCACTGACCCATCCTTCTTTGGTACAAACAATACTGGTGCTCCCCAGGGTGATGCACTTGGTCGGATGAAATCTTTCTCTTCTAGTTCTTTCAACTGTGCCTTCATCTCATCTATCTCCTTCTTCGCTAATCTATAAACATATGATGCTATGGGTGCTACTCCCGGTGCTAGTTCAATTAAGAATTCTACGTCTCTGTCTGGTGGTAGGCCTGGCAATTCCTCTGGAAAGATGTCTTAAAACTCCAAAATAATGGGATGATAGATAACATCGTCCATTGTGAGCTGCATGCCATCAAGGGTTTCTGTGGATCCTCATGCAAACTCAAATTCGGGCTGGCCTGGTACCTTAAAAAGAATGCTTTCTCCAAAGCAATCGAAGAAAGCGTGGTACTTGCTTAGCCAGTCCATTCCAAGCATAATATCAAAAGTTGGTATAGGAAGGACTAAGAGTCGGGCGTTCATCTCTCTGCCGCGGATTACTACAGGACACGATCTACAAATTCGAATAACAGGTACAACTCCTCCTCCGGTAAGAGTTCTAACACAACTAGGTAAAGGTGTAGATGCAGTATTGTGTTTGGCGATATAACTAGAAGATACGAAAGAGTGGGTGACTCCCATATCAAACAATGTCACAACAGAAAAAGTAAAAGCAAGAGTAATACCTGCTATGGCATCAACCTCCTGATCCAAGTCATCCACTTCCAATGCAAAAGCTTGCCCATTCCTCTGTGGTTGTCCATGTCTGGCCCTCGTGAACTGATCCTCCTGAGTAGGTAGTGGTGGTCCTCGCTGAAATCCTCCTGCTGCTGGGGATCGAGGTACTCCGGGTCTAGTCATCTGCTGAGCTGGCTTCGGTGCTGGAAGCGCTAGCCTCTGTGCTGGCGGTAGAAGTGTCAATGTCTGCTGCATCGGACAGTCCCTCACCATATGTTGTCCGAAACCACATCTTATACGTTGTCCTAAGCGAGTTCGACAGTCTCTCATAATATGTCCGCGTCTCCACAATAAGTATATTGGGGTTTCTCCAAAATCTGGTACGGTCCTGCTCTGTGCTGGTACTGCTGTTGCTGAGCCAAAGGACATCTGATAGGTCCTCCTTGTTGCGTCCTTGCTGGTCCCTGCTGTGTCCTTGCTGGTCTTTGTTGTGTCCTCAGCTGACCTCCTTTTCCTCTGCTGATAATCTCTTGCAATCTGGCTTCTGTCAGTAACTCGGCATAAGAGATCCGGGACTGTGAGCTAGTATAGTGTTGGAGCTCCTGAGTCAGTCCGTGATAAAATCTCTTAGCCTTGGCCAAGTCATTCGGTATCAGGGCAGCGCCATATTTACTGAGGCGACTAAACTCGACATCATACTCGTCAACTGTTCTGTTCCCTTGCTCCAAGTGAAGAAACTGATCGTACAATGCATCTCTCACGGTGTCCGGGAAGTACTTCCTCTCAAAGCACTCCAAGAATTGCTCCCAAGTCTGGTATGTACCCAACAGCGTTCCATTGATTCCCACCAGTGATGGACATTACCATCTAGTAGCGTCCTTACGCCTATCATCCATAGGTCTACAGGTAGCTGCGATGCTTCCAATAGCTTCTGAGTGTGGGTGATCCAATTTGTAGTCTTCATTGGGCTCTCAGTGCCTTTGTACGACTTGGGACCAATCTGTATAAAGTCCTTTACTGAACCAACTCTAGCTCGAGGTACTGAAACTAGTGCTTGAGATGGTACATTAGCCTGTGCAGCCATCCTCTCAAGTGCTGCCAGAAATTCTTGCCTCTGCTCTGCTGCTTGCTGCCTCTGCTCTGCAGCTAGTGTGGTGGCCTGTTGTCTATGTTCCTGCATTATCATCTAAAATAATTGGAACAGTTGTGTCTGGCCATCCTGCGGTGCTGATGAAGCTGGAAGGTTCCCATTAGGTGAAGCGGGAAGATCAGATGGAACTGGATTGTGAGTCTGTCCATCTGGTCCCGGAAGTCTAGGAATCGTTGAGGTCCCTCCTTGAGTCTGACCATTGACTCCTGAAGGTGTGTTGCCATCGACGGCAGTACATCCATTTTTTGTATCCATCTCTCTGCAGGTGATGTACGAATCGATTAGAAGAAGTACAGGAATCAAACAGGATGCAAGCATTAAATATGATAGTTGAATGGAAGATGAGTTTTAGTTAAGCGTGGATGAGATCCTTATACTCTATTCCTATATGCAGGCTTGTTCGGTATAGTTACGTAACCGAGACAATATATTTTGGACCTGCATGGGCCACTACAAAAATATGTCACGCCCCAGTCCCAAAATACATAGGACTAGGAATACGTAACACGCCAGCCGTATGTATACAAACTCCAATATATGGAAACTATATACACAAGTACGCTGTACATGAATATTCAATCCACCAGTGGTAATATACTGTCAGCAAGTCACACGCAATCTATATATCATCCACAGCACAAATAAATAAATGAATGGAAATAATAACTGAATATCAAAGATGAGTATCAAAGTATGATAGTCGGATAGAAATAAATCCACTGCAAATCGACTATAATAAACTACTAAAAGAGAGAAGAGAATCAACTCTAATATAAGATAAATGTCTCTAAAAGGAATAGCATCTAAATCTCTAACAGCTGCAATAAATCACAGATACTCTGAAGGTAAGACCTCCTCAGTCTGATAAGAAGCGTCAGGTCCAGGTCCGTACTCCTACGGATAATCCTGCTCGTCTATATCTGGAAAGGTACCAGGTTCTCAGAGGGATGTAACAAGATACATAATAATATGTCAATAAAGTACTGAAAAATAAACATCCAATGGGGTCGCCTAACCGTCTAAGTGAATGCAATTTGAGAACAACTTTCCAACACGTGGGCTATCTGGCCATAAATAGGATTGGCATGGTTCTCTTGGAGATCCAGGGGCCTAAAAGCATGTCGTCTTTTGAACGACAGAGGCCGCCAGTAACATATGGGGTCATCACCACCCGTCGCTCCGGCGGAGCGTCCTGGGCGAACAAAGAAAAGTGCAAAGGAGCCCAAACGCTTTACTTGTTATTCTTCCCACCCCATGCTCTAAGCATGTCACATCCATGACACAATATTATCTCTAATAACTGCCAGGTCTACTAGCATGCAAAGTTTCTATCGGTAGTTATCCCTATCCGTCGCACGACCTATACGTATTAGTGGCCAGCCGAGTATGCAAGTCCGTGTCCTACATGTGACTCACACTCGTGTAAGAATAGTGTTATGGCCAATGAAATATAAGGATGCCTCATGATAATGGAGTGGTCTCATACAGTAGTTCCAATACACGTACATAATAAAAACATAATACGACGATACTGTCGTTGCACCCAAGTTTCCTTGGACGCACAGTTTATATAACAGTTAAAATAAATAAACTAAAATAAGCATAAATAAAATATACATGCATCATATGGAATGTAAACAAAGTACAATGGCACGGTATACTTGCCTGGCAAGAAATCTGTATGGTGTAAGCGTCCAAATGTCAAGTATACAGAATCAGGAACTAAGGCCTCCGAACAAACGTCTCCGGATGCTGAAATATACATCACCAACGTTTCTGGAATCAGCGAGATAGCTAGAAATCACTACCATTTTATCCAATTTGGATACAGGGGCAAAACGGTAATTTTGGGTCAAGGACATGTGGCCCACTTTGCACCAAAAAGTGTGCCAGAGGTAATGGTCTCTAAATGGGACAAATTATAGGTCAAACAAACTCTAAATGTCAGTACGAACTCAGAGGTAAGTTTCATCGTATTCAGTACGAACATGTGGCCTACTTTTCGAATCAGTTTTTATGAAAGCCCACACATCTGGGTATACTGTGCGTACCTTTTGGTACACTTGGTACACGACGGGGCGGTCCCGTTTGGCGGGGCGCGCTCCGTATCACAATTTTTAGAAATTGGAAAAAGTATATATTTGGGATTTTCTATCTAATTTAATTCAGCACACAACAACTAATAAATTACTATATTTGACAAAAAATAATCTAGGTTAGGTGGTCTTCGCATACCAAAAAGAAAAACTAGATTCGGATCTCTGTGGTGGGAGATACGAGTCCGTGAACATGGGTAGTTATCGCAGTTTTTTGCGATCCAAAAGTTGTCATTTTTTGTCAACTTGGTCGCTATTTTCGCCTAGGGTTACGCGTTGTTCGAGATAAACTAATATACAGATGTGGAAGGGGGATAGGTCGTGAATATACCGGTGAAGATGGGGTCAAGTTTGGTTGAGCGAGGGTACGGGAATCGAAGCCTGAACAGGACTTCGCTGTTGTTCAAATGCTGTCGCAGTGCTCGGGAATCGCGGTCGAACGGTGGACGGCTGCTCGCGGGCTCTGGTCGGCGTCGGGGCTGGCGGCGATCGTATCTGGAGGTCTGCGCTCGAGGGAAGATAAGAGTAGGGTTAGGATTAGGTTTTTCGAGAAGGAGATTATATATAGACATATACGCGGGAGGGGGCGGAGGGGGGGTTCGGCTACAGCGGGTCGCGGGGTTTGAGAAGCTGCCGCTGCTGTTTCTTCTAAAGGGGTGCGGGCCGGGTAGGAATTTAGGCGGGTAGGGTATAGGGGCTATAGGGTTTAGGGTTGGTATTGGGTTAGGGTTTGATCCATTAATCATTTCTTTTTCTTTCTCTTTTTTATTTCCTTTCTAATTCTTTTCTTTTCTATTTCTTTAATAACATTACATATATATATATATATATATATATATATATATATATAGATCAAAAACTCTAGAAATTTTGTTAGTGCATACCATTAATCTATCAATTGTCCACAGGGTCTCCTACATAGAATTAATTAGGAAAAATTTATAATTGCTCCATAAATCCCCTATTGCATAAACATCTAAAAATAAAAATTAAATAAATTTTATTTCCTCTAATTAGCTACTAATTACTATAATTTAATTAAATAATTAATTAAAATGATCAATACAGTTTTTAGAATTAGGGGTTTTACAGAGTTATAGTCTCGGGGCGATATTAGATGCGTGAGGTTAGGAGTCTCTACACGTCACCTTCGTCCAGGATGGTATAGAGTGTGATGCGAGGCCAAGGGAGCGTTCACTCCATGCCGCCCACTAACAGGCGAATATCAGAAAGTTTCGTCCGGATTGGATCGGCCCCGGTGCCCCGGCGACCGTCTGCAGGAACTTGAACATGAATACCTTGTGCATAAGTTGTCTGAGACATGCAAGTCTTGGGTCTTCCAAATTCATATCTTGACAATACAATCCATAATTTTTGTCCTAAACGAGCATTGCTCGACGAGCTGTGATTTTTGATTTGCTTTAACATGATTCTTGTTTCAGATGTATACTTGACATGATTCTCGTTCTTAGTTTAACTTGACTTGATGCATTCCCTTAGTGCAGGTACTGTCTTGGCAACCTATCGGTCCCAGATACTTGCAGGTTCATATTGCACAGAAGGACTATGTGATAGTCATCTGGCTAACAAGATGCATACATGATACAGATAGCGTTCTTGATTGTGGCATGATTTATGTGACAAGCATTGAATCGAGGCAACGAGTCTAAGTTAACACATAAGCAGGCAAACATACATTTAAATTGAACATAGCATTTACGTTGGCTCGGGCCTAAGGGTAAGCCGAGGAGTAAAACCATAAAGGGACATACCGAGTGATATAATCTAGGGTCGTACAGTATAGCAAGTGAACCAGTGTACTTCAAAGAGTACATATATATCATTCTACTCGAGGCATAGCGGGGTCTAGTTGCACAAGGCAAATGTAGCATGCAAGGGTCCACATATAAGCAAAATTTCATTTCTATGTTCTAGAACAAGCAATAAAAGTTGGGATTATTCCCTTAGCTAGGTGCGTTATATTCTTTATTAGCATGCAGGAGGTAATTCACCTAGCGACTAGCATGTATCGTCCATATTTTAAGTGTGCTGGCTAAGCAAAGACAAATTTATCGTAGCCACCCACCTTAGCGATGTTTCATCTCGGTCGAGCGATACTCCGAGCGAGCTTCTGAAATTCTTTTTCCTTAAAAGAGTATTCTCGTTGAAGCAAAGCGGGTCGGGACATTACACTTTTGCCGTTTGACGGCTGTCCGCTTGAGAGGAACGGGTCGTTACATTATACACCACTCAGAAAAAGTCTCATCCTCGAGACTTCCTTAGCGTAGGTCGTTCTATCGCACTATCAAATCTATCCTAAGCTTATCAATCGGTGTACCACTAAATCTGATTTATTCGAACGGATCTCCTACTCGATCCTTACGCCGTATCGAGTGTATGTTGGGTCGGTCTCATTTGCGCCTTATCGCGAAACATGTTGCTTAATGCGCCATACATTTCAATCCATGGTGAATGATGATCTAAGACTGAGACAACTTATACAAGTCATTATACTTGTCCATGTGGATATTCACTTGCACTAGCATTCGAGATTAGCATATCGTGAGTCTGGATTGTACACATATTCAAAGCGTCCTTCAAACATATGCATGTCAACCAACTTAGTGATAGCGAAATCTTAGCACTCGAGTTTCACATATCATTGAGTCTTGGATCGTACACACGTTCAAGGCATCCCTCAAACATATGTATTCAACCAAACTTAGAGATAGTGAAATCGGACAAGCTACTTGCGAAAATCTCAAGGGTTATCGTTTTATGAATCACAAGGATACTTCCGATAGGGTCAATAAAATTCTAAGTCATTTCCATTCCAACTCAAATCAAGTTTTGCACTACCATTAAGCACAATCTATTCTGTCTACCGACTAGTGTCCATCCATTCGAGTCAAACATAGCACACACTTACCGTTCCAAGTCTAACTCTAAGTCTTGCTGTCCCAGTTCTATAGCTTGTTCAAGCAATATGATAAAGTCGGTCACACTGGTTCTTTCACTCGGTACAGGGTCGTCTGCCTAATTGCTAGGTCAGCTCATAAGGTCATAGGTACAATTTCAAGAACACGATTCATCGTGCAAATTTATCGCACGATGCTCGCCCCATTTCTTAGGGTCAAACCATTATTTATTTGTACGGGGTATTCTACCCAAGCTTGTTTTACTCAGATTTCTAAACATTGAGCACATATTTTTCCTACTCTTATTAACACGTTCGTTTGTACAGGGGTTCGAGTTTGTTGAGTAAAACCTACGATATATCCAAGATGCAGGATAAGCCTAATAATTTGCCTAATCTATCTCTCCAAATATGTTTTGATAGAATCCCTATCCATTCTAAGTCTAGACCACCAAGCCAAGATTCAATTATAAACCTTTTGATTTATAAATCTAAGTCGTCCAACCTGATTCATGTATCCGTTCACGAAACCACCAAGCGTGATTTATTTCAGGTTCTAGGCTAACTTATCCCTGAAATATTTTCGATTCACTTGCATTTCTAAATTCGTCTTATCGTGTCAAACCATAAGTCAAGACGATCCATTAGTTGTCACGCTCCGGTCTCCCGCAAGTTCGATCACCCTCGTTGGACGTGAGTTGGACGTGAGATCACCACGTCAACGCTCCCGCTTGATAATCGTCCTAATCCGGGCGTGACGCATGTACGTGCATAGAGTTACGCTCGTACAAGACAAGAACGTCAAGCGTTCTGATTATCTTCGAAACGATCAAGACTCCTTATCATTTCATTTTGCTCCATCCAAGTTATATATATATTTATCCACCAAGTCATGTTCGTTCATGCAGTGATTATAATTCGTCTAGCAAAATTATCCAACTTTAATGTTATCGTTCGATAAATCCATAGTCTACTTTTGGCATTCCTCAAATAACTAAGTTCAATTATTCAAGCCCAAGTCTATTCCATTTTTGATATGTTCTATTCATCGAGTTCATTTGGAATAATCATCGAACATGTTCCCGTGAGTTTGATCATCCCTGCCGTACGTAAAATTACCACGTCGGCGCTCCCGCAGGATAATCGTTCTCGCTAGGACTGATTTCGAAGGTTATCGTTTTGAACTATATTTTAAGATCGTTCTTCCAAACTCCAAGTCAAATCCGATATCGCTTATCTCTTTCATCGAACCACAATATTCATTCTCGGCTAACTTCTATTCGAGTGATATTGTATTCAAGTTTATTCTGTTTGATTTAAATCCGAAATCGCTTGCATAATTTTCCAAGTTTCTAACAAGTTTTCTTAACCAAGATATCGATTTCTATTTCCACGAATCCCAATTTGATATAAGCCTTATCATTTATTCTAGACATTCTCCAAATGTTCAATCCGACTATCGCACGAGACCTATGAATCCGTTTGGAAATTTTTAAGTAATCCATACACCACTCGGAATCGAGTCACCTAATTAAATCCTTATTCGATTTGTATCTTCCGACACAAAATATCGTTCGAGCTATTTCCCCAAAATCTAAGCATGATTCTCTATGTTCGCCTAAGCGATAAGTCTGATAATATTTTTATCGGTTGCCATTCTAAGTCGGACTTGTCTCTTATCTGAACGATATCTTTTCTCGTTTGCAACTTGCTAGCACCAAAGGGTCTTGGCGTGCGATACTCTACCCAACTTAGCTGAAAGACTGTGTGCATAGCTAACTGTTCGAGCAATATTTAATTTCGTACACTAACCGATTGGGTAATCACGTATAAGCATTCGGGTTCGCACATATCTTGCAAATTCTAGCACGAGTCTAATCCCAAGGGGTCTAGCACAGGTCGGCACAAAGGCCTTCGCATCATAATTTCGTACAAGCAATCACATCATTCACATGCACTTTTGAAAGTATTTAGACTCATTGTTTAGAACATCCCATTGGGTCAACGAGAGAGAGAGTGTATGGACATAACCCATGAATGAGCTTTCGAAACTAAGAAAATTGAAACGAAGTCCAAAGGCATAAACCCATGCTCTGATACTAATATGTCATGCCCCGATCTCTGGCAGGTTAATCGGCCGTCCCTGCTAGGCACGAGGGATCACCGTGCCAGCGCTCCCGTGGGACGATCGCTTCACCCATCTAGGCGTGATGCCGCACGAGCATAAGCCGCGCCCGTGCAAGGCCGTGGTCCATGCAGGCGATAAGAGGTCTAAGCCACAGAGTCGCACAGATTGTCCGAGTGCAGTAAAATTATAAATGCATAGGCGATTGGTAACAAGTTCACAGAGTCGTCAATAGCAGAAGCATTGAATAACACAACTATAAAAGTAAAGCAAACTCTTTATTAATATTGAACAAGTGTTACAGGCGGCGCTAGACCGAGATTACAAGTCGCTCAACCCTCTCTCTCTGAAACAGTAAAAGCATGCCAAGTGGCTAAATTTGTGAAATGATATATAGGCGATGTTCCAACATTATGTCATGTATATATGCTTCAGTTTCGGACGCAACGCTCCAAGGCTCCAGAGTGAACTCCATGCCTTATTACGCACGAAGGAGGCATCCGCACCGAACGAGATTCTCCCGCACCCTACAAGAAATTTGGTGGGTTATCAGTACATGAATGCACTGGTAGGGAGGCTACTCGCCCGCTCGACAAATCCAAACACGTAATGTAGGTTCCGCGCACTATCTATTAAGTTATCTTTCTAGTTTTAACTTAGGATCAGTTTTATGGCATTTATGAAAAGCCTAACTCGTGTGGCAGTGCGACATGCAATATAAAGGAACACGACGAGACTTACCATTTGTCCTTTCCTGTCCAGGGCAAACCAAGTTAATTCAAGCACGAGCATATATATATAATGAATCCAGGGGCAATAGCATATGCAAATACTGTGTTGTGAGCTAGACTATGTTTTGGGTGCACTAGTATACAGGTTATCCAAAAGTCTTGCAGAATATGTTCAAGTGTTTAAATATGTTCAAGTGTATTATAATCATATCTGTTCAAGTGTCTCATTTTATTAGATGATATGCAATGACTTGCACGCGGATTCCGCTAAGCGAGGATGACTTATCTATATGAACATGAGTCGCTGGCATAGTCATTAAGGACAAGTTATAGTCTCGGGGGCAATATTAGATGCGTGAGGTCAGGAGTCGCTATATGTCACCTTCTCTCCGGATGGTATAGAGTGCGACGCGAGGCCAAAGGGGCGTTCGCTCCATGCCGCCCGAGACTATCAGAAAGTTTCGTCCGGATCGGATCGGTCCCGGTGCCCCGGCGACCGTCCGTAGGAACTTGAATATGAATACCTTGTGCACAAGTTGTCCGCGACATGCAAGTCTTGGGTCTTCCAAATTCACATCTTGACAATACAATCCATAATTTTTGTTATGGATGAGCATTGCTCCACGAGTTGTGATTCTTGATTTGCTTTGACATGATTCTTATTTTAGATGTATACTTGACATGATTCTCGTTCAGAGTTCAACTTGACTTGATGCATTCCCCTAGTGCAAGGACTGCCTTGGTGACCTAACGGTCCCGGATACTTGCAGGTTCATATTGCACAGAAGGACTATGTGATAGTCATCTGGCTAACAAGATGAATGCACGATATAGATATCATTCTTGATTGTGGCATGATTTATGTGACAAGCATTGAATCGAGGCAACGAGTCCAAGTTAACACATAAGCAGGCAAGCATGCATTTATATTGAACATAAGCATTTACGTTGGCTCGGGCCTAATGGTAAGCCAAGGAGTAAAACCGTAAAGGGATATACCGAGCGACATAATCTAGGGTCGTGCAGTATAGCAAGTGAAGCAGTACACATCAAAGAGTACATACATATTGTTCTACTCGAGGCATAGCGGAGTCTAGTTGCATAAAAAAAAGGTAGCATGCAAGGGTCCACACATAAGCAAAGTTTTATTTCCATGTTCTAGCACAAGCAATAAAAGTTTGGATTATTTTATTAGCTAGGTGCGTTATATTCTTTATTAGCATGCAGGGGGTGATTCACCTAGCGACTAGCATGTATCGTCTATATTTTAAGTGTATTGGCTAAGCAAAGACAAGTTCATCGTAGCCACCCACCTTAGCGATGTTTCACCTCGGTCGAGCGATACTCCGAGCGAGCCCCTGAAAGCCTAAGCCAAAACTCCTAAAGGGCCAAGTCTGAAAATTCTTTTGCCTCAAATGAGTATTCTCGCTGAAGTAAAGCGGGTCGGGACATTGTGTCATGCCCCAATCCCGAAAGAGTCAATCGTCCTCACTGGATCCTTTATGGAATCGATCATCCTCGCTGGGGCGTGATGCCGTGCGAGCCTGGAATTGCGCTCGCACAAGGCAAGAACGTGTAGTGATAGGAACCCATTTGAAAATATCAGTTAGAAAACACATTCACAGACAGTTGAACACAAGTATAGGAAGAAACATGCTTTTTATTGATAATTCAGAGTAATTTACATAGAGTTTACATTTGATGCGCCTCTCGCCTACTTGGTTTGCATTACAAAAAGAAAAACTCAAAAGACAGGGCGCGCTCCATCAGATAAGCCTTGTCGTCCGTACATTATGCCCTTGTATAGATTGAAAGTCCGCACCTCCAAAATAAACTGACTTCAACTATACTTCAAAATAAAAGAACTTCTAACACCTTCTAGTCTATCCACTAGCATTGCACCGCCTGAGTGCCTGAAATAATTGTCCACAACGTGGGTCAGTACTCAGCTGTACTGGTGAGCGGGACGAACCCACTTGCCTAAATCAACACTTGCTTATTAGGGGCGAGCGTGCATTAAAATGATCTATCTATAGAGAACTAAGTAAATTCAGTTCATATCAGTTGTATGTTTTTAGAGGAACGAAAATAGCATTGAATCCATCAAGTACATCGGTTGCTTACTCAACCGATGCATACCTTCCTTGCAACGAAACACAAGTATACTTACCATCTGCACAAGACAGTAATTAGCATGTGTTCTATTCTATGCGGTCATTGGTGTGATCGACACCATGGGAACTTATCCAAAGCATTGCGACGTGCCCTATCAGCCCGGGTAGTAAGCCCTGCTGAAGGTCATGCAATGCATCGCGACTATCACGATCAAATATTTCCTCCCGGATCAATACGGTTCTAGTGCCCCAGAATACCATTTCGAGGAAATACCAAACCTTGTGCACAAGTTGTCCCAGGCCATACAAATATATGAACAGTTCATATATCATACAATGCATAAAATGAAACAGAAGAAGTAAATCAGCAATATATATATTTATGCAACAATTCATATTTTCTCAAGTCGTGTTCCAATTTTGGTATCCGTGGGTCCAAACTCAATCCGAGGCACCAGGCCGCAACCAATAACCCAATTCCTTTATAATGAAGCTCGTGTTTATAAGGTGTTCAGAATATAAAAGTTAGTCTACAAATTCCCATGTTCCTTTCTTAGTGGCTGGCATACATTGTGGCTAAGGATTTCCTAGGCGTTCAGTCAGGCATCATCGATTGAACATTTGAAACATTAGAGATGTGGACGTAAAAAAGTAGGAAAGAAGGGTATGAGCCACTCACTGGTTAAGGGAAAGTACTGAAAGAAGGAGTCTCGCCTAGCGACGATCAAACGTCAGTTACACGGACTTACAATAGCACGAGCATCGGGTTAGAATCCTTTGCCTATCCTTCCTTCTGAACTCCCCAAGAATAAAAGCTCCAAACGAGAAAGCCGACAACAAAAATCAAGCAAATCAAAAGCAACACCAAAATAAAATCCCAAAGCAACATCAAGAAAACCAAGCAACAATACACAAAAACTATTGGACTTGTTTCAATAGAGGCCTATCCATGAGTTGGAACGGATCATCACATTTTGTCCGTGGCAAGAGGATGTCGAAGTTCTAAAAACCAAACTATGGCTCAGACAGACTAGCCATAAGCCCAATTATATAGTGCGCATCCTGGTCGGATCGGGATTTGAGGCACTACATAATATACCACTAAGAAAAAGTTTTATCCCAAAACTTAAAGAACAAGGCCTTACCTCCAACCGAACGAACAAAGAAAGATACTTCCCCTTCATCTCCGACTCCATCTCCCAAGTTGATTCTTCAACTGAATGGTTCTGCCACAACACACGAACCAAGGATATTGTACGGTTTCGCAACACTTTCTCTTTATGATCCAAAATCTGCACCGGCTCCTCGGAGTATGATAAGTCCGTGCGCAGTTCCAATTGCTCGAAGCTAACCACATGACTCGGATCATGCACATATTTTTGAAGTTGAGAGACATGGAAGGCATCGTGTACTTCAGCTAGGGCGGGAGGTAGTGCAAACCGATATGCAATAACTGCCACTCGTTCCAGTATTTCAAAGGGGCCAAAAAACCTAGGACTCAAATTGCCCTTAATACCGAAGCACATTACTCCTCGTATTGGTGTCACTTTCAAGAAGACGTGATCCCCGACCATAAACTCCAAAGGTCTACGATGAGCATCGACATAGCTCTTCTATCGGCTCTGTGCAGTGCGAAGTCTTTCTTGAATCAAACAAAATTTCTCAACTGCCTGCTCCACCAGCTCTGGCCCGAGTACCTGCCGCTCGCCGACTTCATCCCAATAGATTGGAGATCGACACTTGCGTCCATAGAGTGCTTTGTACGGTGCCATCTTGATGCTCGATTGGTAACTATTATTGTACGTAAACTCTGCCAACAGAAGGTGCGTGTCCCAACTAGTCTTCAGATCGATCGTACACAGTTGCAACATATCTTCAAGTATCTTATTCGTTCGTTCCATCTGGCCGTCAGTCTGGGGGTGGTATGCGGTACTGAACTTTAGCTTGGTGCCCAAAGAAGACTGTAGGCTAGTCCAAAAATAAGATAAAAAATGTCCGTCATGGTCCGAGACGATTGAGGCAGGTATTCCGTATAGTCGGACAATCTCCTCAATGTAAGTCTGTGCTAACCGATCGACGCTCCAAGTAATTTTGATAGGAAAAAAGTGGGCAGATTTGGTCAAACGATCAACTATGACCCAAATCGCATCATGCCCCCACGACGTCTTCGGAAAGCCCACAATGAAATCCATAGCGATGTTATCCCATTTCCACTCAGGAATAACGAGGTTCTGCAGCTCCCCGTCGGGCCTCTGATGTTCAACTTTCACCTGTTGACAGGCCATACACTGTGACACAAAGGTCGCCATATCCTGCTTCATATCGTGCCACCAGAAGGTCCTACGTAAGTCCATGTACATCTTAGTGCTCCCCGGATGTAAGAAATACTTTGCATAGTGTGCCTCTGTCATAATTTCCCTTCGGAGTACTGGGTCGCTAGGAACGCTTAATCTTTCTTTCATCTGTAATGTCCTATCTTTGCCTGCCACAAAGCTGGACGTCTTCCCTGTCGAGATCATCACACGTACCTTCGTTAGGAACTGATCGTCCCTCTGAGCAGATTTGATTCTATCACGCAAACTCGATTCAAGATGGAGTAGTGCCAGTTGCACTCCTCGATGCCGAACTCAAAACTCGCTGCCCATCGCCACTAGATCTTGAAGTAAACGGTTGTTTATGGATAGCGAGCCCACGTGCTTTCGACTCAGAGCATCAGCAAAGACATTTTCCTTGCCCGACGTATATGCGATCGTCAGGTTATAGTCCTTTATCAGTTCTAGCCAGCGCCACTGCCGGAGGTTCAGTTCCCGTTGGGTGAATAAGTACTTGGGGCTCTTGTGGTTTGTATAGATTTTGCAAGCAACACTATAAAGATAATGCGGCCACAACTTCAGTGTAAACACAATTGCCGCCAATTCCAAGTCATGTGTTGGGTAGTTTTTCTCGTGCGGCTTCAGTTGTCTGGAGGCGTACGATATTAATTTATCCCTCTGCATGAGAACATACTCCAAGCTGAGTCCCGAAGCATCGATGTATATTTGAAACTCTTCTACTCCATCCGGAAGTGCAAGAATTGGAGCTGAAATGAGCCGTTGCTTTAGCTCCTGAAAGCTAGCTTTGCAGTCATCACCCCACTTGAATGTAATCCCTTTTTGAGTAAGGCGAGTCAAAGGCGAGGCCAATTTAGAAAAATCTTTCACGAACCTACGGTAGTATCCCACTAGGCCCAGAAAGCTTCGAACTTCATTGGCTGACGTAGGTTGCTTCTAGTCCACCACTACCTCTATCTTCTTTGGGTCCACGGTGACGCCTTCTGCCGAGACGACATATCCAAGGAATGACACGATGTTCAACCAGAACTCATACTTGTTGAGCTTTGCGAATAACTGATGCTCTCGTAATGTTTGCATCACGATCTTCAGGTGTTCCTTGTGTTATGTCTCGTTCTTGGAATAGATTAGTATGTCGTCAATAAATACGACCACAAACTTATCCACAAACGGCCAAAACACGCGGCTTATCAGATCCATAAAAGCTGCTGGGGCGTTGGTCAAGCAGAATGACATTACAAGAAACTCATAGTGTCTATATCGGGTTCGGAATGCTGACTTGGGGACGTCATTGGATTTGATTTTCAACTGGTGATAGCCTGATCTGAGATCAATTTTAGAGAAAACTGTTGGACCTTGTAGTTGATAAAAAATGTCATCTATTCTTGGCAACAGGTACTTGTTCCATACGGTAGCCTTATTCAGTTCTCGGTAGTCGATGCACAGCCGTATGGATCCGTCTTTCTTCTTTACGAACAGCACCGGAGCTCCCCAGGGAGAAATGCTTGGGCGAATGTATTCTCGGTCTAACAGATCTTGCAACTGTACCTTCAGTTCCTTCAGCTCTGCTGGGGCCATTCGATAGGGTGCCTTCAATATCGGTCGCGAATCCGAAAAGGTGTCAATGAAGAATTTGATCTCTCGATCAGGAGGCATTCCAGGCAGCTCGTCCGGGAAATCTGCTATGACATCAGCCTGAGCTACATCTGTACCTTCCTACCGGGTGTCTCGAACAGAGGCTAAGTACCCTTCACAGTCCGAATACAATATATGCCTAACCGAAATTGCTGATATCACCATCGCCGTCTTCGGTGCAGCGCTGCACGAATAATAAAAGTCTGCCTCGTCGGGTAGACGAAATATGACTCGCTTCTCCGTGCACTGAATTGTTGCATGGCAAGCACCTAACCAGTCCATTCCGAGAATAATATCGTAATCCTTAATGTCTAGAACAATGACATCTAAGGAAAGATTTCTTCCTCCGATGCAAATATAGCTGTCCATACATATCGCATTGGCGGGCATGTCGACTCCCGAAGGGGTACTCACACAAAGGTTCATATTTAATAGAGTGGAAGCTAATTTATTCTCAATAATCAAATCAGTAGATATGAAACTATGCGTAGCACCTGAATCAAATATAACTCTAGCGGGCAATTCTTGGAAAAGTAAAGTACCTGTCACAACAGTGTCGGAGACAGATGCCTCATCCCGAGCCAATGCATAGACTCGGCCTTGGGCACCCTGGCGTTGTGGGTTCACTGGTACAACATTGGCGTCGTGTGTTGGAGGTCCCTTATTCTGGTTCGGCTGTTGTCTGACGATCAGCCTGGGGTCTCGACATTCAAAAGCTTTATAGTCCAAACGACCACATTTGAAGCATCCAACGATTCGGCACTTATTCACCCGATGCCCCATCTTACCGCACCTATGGAAATACGGTCCCTGAGGCGGACCCCTGTGCTCAGATGTGTTCGAACGCTTCAGCGCTCCAGACCCTCCCGTTTCATGAGGCCGCTTGTTGAAATTAGTACGGGAAGTCTGCACATTGACCTTTTGTGAATTGCACCTAAAGATTCATTCGTTATTTAGGGCCGCTTCATAACATTTCCGGTAGGTCTGACACTTCTGATTTATGACATCCCTATGCAGGGCATCATTCAAACCCTTTTGAAAAAGGTAGCACCACGCCTGCTGGTAAGGCAAGAAGTGTCCGGCAAACTTGGCGAGTCTAGCGAACATTGAATCATAGTCATTAACAGACATACTTTTTTGTACCAGTGTCATGTCCCAGTCCCAAAAATACGTAGGACTAGGACACGTAAGCATGCCAGTCGCATGGATATGGTAACTCCAATATATGGAAACCAAACCCACACGTACGCTGTAATATGAATATCAAATTCACAAGTGGTATAAATCTATCACAAGTCACAGGGTAGAATCTAAATCTCATCCACAGAAAATCAAATATAAATAAATAACCAGTATCTATGAAACTAGATCTCAATAAGAAGTATCTAAGGATGATAGATGGATGGAAACAAATCCACTACCAACTCGAATATAAGAGCAAATATAATATAAGTACACCATAACAAACACAATATAAGAATATCAACTAACGACCACGGGCTCGAAGAGAAGACATCCTCGAAACATATGTAACCATCCGAATCTGCGCTCCTGCGAATACTCAAGAACAAATACACCTGGAAGGGCCAGGTCCTCAGAGGGACATAACAAGATATATAAAAGCATGCCAATAAAGTACTAAATAAATATCTAATGGTCGCCTAACTGTCTAAGTGAATGCAGTTAAGAACAACTTTCCCCACAAGTGAGCTATCTGGCTGAAAACTGGGATTGGCATGGTCCTCTCGGAGATCCAGGGGCCTAAAAGGCATGTAATCTTTTGAACGCTAGAGGCCCGCCTGATAATACATAATATATAGTGGTCATCACCACCCGTATCTCCGGCGGAGAATCCGGGCGCACAACAAAAAAAGTGCAAAGGAGCTCAAATGTGGTACTTGTTGTTCTCCCCACCCCATGCTCTAAGTATGTCACATCCATGACACAATTTGGTTCATAGCCTATTCTTAGTACCCTAGCCCAATCCTGCAACCAAACAAGGACAAGGATGGGACCACCGTACTACAATAGGCTATGTCCATAGACCTCTAATAACTGCTAAGACTTCTAGCATATAAAGTTTCTAACATCAGTTATCCCTAACGCACGACCCATACGTACAGGAGGCCAGACCTATCACGCAGTCCGTGATCTATATGAGACTCACACTCGTGTAACAACTGTGTCCCGGCCAATGAACCTAATGATGCTACATGATAATGGGGTAGTCTCATAAACAAGGTCAATGCAAATACATAAATAAAAACATATCGCGACGACACCGTCTCGCGCATTTTATATAAAAGTTAAAATATATGAACTGAAGGCAAAAAATAAAGATGCATGCAACATATGGAATATAAATAACAGTACAATGGCAAGGTATACTTGCCTGGCAAGAAGCTGCAAAATATAATGTCCAGATGTCCAACACATAGGACCAGAAGCTATGGCCTCAGAACAAATATCTTCGGATAATGAAATAGATATCACCAACGTTCCCAGAATAAGCAAAATAGCTAGAAAGTACTTCCCTTTTGTCCAATTTGGACACAGGGGCAAAACGGTAATTTCGGGTAAAAGTGGGGTCCACGTGTGGCCACTTTGTACCGAAAAGCGTGCCAAGGATAACAGTTTCTAAATGGGATAAATTATAGGTCAAACGAACTCTAAACGTCAGTACGAACCCAACGATATATCCAAATATGGATTCCGATGGGCCGAACACAATTTTGCCCAAAAAGTCAACCGTGGGGCCCGCCAATTGGCGACTTGGTCAACTATCTCAGAATTGTGTGAAAATTGGGTCACAGGACCGGCGCGTTACCACGAGTACAGTGGCGCAAGTTTTGTCGCAATCCGACGAGCGTGCACAAAATGCGCGTGGCTTTCACAAAAGTTGCGACACGGAGATTGTCCGCGGATACGGGCTGATTCCGACGCGCCCACGCGTCCGAATTTATTTCCACGAACTCTCACACGTCCGGGTGCACTGTGCGCACCGTTTGGTACACTTGGTACACGGCGGGGCGGTCCCATTTGGCGGGGTGCGCTCCGTGAAAATCTAGAAAAAGTAGATTTTTGGGGTTTTCTAACGAATTTAATTCTTCATACAGCAGTTAATAATTTAATGTAATTAACAGAAATTAAACTAGGTCAAGTGGTCTCCGTATACCAAAAATAAAAATCAAATTCGGATATCTGTGGTGGGAGATACGAATCCGGAAACATGGGTCATCGCAACAGAATTTCTGGAATTTAAAAAGTCAGGGTTTTTTATCGACTTGGCATCAATTTTTGCCTAGGTTTGCACGCCATTCGAGGTCAACTAACATATAGATATGGAAGGGGGATAGGTGAGGATCATACCGGTGAAGACGGGGTCGAGTTAGGTCGAGCAGGGGCCCGGAAAACAGAGCCTGAACAGGGCTTCGCTGCAGTTAAATTCTGCTGCGCGCGAGGGATCTCGCGCGGCGAGTGGCCGGCCATTCCAGGCAGCGGCGCGGGCGGCTCTATGTCGGCGGCATCGAGGCGAGGAGAGAGAGGATGAGAGAAAGGATTAGGGTTTGGGTTTTGGGATGAATAGGTTGATATATATATGAAGAGAGGGAGAGGGTATCGTTCGCGGGTTGGAGATACGCGGGGCCGCGGAGGGGGGGTATTCCAATTGCTGCTGCTTGTTAGCAAAGGGGCTGCTGTTTGCTAAACGCATGGGGCCGGGTTGCATATGCTTTATTGCCAGCGGGGGGGGGGGGTTAATGCTAATGCTGGTGGGTTTGCATAGGATGGTGGGTTGCGGGTTGCTCATTGCCAGCGGGTGCATGCTATCAAAGGGTGAGCGGGTCTTGGGTAGTAGCGGGTAGGATTGGTTTGGGTAGTGGGTTTTAGGTAGTTTAAGGATCCATTAAGAGAGTATATTAATGGTTTTCTTTTTCTTTTATTTTCTTTCCTTTTTCTTTTTCCATTTCTTTTTCTTTTAAATATATACATAAATATATATATATATATATATATATATATATATATATATATATATATATATATATCTATAGAAAAATTTAGAATTATATTAATGTATACCATTAAGCTAGCAACTGCTCAAAGGGTCTCCTACATGGAATAAATTCGAAAAAATTTCTAATGGCCCCATAAATCCCCTAAGTGCACGAACACCTAAAATAAAAATTAAATAAAATCTGTTTTTCCTAATTAGCCACTAATTACTATAATTAAATTAATAATTAATTAAAAAGGGTAAATACGGTTTTTAGGAATAGGGATTTTACATTCTATCCAACTTATAAAAATTTCGTCCTCGAAATTAAAACTAAGCTACGTTTGAATGTCAATGATGGTATAAGATTTGCATTGTTCAAAATACAAGGCTAGGTTTAAATGGGCCGATGTTGTGCATTGCACATTCCGAAAATTCATGGAATTTTTTTTCATATGAACGAAATATGGGTTTCTTTATGTGTCATGTCCAATGGTGTAGACACATCAATACACTTTTGCATAAAAGTGCCCAACAATTAGAAAATTACACAAAGATGGAAATTGGGTTAATTTAATTAAAATTAATGCGCACGGTGTTCTTGAATTAAATAGAAGTACATGGGATAACATTAGGTGGGACACAAGGGTCATGGACATAGAGGGCTCAAGATAGAATATTATCAAAAAATTATACAAAACCGTCAAAATTGTGTCTCTAATTTCGATTGGAACGCACAAGGATACAAAGTTAGAATTGTTTTAGGGTTAAAAAATAATGTCTGCGATGAATATTGTGCGACTAAAATGTAGCACAAGAAAGCATAATTATGAGTTACACCGAGGTTAGAAATAGAAGGCGGGCACGTCTAGGACAAGGATGTGAGGTTGTAGGAAGACAGTGGCTAGTGTAGGGCTCTAGTTATCGAAACAATGGTAAGGTGCTAAGTGATACTAGGTTATAAAATTAAATAAGAATACCGTTTTCTATTTCTAATTGGATTCGAGCTAGCCTCAGTCTCACTATCTAAGCCAAGTCGGTCTAGTTTTGGGTGAGGGAGTTTACAATCTGCCCAACTTAAAACAATCTCGTCCTCAAAATTAAAATAAGGCATAATTTGTTAATTTTTCATGTTCGCATATAAGGCAAGTCAATCACAATCTTTTCCAAGATTTAAAATATATTCTAATCCATCGCAATCACCTTCCAAACCAAGGTAGCCTCTTGTTTAATCAAAATTTAACATATTGGAATCTCTTCTCGATTTTTTTTAATTATCAACATCCAAATTTAAGTTAAATCCATATAACATCTTCAAGATTTAAATAACCCATATCATGTTTACATTACGATCTCCATCTATCATAATCTCATCTAGAAAACGATTCTAATCAAATATTATTCCTATTTTTCACATGAATTTTTGTACTCTTCAAAATTTTAAATTCAATTCACATCCTCAATATTTCAAATACGTAATCCAACAATCGAATTTTAACTCTTAGTTCAAATCATCAAATTATAAAAATTTTAAATTTAATCCACCAATGTTCAAGTCTGAAATTCTATATTTATCCTCAAAATTCAAATTGATAATTTTAACTTCAATATTCAAAAATTTAAATCATGTACCTAAAGTATAAATATTTGGTCCGACATATCAAGATTTCCAAATTTATTAGGTACTCATCATCTAACTCCTTCTTCTAAAATTTTTCATATTTAAAAATGACTCAATCTCTCCATCTAATCCTACTTGATCACAGTCTGAAAGAATTTAACCTCAAATTAACAATGCGACTTCTACCCAACTTAGAATTTACCCATCTATCAGATAAGGCTATACACTTTAAGAAAAACATTCCTTAATTTATTTACTCATGTCATTCAATCCTCGAAACTTTAACACCGATTATATCATATATGGTAGGCCCTTAATCAATTATAAAAGGCAGTCACCAAATAATGCGATTGGCCTATGGGTATATCTAGTACTATCTGTATATCAACTTATACCAAGCACGAGTGTTCGTCTTCCCAAAATAGAGGGAGACGAAAAACAATAATAAAGAGTTCAAGGGGGGAGGTAATAGAATAGAAGTATGGGGATCAAGGCGTTTAAGGAATTCAAATAGGAATTGTCGAGACAGTAGTGGATTAAAATCTATTTTGGTAATTCTTATTCACATGCTCGCATCAGTACAGTTATGTAACCGATGCGATATGCCAGACATGTCTAGGGGCAAGTATATTTGTCTACTAGTCAACTATGTATCTCAATCCACGCAAAGTAGTATTGCGAAGGGCGAACCAAGTGTACTAAGGTTGTCCAGACCGTAATACACTGATTCTGATTAGACAATTGTATCATTGTGTGGTTGATCAGGCCCCAATAACACATATGTCATGAACAAGCTCGATAAAAGAATAAGCTTGCAAAGACTAGGCTATAATAGCAGCATAAGTCGAGATAGTACAAAAATTATAAATATGCTGGATTATGATGAAAGAAGTCACAAAATAATTCAAGTTCACAAAAAGATAAGACTCATCCAGTCTCTACAGTTGTCACACTAATTCTTTGTCTAGGTTGCTAGTCGACAAAATAGGGGTATGGGCTTCTGAGTTCTATAGTTTGAATAAACACTATCGTCTTATGCTTGCATATAGGAAATGTCATTCAGTTACACTTCAATAATAGGTCAAAAGGCTATGGGATACTAGGTGGTGAGGTATACTACCCAACTTATAACAATAACTAATACTGTAATCGTCTTGAGGGGATTCTATGAAATAATCTTGCACTTGTAAATAAAGCAGAACTCTTATTAGGGTATATGAGGAAAGATCTTGGTATTTATTAGGGTCTCTTATTGTATTATATAGGTAATGGTTATCTTAAGCTTTAATCATAGTGCTCATAGAATAAAGGTGTCAACATTAAGAATAGAAAATTTACTGGCCTTTAAGGAAAAAGTGGGTATAACTCGTATCGAGGTGGGGGTACATGTTACGCGATCCAAAAACTAAGGGATAATCATCAGGTCGCAATCTACAAGATTAACTTAAAACTATCAAGTTCTAACTGCCAAGCACAGAAATTCAAAATTTTAAAATTACAACTATAATCCTTAGATCCTAACATAGAATAAAATTACTTGGCCTATAATCAGAGGTGTCAAGTGGCACGAGTTGAAAGATGGAGAAAAGAAGAACAAAATTTAGTCGTCGCACAATTAACGAACGTTAAGGTTGCAGAGGAACAATATATAAAATTAAAATAGAGGGCTCTAGATAGCATCATGGTTTTCTAAGGGGGAGTGGTATGCTAGTTGTTATATTCGAGGTATGATCAAGAAAAAAGTGTTGATTACATTCCTCTAGGATTCCTAAGGTGCTGTCTACTAATAATAAGACAATGGTCTAAGTTTATAGTTCTCCAATACTATCTAACTATGAAGGTTAGGTTCAGTCTTAATATTAAATTTTTGGTTTTCTATTGGTTCCTTAATACTAGGGTCAAACATTATGGTAAAACTTCTAACCAACTCTAGTTGTGTCTATACTACTCTCAAGTCCTCATAATACATCAAGGGATAATGGTAAACCAATCTATAGATAAGGAATTCTAGGGCTCACTAGATATTCTAAACTTAGTGGTGTGTCAACACTCTAGTTGTACTCTTAATAGGAAGGTTACCCTACTTATCATCTAACAACAGGGACTTCTATATTCTAGGAGGGGCTATACTCAAGGAATTTTCAGGGAAGCACATGAATCAATCAGGATACAATTATTCGAATAGAATGGACTGGAAGGAGAGCGAATCATAGTCAATTATGGATGAGATCCTAAACTCTATTCCTAGGTGCAGGATTGTTCGGTACAATAACGTAACCGAGACAATATGCTCTCGACCTGTATGAGCCACCACAAAAATATGTCACGTCCCAGTCCCAAAAATACGTAGGACTAGGACACGTAAGCATGCCAGCCGCATGGATATGGCAAATCCAATATATGGAAACCAAACCCACACGTATGCTGTAATATGAATATCAAATCCACAAGTGGTATAAATCTATCACAAGACACAGGGTATAATCTAAATCTCATCCACAGAAAATCAAATATAAATAAATAACCAGTATCTATGAAACTAGATCTCAATAAGAAGTATCTAAGGATGATAGTTGGATGGAAATAAATCCACTACTAACTCGAATATAAGAGCAAATACAATATAAGTACACCACAACAAACACAATATAAGAATATCAACTAACGACCACAGGCTCAAAGAGAAGACATCCTCGAAATATGTGTAACCATCTGAATCTGCGCTCCTGCGAATACTCAAGAACAGATACACTTGGAAGGGCCAGGTCCTCAGAGGGACATAACAAGATACATAAAAGTATGCCAATAAAGTACTGAAATAAATATCCAATGGTCACCTAACCTTCTAAGTGAATGCAGTTAAGAACAACTTTCCCCACAAGTGAGCTATCTGGCTGAAAACTGGGATTGGCATGGTTCTCTCGGAGATCCAGGGGCCTAAAAGGCATGTCGTCTTTTGAATGCCAGAGGCCTGCCTGATAATACATAATATATAGTGGTCATCACCACTCGTATCTCCGGCGGAGAATCCGGGCGCACAATAGAAAAAGTACAAAGGAGCTCAAATGCGGTACTTGTTGTTCTCCCCACCCCATGCTCTAAGTATGTCACATCCATGACATAATTTGGTTCATAGCCTATTCTTAGTACCCTAGCCCAATCCTGTAACCAAACAAGGACAAGGATGGGACCACCGTACTACAATAGGCTATGTCCATAGACCTCTAATAACTGCTAAGTCTTCTAGCATACAAAGTTTCTAACAGCAGTTATCCCTAACGCACGGCCCATACGTACAGGAGGCCAGACCTGTCACGCAGTCCGTGATCTATATGAGACTCACACTCGTGTAAAAACTGTGTCCCGGCCAATGAACCTAATAATGCTACATGATAATGTGGTAGTCTCATAAACAAGGTCAATGCAAATACATAAATAAAAATATATCGCGACGACACCGTCGCACGCATTTTATATAACAGTTAAAATATATGAACTAAAGACAAAAAATAAAGATGCATGCAACATATAGAATATAAATAACAGTACAATGGCAAGAAGCTACAAAAACATAGGACCAGAAGCTATGGCCTTAGAACAAATATCTCCGGATGCTGAAATAGATATCACCAATATTCCCAGAATAAGCAAAATAGCTAAAAAGCACTTCCATTTTGTCCAATTTGGACACAGGGGCAAAACGGTAATTTTGGGTAAAAGTGGGGTCCACGTGTGGCCCACTTTGCACCGAAAAGTGTGCCAAGGATAATAGTCTCTAAATGGGACAAATTATAGGTCAAACAAACACTAAACCTCAGTACGAACCCAACGGTATGTCCAAATGTGAATTCTGATGGGCCGAACACAATTTCGCCGAAAAAGTCAACCGTGGGACCCGCCAATTGGCGACTTGGTCAACTATCTCAGAATTGTGTGAAAATTGGGTCACAGGACCAGCGCGTTACCACGAGTCCAGTGGCGCAAGTTTTATCATAATCTGACGAGCGTGCACAAAATGCACGCGGCTTTCGCAAAAGTTACGACACAAGGATTGTCTGCGGATACGGGCTGATTCTGACGCGCACACACGTCTGAATTTGTTTTCGTAAACTCTCACACATCCGGGTACACTGCGCGCACCATTTGGTACACTTGGTACATGGCGGGGCAGTCTTGTTTGGCGGGGCGCGCTCCTTTTCACAACTTTTAGAAATCTAGAAAAAGTGGATTTTTGGGATTTTCCAACGAATTTAATTCTACATACAACAGTTAATAATTTAATATAATTAACAAAAATTAAACTAGGTCAAGTGGTCTCCGTATACCAAAAAGAAAAATCAAATTCGGATCTCTGTGATGGGAGATACGAATCCGGGAACCTGGGTCATCGCAACAGAATTTCTGGAATTTAAAAAGTCGTGGTTTTTTATCGACTTGGCATCAATTTTTGCCTAGGTTTGCTCGCTATTCGAGGTCAACTAACATACAGATATGGAAAGGGGATAAGTGAGGATCATACCGGTGAAGACAAGGTCGAGTTTGGTCGAGCAGGGGCCCGGGAAACAGAGCCTGAACAGGGCTTCACTGCAGTTAAATTCTGCTGTGCGCGAGGGATCTCGCACGGCGAGCGGCCGGCCGGCGGTTCCAGGCGGTGGCACGGGCGTCTCTGTGTCGGCGGCGTCGAGGCAAGGAGAGAGAGGATGAGAGAAAGGATTAGGGTTTAGGTTTTGGGATGAATAGGTTGATATATATATGAAGAGAGGGAGATATCGTTCGCGGGTTGGAGATACGCGGGGCGCGGGGGGGGGGGGGGGAGGGTATTCCAATTGCTGCTGCTTGTTAGTAAAGGGGCTGCAGTTTGCTAAACGCATGGGGCCGGATTGTATATGCTTTATTGCCAGTAGGGGGGTTAATGCTAATGCTGGTAGGTTTGCATAGGATGGTGGGTTGCGGGTTGCTCATTGCCAGCGGGTGCATGCTATCAAAAGGTGAGCGGGTCTTGGGTAGTAGCGGGTAGGAGTGGTTTGGGTAATGGGTTTTAGGTAGTTTAAGGATCCATTAAGAGAGTATATTAATGGTTTTCTTTTTCTTTTTCTTTTCTTTTCTTTCCTTTTTCTTTTTTCATTTCTTTTTTTTCTTTTTCTTTTAATATATATATATATATATATATATATATATATATATATATATATATATATATATATATATATATATATATATATATATATATATATATATATATACCCATGGAAAAATCTAGAATTATATTATTGCATACCATTAAGCTAGCAACTGCTCAAAGGGTCTCCTACATGGAATAAATTCAGAAAAAATTCTAATGGCCCCAAAAATCCCCTAAGTGCACGAACACCTAAAATAAAAATTAAATAAAATCTATTTATCCTAATTAGCCACTAATTACTATAATTAATTTAATAATTAATTAAAAAGGCTAAATACGATTTTTAGGAATAGGGATTTTACAACCAGATTGCTGAAGTCGTCTTCCTTTTGTTGCCACACAGCCCGTGGGATTTATTGTTCAATAAAGGCAGATTTGAACGTCTCCCAGGAGATCTTGCAGTTGGGATTGGCATCATAAATCCCTTGCTTGGTGGCTTCCCACTAATCATGTGCCCGTAGTTCCAGTTGCACCGATGCATAAGCCACTCGTTTGGACCCTTTAATGCCAACCAGGTTGAAGAGTCCCTCAAGTTTTGCAATCCATCCCATCACCACATCCGGTTTTGCTCGCCCGTTGAACGTTGGTGGGTGCATTTTGGTGAACTCCGCCGCTCTGTAGGTGTTCCTAGCGGGGGGCTGCGTTTCCTCGGATTCGTCTTCTGCCGCCACAGTCGGCGGCGTGACAGGCGTCACCGTGGTTCCTTCATTTTTGGGTACCAAAGATACGATCAATTGCATCATGGTATCCATCTGCTTCTGTTGAGTAGTGAACTGCGCTTGAATTTTTGCCTGCTGAGTGGCAGCTTGCTGTTGCTGTACCTCCATTAGATGCATGAGTCGTTCGGTCATATCGATTAAACCCGCTCCTCCAGATTCTCCAGAACTTGTAGGATCGCTCTGTATGGGCTGAGCACTGCTTACAGCGGTAGTGTTTTTCTTAGCCATTGCTACAAAAGAGAGTAGCTTGTCAACACTCCAAAAATGATCAATCCTTATCTATGGGCTCATTGTATAGGGGGATTCATCTCATGCAGCGGATGCCAAATGCAATTCAATCGAGAGGCGCATCAAACTCCTAGATTATCTTTTGAAAATCCAAGGAAGTAAAGCTGTGCTTTGATACCAATATGTCACACCCCGATCCCAAAAGGGTCAATCATCCTCGTTAGATCCTTTACGGAACCGATCGTCCTCGCTGGGGTGTGATGCCGTGCGAGCCTGGAGTTGTGCTCGCACAAGGCAAGAACGTGCAGTTCTAGGAACCCATTTGAAAACACAAGTTAGAAAACACATTCACAGACAGTTGAACACAAGTATAGGAAGAAACATGCTTTTCATTGATAATTCAGAGTAATTTACATAGAGTGTACATTTGATGCACCTCTCGACTACTTTGTTTGCATTACAAAAAGGAAAACTCAAAACGCAGGACACGCTCCATCAGATAAGCCTTGTCGTCCGTACATTATGCCCTTGTATAGATTGAAAGTCCACGCCTCCAAAATGAACTAACTTCAACTATACTTTAAAATAAAAGAACTTCCACTACCAGAAAAAGTCAAATTAGCGACGTCTAAAAACGTCGCTAAATAACCAAAAATCGTCGCTAATTTGGTTTAGCGACGTAATTAGTGTCATTTTAAAGCAGTCAAAAAAAAAACCAAGTCGCTAAAACAAAAACGTCGCTAAACGTCGCTATGCCGACATTTTTTAGCGACTTTAATGTGTCGCTAAATTTAGCGACGTTTAGCGACGCCGCGTCACTAAATAGCAAAGTTTATTAACGTCGCTAAACGTCGCTAATTAGCGACTTATATAGCGACGTTACACCGACGTCTTTAATGACCTGGCAATTCTGCCATGTCAGCAATTTGCGACGTATAGCGACGTTTTTAGCGACGTCATTAGCGACGTATTTAGCGACTTGTTACAGCATCACTAATTAGCGACGTATTTAGCGACGTAAGTGAATGTCGCTAAACGTCGCTAAAAATGTCGCTAATTTTCAAAAAAACTAAAAATAAATATTGTATTTCTGGGTTTACCAACCCCCTTGGGTTCATTATCAAGTATATGATGGTAGTAGAAATAATTGAATAAAGAACATAGTAGCAGCACCAAGGGGGAAAATTCTAGTGCACTGGGTAAATACAGGCCAAGTATCAGTCATCAGTTGTAAACCAAAATATGAATAATATAATAAAATTTGAAGAAAAGAAAGCATCCAGCAAATCTTATCGTAAACGTAAAGAATATGGCAAATTTATATCCATACAATCGCATCCTAAATAATAATAAAAATATAAATATCCAGTAACTAACTAACTATACTACTGTGGATCTGCAGGAGGCTGACCACCGGCGTGCTTGAAGGATAAGAACTGCTCATACTCATCCTGTGGAATCGACACTGATGTCGATGGAGAAGGCAGTGACGTCGGTGGAGTCTGTGTCGATGTAGGCGCACTAGGAGGCCGTGCCCACTCCAAGTCTGCGAGTCGCTGGTTGTAAGAATCCATGGTAGATAACAGCCTCGTACTGCTATGAACCATTGAATCCTGCATCATCGTCAGCCTCTCGCCCATTGATACCTGTGACGCCTGCAGCTCCATGATGTTGCGGTCATTGGAGGCTCTAATATCATTTGTCAAATCCCGGAGCTCCGTCATGCTGCGGTCGAGCATATCGAATCGTGCGATGAGCATCGGATCGTCCATCTGCGCCTGGGACCGGGGCTGCTCCTCCATCCTTCGTAGTAACTCATCACGGAGAGACGCAATCTGACGGTCAACGGCCTCCTGGACGGCCTCCTGGACGGCGGCCGACGACTGCGAGGGCTGCGACTGTGAGGACTTTGTGGAATACGCAACTGTCGGGGAGGCCCTCGATGACTGCGTCGCAACCAGGGCGCCATAGAAGCCCGTACCGTAGTACGTACCCCTATAGAGACCACCAGCTGCGGTCACCCATAGGTCATCCGCCGACGGAGCTGGAGCGGACTGCGACGAAGTACCAGCCTCTCCAGGTGTAGGTGCACTAGCAGTCGCCCGCTCACGCAGCCTAAGATACTCGGCCTAGAAAGGTTTGGAAACTCGATAATTGCCTAAGTTATATTAAAATTAACACAAAGTAAAGTAATACTTACATAGGTCTGCGAGGCCCTCTCATCAATGAGATTTCCGTCCTTGCGATGGGTGGCCAAGAAGACGGTCACCATGTTGGCATCCTCACCCATCTGTACCTGTTAAAAATATATTATTTAGTACTAAATTTAAATATTTTTTCCTACTACCATTTTATGGTACTTATATTAAAATAATATAATTTAAAAGAAAAAATATATCAAATGACGAAAATATTCCGTTATCGGAATCGAGCCACCACACCACTTGGCAGCATTCCGTCTAGCCGCCTTGGCCTTCTCAGACCTTTCCTTGTAGCTCGGATCGTTGAATCTAGCCCTCATCGCAGTCTACTGCTCAGGCGTGATCCAACATTGGATTGGTTTTCCAGCACGATCACGAGCCTTCTGGTCATCCAGAGCATCTCGGATAAGCTTGGCGACAACGGTCGGAAAGAGCTGCTCGATCAACTCGGCCCGGTGCGGAGGATAAAAATATGTTTGCTACAATAAATAATTTAGTAAGTGAGCATCACGGATAAGTTATATAATATGCATAAATTAGAGGATTTATTTAATATACTTTTACCTGGAAGTGCGCAAACCAGAATGCCTTTCTCTCCTCCGGAGCCTCAGAGTAGTTGATCCAAGGGTCACCGTAGTTGTTCCTCAGAAATTGGCCCAGGCGTCTCTGAACCGATGATGGACGATATCTATACAGAGATAATAATTTAGAATACTGAAAAAGTTAATATACGATGAATAAAGAAATACACGATATATATTATACTAAACCATCTAATTGACTTACTTTGTACCATCGGCCCAAATCTCTGTCCTCGTCTCCTCCGGAGGTGCGCATGGAGGATCTTGCTGATGCTGGGACAACGTGGCACGACCTCCTCGACATGCTCATCTGTCCCCATGGTTCCGTCAACGGGAGGAACGCTGGACGAGGGTGTACTATCACGCCTGAAACTACTCGTCCCAACAGTCGGAGATGTGAGTGATCGATATACTGGAGTACTGGGCGACGATGATCCGGAACCCACAGTAGGCAGTACCGGCGGAGCACTCTGTCTACCTCGGGATGTGCCGAATCCTCCGCGTTGTCCTGTCATATCTGATAACAACATATGATGAATATAGAGAAACATAAATATATAGTACATTCTATAGTCGAAATATGATGCATATCTCAAAGCATTCTACAGTCAAAATATAATACATATATTTGTTAATAGAATATATTTTACAGTCAAAATATAGTTACATTCTACTTCGTCAATTTTCCAACCTTGATCTACTTTCTACAGTTAAAATATAGTTACATTCTACATGCAATATATTTTATTTTCAATCATCTTCAGAAAATTCATCTTGTTCGCCTTCCTCGTCCTCCTCTTCCTCGTCTTCACTTCTTCACTTTCATCTACTTCGTCTTCCTCTTCGGATAATTCTATATCTTCTATATTATTAATCGTATAATGAGTAACTTTCGTTGAGTCCACATCTACAATATTTGTTACAAGAGGTAGATCGTACTCCTGATAAGCTATTTCGTCAATGTCAAAGGTATTTCTAGCTTTAGTCTTGCATACTGCCCACCAATCCGACCTCGCTATCCCCCGTCTAGGATAAGTTATGAAGTACACGAGCTGAGCCTGACTTGATAGGACAAATGGTTCGTAGCCTTGATATCTACGCTTGTAGTTTATATCCACAAGGCCATGCTTATCAATTTTTCAACCATGATCTTGAATCGGATCGAACCATTCACACCTGAATAACACAATATTAGCAGGTTCTGTGCCATAATTATATGTCAACTCCATAATCTCTCGTAAGATGCCAAACAAATTATTGCCCGGATCACTACTAGAATAAGCGGGATTAGCGACATTTTTAGCGACTCCATGTAAAAATGTCGCTAATTTAGCGACTCTATGTTAAAACGTCGCTAGACATCACTAATTGGCGACATTTAGCGACGTTTAGCAAATTTTATTCAGTTTTTAAAATATTAGTCGCTATAAGTTTAATTTAGCTCGCTAAACATCGCTAATATATTTTATTTAGCGACGTTTAGCGACATTTTTAGCGACGTATATATTTTTGGACATTTAGCGACGTCATTAGCGACATTTAAGATGTCGCTAAATTAGCGACGTCATTATTGGCGTCGCTAAAAATGTCGCTAAATTCTAAATTAGCGACGTCATTATTGGCGTCGCTAAAATGTCGCTAAATTTTTTACTTAGGGCTGATTCCCCCTATTTCCTTCGATCTCTCCCTCTCCAAAATTTCAAACCCGCGCGCACGCTCTCGATCTCTTCCGCTCCGGCTCCTCCTTCCTCCCTCCGACGACGCCCCTCGGCCACGTCCTCCCCCTCCGGCGCCCCCTCCTCCCTCCCGGCGACCCCCCTCCGCCGCATCCTCCCCCCTCCGGCGACCCCCCTCCCCCCTCCTCCTCGTCCTCCTCCTCCTCTAGGTAAACCCTAACTCTCTCTCTCTCTCTCCTCATTTGGTGTGGACATAATTTTTTGGGCTGAGTTTGCTCGTGGAGGAGTCCTCATCTACCGCCTTGCCAAGATCGACAAATTATCTGTCTCTCTCTCTCTCTACAAACTTTGCCAGTCAGATCTATATTTTATTTATTTATTTATTTTTAGAAAATTTAGGGTTTCTTTATATTGTGTTGTCGGTGAACATGGTGGCGGTGCAGAGCCAGGTAAGGAAGGGATGCTAGGCTCCGAAGTGGTGAAGCGGAAGCGGAGGGACGGTTTGAAATTTTGAGCTATGCAGTAAAAACTTGAAGGTTTCCATTATACTATGAAATCAAGTTGGCTTTTCTTCATTTACTTATGGCATTTACTTACGACATCCAAGCATAAAGATAATTTATTAGTAATACCTACATTAGAAAATGGACATTGTTTTATACTTTCTATATCCTAATCTTATGGCTCGGCACTATCACAGAATGAATAACTTGGGTCTATGCTTCCTTCCTTAGGCTGTTAGTTTGGAAGCATGAGTTAGATATTGAAGTTAGGCTGCAACACATTAGGGCTAGATCTGCAGACTTGTTGCTGTTCTACATCAAGAATTGGTAAACTTAGCGGAAGAGGGGACAAGAAGATTTTGAGGGAGGTATGCTTGCTTGATTCAATTTGATTGAAGTCTAATAGCTTTTTTTTTGCATAATATTGTTGTTTGTTACATTAAAAGTTAAAGTGAAATCAAAAGTGATAAATGAAAACAAACATGTAACATACACATACACCTAACTCATTTTAGATCCAATGCCTATGTGAAGCCTTGTAATCTTTTGTTAAATTTCTTACAAGTCAGTCGTAAGTTTTCATTATCATTTTATAGGTTGCACGAATATTAAACTTGGAAGGAGCAGCCGACCTGCCTAAGAGAGCAACCTAGGTGATACTTCCATTTTATAGGTTACAAGTCAGTCATAAGTTTTCATTATTATTATTATTTTTAAAATTTAGCGACATATTTAGCGACGTTTAGCGACGTTTATATACGTCGCTAAATATGTCGCTAAATACGTCGCTGTACATCGCAAATTGCTGACATGGCAGTACTGCTAGGTCATTAAAGACGTCGCTGTCACGTCGCTATATACGTCGTTAATTAGCGACGTTTAGCGACGTTTGTTTATGTCGCTAATTAGTGATGCTGCGTCGCTAAACGTCGCTAATTTAGCGACACAATTAAGTCGCTAAAAAATGTCGGTATAGCGACGTTTAGCGACATTTTTCCTTTCAGCGACGTGTTAATTTTTGAATTCTGTAAAACGTCGCTAATTACGTCGCTAAACATGATTAGTGACTTTTTTTGTCATTTAGCGACGTTTTTTGACGTCGCTAATTTAACTTTTTCTGGTAGTGGATTGACGTCTTAGTAGTTTGAAGATTTGATACACGTTTACTGTTTTTCGTGGAATCAAGGTCCAGAAAGCTGTCTCTGATAGGAGCATTTGTTGACTTGAACCTGAACCCATTCACACAAAAACTTGGCCATATTTTTACGGCAGTAATTGGTCCCTTGGCTAGAGTTCTAATAGATTCAGTCTCGGGTGTTATTAGATGATCGACCTAAATACCAAAGTAGCGATAGTAAGTTATTTGTTTTGCAAGTGCAGAAATAAAAAGTAATTACCAAGCATCTTACATATGCGCTCAACCAAGAAGAAAAATGGCATCTCATATCTTGTTCTACTTCTTCGTCTGTTATGTAGGGTCTAACCGACCTCAACTCATCATTATATGTGCTGAAAAACAATGAAGCAACTGCTTATTAGTAGCATAATAGTATCTTATACTATTACATTGAGATGATGTAAACATGGACGTATTAATTACTTACCCCTCTAGCTTCTCCACTTCATTCTCGTCGCAATTGAGTAATATATACAATTGAGCAGCCCTTAGCTCATCGTCATTCAAATATCTCTTCTTTATTTTTTTCGAAGGCTTTTCGGACGCATTGAATACTTTGAGTATTGCATTATTAGATTCCTGATATGCGTTATCGTTTCTTGGAGCTTTCGTCCTATTAGTAGCAACATGCGGTTTGAAATACATCGAGCAAAAGTTTATAATCTCCTCGAGAATATAAGCTTCACAAATAGAGCCCTCAACCCGTGCCTTATTTTTCACCTTTCTCTTTAGGTGATTCAGATGCCGCTCGAAGGGGTACATCCACCGATAACCGACAGGACCACCAACACGTGCCTCATAGGAAAGATGAAATGGCAAATGCTCCATAGAGTCGAAGAATCCAGGAGGAAACACCTTCTCGAGCTTACATAGTATTACCGCAATGTCCTTCTCTTGCTTTTCTAGACGATCGATGAGCAACTTAGTATAACAAAGATCTCTGAAGAATATGCCCAGCTCTGTCAATAGGTCCCAAACGACCTGCGGTAAGAATTCCCAAAATACAATCGGAATTAACCTCTCCATGAATACGTGATAATCGTGGCTCTTCATTCCCACCAGTTTGTTCTCCTTGAGGTCAACGCATCTTCTCATGTTTGACACGTACCCGTCTGGAAACTTTAGACCCTGAATCCACCTACAAAGTCTACCTTTATCCTCTTTCTCCAGTGAGAAAACTGACTTAGGTTGCTTTAATTTTCCATTCCCCTCCTCTATCAAATGCAATACAGGACGTCTACATATTTCTTCTAAGTCCAACCTGGCCTTCAGATTATCTTTCATCTTCTCCTTTACCTCCATTACAGTATTAATTATGTTATCAAACACATTCTTCTCGATATGCATGACATCAAGGTTATGTCTGATTAGATTGGTGCTCTAATATGGCAGATCCCAGAATATACTCCTCTTCGTTCAGTTATGGGTACGACCAAATCCGTCATACTTGTACCCCTTAGCAGGCTCTTCGATAGCACTTGATAAATCTTTTACCTCTTCCCATATCGTGCATCCGGGCCACCTTGGCGGTGGATTGGCCTTCTCCATAACTCCCGCACGAAAAGCATTCTAGTTCCTCCGGTACGGATGATCCTTCGGCAAAAATTGTCGATGACAATCGTAGAAGCACGGTTTGCCTCCGTATTTCAAACGGAAAGCCTGAGTACGGTCCATACAATACGGACATGAGAGACGACTATGGGTGCTCTATCCCGATAACATTTCATAGGCCGGAAAGTCGTTGATGGTCCACATAAGTGCTGCCCTCATCTGAAAATTCTGCTTTCTAGAAACATCGTACGTGTTGGCACCTACTTCCCACAGCTGATTCAACTCATCTATTAAAGGCTATAAATATACATCAATATTTCTCTTCGAATTGTTCGGACCCAGGATAATAACGGTTAGGAACATATACGGAGTCTTCATGCACATCCAAGGCGGTAGATTCTACGGAGTGACGATCACAGGCCAACACGAATACTAGGAGCCCGAAAGTTTGAATGGGGTAAAACCGTCAGAGGAGAGCCCCAATCTGACATTATGCGCTTCCTCGACAAAATATGGATACTCTCGATCAAAGTACTTCTATGCTTCTCCATCGGATGGATGATCCAATACTCTTTCGATCTATTTTTGCCTGTGCCAACTCATGTTTTCTGTAGTCTCCTTAACCATAAACAACCACTGCAACCGCGGCGTCAAAGGCAAGTAGTGCATCGAATCGGTAGGCTTCCTTGCACCGACAGACTTTTCTCTAACAGTGGCCTTGTAGCGATCAACACCATAGAATCTGCACACATCTTCATCTTTGTCGTCTTTGTAGTACAACATGCACCCATTGTGACATGCATCGATTTTCTCGTATCCCATCCAAAGCGATCTCACCATCCTCTTAGATCGATAGAAGTCTTTAGGCAACTTTGCACCCTCGGGCAAGATCTCTATAATCAAATCGAGTAGTCGATTATAGCATTCTTGCGACATGTTAAAATCAGACTTGATGCTCAATAATCTTGTAACCACCTCCAACGGTGAATGATCCTCACAACCAGGATGTAGTGGAGTCCTTGCATTCTCTAGCAACTCCATAAACTTTGCAGCATCGGCATTCGGTGCCTCCTCAGCTGCATCATAATTGTCCGGATTGAAACTAGGTCCCGCCGTATCATAATTGTCCGGATTGAAACTAGGCCCCGCTGCATCATAAACCATGTTCACCAATCCGTCATTGTAAGTATCGTGGTCGTGGACATCCATATACGGCTCTACATAGGGCTCCAAATCCGATGCTAGAGATACAAGTTCTCCGTGCATGATCCACTGATAGTAATTCGGCGTAAAGCCCTTCGAGTATAAATGATATGTAACTTCCACTTCTGGATGATATTTTCTGTTGCGATATCTCACACACGGATACTTAATTTTGGTACCGTCCATGTACTGAGGGAAAGCCTTGGCGAACTGCAGGAACTGCTATACACCCTCAATGAATTCATCCTGCACACCGCACATGTCATCAGGATGACTGTTGTACATCCACGAACGATGACGCAGATAGTAATTCATATCCATTTCTAGATACTTTTGCAAAAATGACAGTATGTATCATATAAATCATTACATACAGTGGTTTATCACCTAACTTCATAACTTAACTGTACTATAAAAATCATAACTGATATAATACATACTTTCATTTATCAAAGTCTAAAATAAGCAATATTCAAAACAACTGACCATTTATCAAAGTCTAAAATAAGTAATACTTTCATTTCATAACTGATATAATACATACTTTCATTTATCAAAGTCCAAGAGCCCTTGAAATGATAAACAGGGTTAAGTAGTTCATGGTGATGTTTCTAAGCCACTTCTAGATCCATACTAGTTTATACTAGTCAATACTAGGTTAATACCTTGCTACACTATGTCTTCTAGGTCGTACTAGGATATTCTGCTTTGAAATTAAGTACTCTACTATCCACACTGAGAGCCTCTTACCCTTGGCCTGGCACCTTGCACTTCATCCTTATACTTGCTCACTGGACTACAACCCATAGCAGTCACTCCACATAAAGCACAGCTAGAAGACACTATGAACACCAACACAGATAACAGTAGCTATATACCTATATATATATATATATATATATCGAGATAAACCTATATATGCATACACTCTCTCATATGCAAATAGATAATATACCAATTTACATATACATATCATATGATACTCTAAGGCATAAATAGATACACACACACACAACCACTAGTCTAATTCACAAACATTTGGTGTGCAACACCAAGATACTCTAGGATACATCCTCCATACACCACACCACCATGATACCAACCCTTAATTCACATGGACACATCCAATAGATCAAATATTGTGTATGTGTTAGTGTGTGTGTGTGTGTGTGTCATGCCTATGTTAGTGTCAGTGTCAGTGTCTGTGTGAGTGTGTGTGTGTGTGTGTGTGTCTGCGTCTGTGTGTGTGTGTGTCGTGTGTATCGTGTGTCTGTCAGTGTCTATGTGCGTGTGTCGTGTCTGTGTGTCGTATCTGTCAAGTATGTCTTGTGTTAGTGTCACATGAGAGAGAGAGAGAGAGAGAGAGATTACCTAGAGCTCGAGGAGAAGGAGGGGGATGCCGAGTAGCCACAACTGTGGAGAGCCGGTCGCCGGAGAGGGGGGGCGGAGGAAATCGAAAACTTTTAAATTTTTCGACAGATGGGGGGAAAAAAATGGAGTCCTAATTAACCAAAATTTAGCGACGTTTAGCGACGTCAAATAAAAACGTCGCTAAAATAAAATTTAGCGACGTCAAAGACGTCGCTAAATACGTTGCTAAATATTTTTGATAAATACGTCGCTAATTACGACGCTAAACGTCGCTAAATCAGATATATTAGCGACGTTTAGCAACCTTAATTGAACTTATAGTGACTAATCTTTTAAAATCTTAATAAAAGTCGCTAAACGTCGCTAAATATCGCCATTTAGCGACGGCTAGCGACGTTTTTTATGGAGTCGCTAATTTAGCGACGTTTTTACTTGGAGTCGCTAAAATACGTCGCTAATCCCGCTTTTTCTAGTAGTGTTCTAATGCCTTCTCGTCTATCTACTAGCATTGCACCGCCTGAGTGCCTGAAATAATTGTCCATAACGTGGGTCAGTACTCAGTTGTACTGGTGAGCGGGACGAACCCACTCGCCTAAATCAATACTTGCTTATTAGGGGCGAGCATGCATTAAAATGATCTATCTTTAGAGAACTAAGTGAATTCAGTTCATATCAGTTGCATGTTTTTAGAGGAACGAAAATAGCATTGAATCCATCAAGTACATCGGTTGCTTACTCAACCAATGCACGCCTTCCCTGCAACAAAACACAAGTATACTTACCATCTGCACAGGACAATAATTAGCATATGTTCTATTCTATGCGGTCATTGGTGTGATCGAAACCATGGGGAATTATCCAAAGCATTACGGCGCATCCTGTCAGCCCAGGTAGCAAGCCCTACTAAAGGTCCCGCAATGCATCGCGACTAGCACGATCGAATATTTTTCCCCGGGTCGATACGGTTCTAGTACCCCAAAATACCATTTCGAGAAAATGCCAAACCTTATGCACAAGTTATCCCAGACCATGCAAATGCATGAACAGTTCATATATCATACAATGCATAAAATAAAACAGAAGAAGTAAAGCAGCAATATATATACTTATGCAACAGTTCATATTTTCTCAAGTCGTGTTCCGATTTTGGTATCCCATGGGTCCAAACTCTATTTGAGACACCAGGCCGCAACCAATAACCCAATTCCTTTATAATGAAGCTCATGTTTATAAGGTGTTCAAGAATATAAAAGTTACTCTATAAATTCCCATGTTCCTTTCTTAGTGGCTGGCATGCATTGTGGCTAAGGATTTCCTAGGCGTTCAGCCGGGTATCATTGATTGAACATTTGAAACATTAGAGATGTAGACGTGAAGAAGTAGGAAAGAAGGGTCTGAACTACTCACTGGTTAAGGGAAAGTGCTGAAAGAAGGAGTCCCGCTTAGCGACGATCAAACGTCAGTTACGCGGACCTGCAATAGCACGAGAACCGGATTAGAATCCTTTGCCTATCCTTCCTTTCGAACTCCCCAAGAATCAAAGCTCTAAGCGAGAAAGCCAACAAAGAAAACTAAGCAAATCAAAAGCAACACCAAAATAAAATCCTAAAGGACATCAAGAAAACCAAGCAACAATACACGAAAACTATTGGACTTATTTTAATAGAGGCCTATCCATGAGTTGGAAAGGATCATCACATTTCGTCCGTGGCAAGAGGATGCTAAAGTTCTAAACACCAAACTATGACTCAGACAGACTAGCCAAAAGTCTAATTATATAGTGCGCATCCCGGTCGGATCGGGATTTGAGGCACTATACGTTGCACTTTTGCCGTTTGAATAGGCTGTCCGCTTGAGCGGAACGGATCTTTAAAGCAAGAAGATCCTTCAGCTAAATGAGTTTGTCGCATGCACTTGTTAACGCATGGATGAATCATCCAAGCTGTCAAATCTGTATTAAATGATAAGATTTGACTCATCCTTCAAGTAGATTTTTGGGGATTCTGAGCCACCTTTATACACGTTTACCTAGGCGATGACTAACTAAGGATGACGGCGGATCAAGAATCCAACCGTCGCCCTTATCCTCGATCGCCACATGGATGGCGGAAACTGAGGCGTGCTCGCCTATAAAAGGGGCAGTCTAGAGAGAGGAAAACTCTCTCGCTTCTTCTCTTTCTCCCAATTTCTTTTCTGTCTTCTTCTCCGACTACCATGCTCCGAAAGCTTCATCCGCGACTACCAAGAGCAAGGGAAAGGTAAAGGGAAAGGGCCTCGCCGCCGAGGCCGACCTCCCTAAGATCCCCTCCGACGTCCATAAACCGGTCTTGGGTAGGATTTCTAAAAAAATACTACTTGCACGGTTTGTCGTATCGATAAAGAGACATGTACGGCCATTTCACGTAGTCTTGCCGCATGAATGAGAAATCATCATGCGCAGACTTTTCACACCATCTGTCGAACGGTGAGGGCCTATCATATGCGGACCTGACATGCGCGGACCATGACTTGTCATATGAGTTGGAAACCTCCATGCGCAAGTCAAACTATGCCGTATGTACCATTCGTGTAGAGTCTTCTTGTTGATGATGCGCATAGCCTCTACTGTAATGCTTTTAAAAATTTTGCTTCTTAGGTTGTTCTAATCATACATCTTCTGTATTTTGCAGTGACTTTGCCTGCTACTCCTTCTGGTGAATTAGTTCTCAACCTTGAGTGGATCCCGTTGAGTATGAACTTCGGGGACCTAACTATCGCCATCCAAACCCAGTTGGATAGGGGTTTCCCGTCTGAAAAGCAAAATTTGATCGCCGACCAGATCAAATTTTATTTCCTAAGTCAAATGAACACAGGGAAGGTCGCTGCTGGGCAGGATTATGCTTTCAAGAAGCCGTATTTTCTGTTTGGGGATGCACTGACCACGCCCTTTTATGACCTAGGGAAGTCCAAGGAGAACTAGAACTTCACTCACCGTGGGACGGAGATGTCTATGCCCACCCTTGAACGTCATATGCCTCTATCAGATTTTTGTATAGTGATGGGCCGGAGGAAGATGGACTGGAACTTGACTATGAACAACAAGGGGCTCTTATTGGCAAGATTCGGTCCGGGACTGGCCAAAACAAGGGGCCTTTCATCTGCCATAAGGAGTCACCCTCTTATTCTTCGCTCGGGCTAGCACCTAGTGTCCTCAGGAGTGACTTCAGACCAAACCTCAATATTTATGCAGCAGGTACTTTCCTCCGTCAAGCTGCCAAGAAAGGGTCGTACCCGCCTGGGCAATTGCGAACTCTCGGTTGGGCCCATTATAGTCCTTCGTGGTGTCGCTTGACCAAGTGGGTACTGAGGTGCTACGAGTGAGAGCTTAAGGATGCTGGTATTTTTTTTCTATGAGGGGCACATGTTACGGCCTAGAGACAAATCGTTGCCTCTTTATCGCTCTAATGGAGATATATAATTGTCGTACTGGGATTTTCTTCACGCCTGGCGGTGAGATGGGGCTAGCTTTGCATGAGATGCACTAAGTATCGAAGCTTCCCTGGGGTGAGGTGCCCTATGAGGAATACACCACGAGCAATGACAAACTAGGATATTTCGAAAAGGAGAATCCAAAATTCCTGGCCGTCTATAAAGAATTACTGTGCTACCATATCATCTGTTAGAAAGTGTATAAGCAGGATAAATCTTCCGAAGGGCCTATCCCCCATATCTCGGTCTAGACGCACTATCTTTTTTTGAAGGAACCCGAGTCGGACCAGGTTTATGTTCGGGGACCACAATCCTAGGAAACTGTCGCAGCTTTGATCCAGAACATCGCGAATTGTCCGCTAAAGGCGAGGAATTTGGTTATTTCCTTATGGATACCCATAAGCTGTCCGATAAAGCACTGATAGTAGCGTACTTAATGATTTGGCTACGTAGCTGCGTGGTCACATGGGGATCAGGCTCGATCGAGAGGATTAGTCGTAACCTTATCCTCCCGACTGTGAGACTGGCTTTTGGCCACCCACTTGCGCTACTGCCCGCGATGGTCTGCTGCATCCACCGCGGTCTTCGGCATTTCTCCTTAAAGGTAAAGCAGCACAAAGGTATTAGAGAATTCAATAGGGTGGAGTTACCCTATCACTACCTGATGGGTTGGCTTTTGTTACACCATTGGTTTTTGATGCACCCCGAAACACAGGAAGGGATGCTGGAGGGGGATGCCTTTATCTGCCGCTATCGAGGGATAAAATGGCAGTGTGAGGATGTGCCCCCCCCCCCCCCCCGTAGAAGGGAGCTCGCCCACTTGAACGGTTGGACAATCTTCAAAACTGTTCCAAAATTCACTAAGGAGAAAAGAAACACTACTCATAGGGACATCATGACTGCTGATCATCCTTTGCCGACGAAACTTTACCCTGGCTCCTTGCTATTCGTCCCTATTATTTGGTGTATCAAAATCGGGTTAACGTCTATTTGGAGCCCTATCTACCCAGCCGATTTGCTCGTCAATTTGGGTATAGCCAACTCTAGCTGGACACTCCTAGTGCTTCACTTGGGTATTGTGGCAGTCTTCTTGATGGGGTTCGGGCATGGAGCTATTACGCCATCGCTGGTACACAGGCTGAGTTCTGGCTGCCTATTGCCGGTACCTAGCTGCATATATTATTTACTGCAGGGAATTTCTATTGCACGACTAATAATTCACTAGCGGATTACGTGCCTTAGATGAGTTAACTTGCGATTACGATATTTGTGCCGTCGTTGACTAAGGGTCGATGAACACCCAAGAAGGGAAAAAAGGTTGCCCGACCTTTGCTAGTCGACTCGGACCCGACATCTGAGTAGGGGACTCCTTATGATGACCCTCCTGATCCCAAGCGCAAGGCCACCATGGCTCAATACCCTCGCCACTCTAAGAAGGCGCGCGTAGAAGCGGTTCCTGGGATAAAGTCTGTAAAAGAATCTGGTCCTTCTACGAAAGTCATTGTAAGAGAAGAGGTAGGACACATTGTACTGGTGGTTTCTGAACCAAATCCTACTTTAGATGTTATGACGGTATCCGCAAAACCTCTTAATTTGATTATTACGTCTTCTCTCCATGAATCTTTTTCTTTTGTTCTGTTTGAAACTTTGCATACACAGGGGAGAAGGGATCGTCCTCGACGGTCTACGGCGGCGACGATCTTCTATACGGAGGTAGACGAAGAGACGGCACCTCCTGAGTCCGAGGCAGCCACTAAAGAGCCTGTACCTGAGGGTTCGGGCAAACATGCTCTAGAGGGGTCGCTGATGGAACCGGCTACTCCAAACATCTCGATAGATGACTTGGATGTTGTAGGGATGGATCTGACTATGCTGAACGAGCCGCAAGTTTTGTTGTCTACTCTGGGTATGTTTCTTCGCACTTTCTCAAGGGATGAGATTTTTTGGATTTAGTTCTCTATCCTCTGGGTGAGGCTGATCAAGGGTTGTTTTGGTCCTGCAGGCCCTGCCTCTTTCTTAAAGATGGTGAACGTGGCTGCCGAGGAAGGCGTAAAGGAAGAAAGAGATGGAGGGCTTGTTAGGAAGAGGCCTGAATCCCTCCCTCGCTCTTCTAGGGGTGAAGAACACCATGTGGGACATCCTGTGGGTACTAGTATAGAGAAGGATCCTACTATTCCGGATCCATCTGGTGTGGTGGCTGTCCCTCCATCTTTTGTTGTCGGACAGTCTGCTGCAGGGGTCTCCATAGGTGCTGACGCTACGAGCCATCCCAAGGAGCCTGTCCCTTGTGTTTCCGAAATAGCGACTGTTGAGCCATCCTCCGAGGCCACCACTATGCAATCTGATGTAGACACACAGGTGGGTGCTGAAACTACGGGGCACCCTGGCACTCTTGTCCCAGTCGCAGTGCCACCCTGCTCGCTATCACCAGGCTTTCTGGTGTCCAGTCGCTTCTTGCAGCTGAGAGAGACTTGGCCGCAAGCAAGGCAGCCAGTTGCTCTACGACGACTACTTTGCCTCTTGGACTGCCGGATACCGTCGTACCACCTGCTGAGCCTGCGGCTATTTCTTCTGCCCCATCACCTTTAACCCCGGCTACCCTAGAGGAGATCGACGAGACTGTATGGATCTCCTTATAGAGTTTTTACATATTTTTGAAATAAGGGGTTCAGAGCATGCTAGAGCGAAACAAGTCCTTTATTTGGGGTAAACATTTTGCCAAAGGCCAGATTGACTCACTGAGAATCCTTTCTGGCTTTGAACAGACAACTGACCTTCTGGGCCAAAAGTTGATCGATGTGGAGAAGTGTCTATGGGAACTGCAGCGGTATCAACAAGCAAATATGGGGAGATTTGTATCCTATAAGTATGGTCAGCTTCTGGAGGCCATAGGGATAGAGAAAAGCATCTATATGTCATCCAGGGAAGGCTTGCATGTGACCTTCAGGTTTTGCAACAGGAACACGATAAGTTGAATGGCCTTGGGAAGGACTGGCTTGCAAGACAGAACGTCCTGACCCAGGAGGTAGATGAGGTGACCGAAGAGATCAAGAAGCTCCAGGTTAAACTTGATACACTAGGGAATAACCTCAGGGAAGCCAAACAAGGGGAGGAAGCTGTGCGTGCCCAGTCAAGCAAGGTGCCCAGGAATTACGCTGCCATTGAAGTTACCTTGTAGAAATTGGATGACAAACACGAGGCTTATGCTCGTTATGAAGACCATGAGGTTATTGCTAGAGAGGCTGAGCGCCGAGCCAGAGCACGGGTGGATCAGAACATCGTCCGGCTTCGTGAGCCATAGTACTAGTAGTTTGTGCTGCTCTTCTTTTTTCTTTCTATCTCTTTTTGTTTTGCTTGATTTTTGATTGAGGTATTAGTGAAACCTCAAATGTAGTTTTCTTGTTGTTTCCTTTATGCCAAAGAAATAAAAGCTTCTCTTTTTGTCGCAATTATGTGTGAGCCTTGGATATTGTATTAGAGGTAATATGGATGTAATATAACATCGTAGCTTGCCACGGATATCCCACTGGGGATCTTTGGTGGACCTATTACTTCCTGCGCACCTGAGTGTAAGTAATAAGTTTGAAATAGAACCCTATCAAAGGTGATACGGATGTGATATATTTTGTAGACTTATCATCGCTGGCATACCTAGAGTTAAGTACAGATAATAAGTTTGGATGACGATCGATATCAGAGGTATTATGGACGTGACAGTCGATAGTCAAAATATGCAGGTTTTCTCAGAGGTAATGTAGACATGGCAAACCCTAGTGGGGAGAATGTTAGGACTCTAATCCATAGGTAGTATGGACGTAGACTAGTGCCTAAAAGAACTAGCTGTAGAAACATGAAATATGCTGAGGAATTGTACGCGTATTATACAGTCAAAACCCCCAACATACATGAAGTCCGCATAAAATAGAGCTTCAAGACTGTGTGGCATAAAATATGGCTTCAGATCTATACGCGTAAAACAGAGCTTCAAGGCTGTTTGGCGTAAAGTAGAGCTTCAGAGCTGTACGCGTAAAACAGGACTTCAGAGCTGTCTGGCGTAAAGTAGAGCGTCAGAGCTGTCCGCATAAAACAGGACTTCAGAGCTGTACGCGTAAAACAGGACTTCAGAGCTGTCTGGCGTAAAATAGAGCTTCAGAACTATCCGCGTAAAACAGAGTTTCAAATCTGTTTGGCGTAAAGTAGAGCTTCAAAGCTGCCCGCGTAAAGCAGTGCTTCAAGGCTGTTTTGGCGTAAAAGGTTGCTATACCTTCTTGCGTAAAGTTTAAAATACGTTTCTTTTCAATACAGCGTAAAGTTGTACGAGGAACTCTTCGTATTCCTCGGATGAATTTGTCAGACAAATCAGTGAACCTGACCTCTGACAAAAGTACTGCACGATGATCGAGAGGACGGCTGTAATGATAGTTTTGCACAGAGACCCAGGTTATCGTCTAGTGACCTATTCTTGATACAAGTTATTTTTACGCATTCAAAGAATACGCTGCCTATTCTATATGGGCAGAAATAAGTTTTTACGCTCAAGATAAGACGAAATTAGACGCCACGTCAAAAGCTGTTTCTCGTACAGAGCTCGAGGCATATCTCTGCATTTAATACACGAGATGGAGGCATATCTCTGCATTTAATGCATGAGATTTTGTTCTATTCTTTAGATTTTGTCATGACTGGGAGAGCTAAAACTGTGACTAATACGCTCACATCACCATCCTTGCATTTTATGCCAACCAGGCTATTTTCAACTATAGGAGTACGCCGTATGCTATCTCCTCGAAATACGCCAACTCGGCTATTTTCAACCAAGTCATTAATGCTGCCTCGGGATAGTTGCAAATATTCGTTAATGGGTTGTTCTAAACCATTAACCATTTACTCTAGCGCATTAGCTCTTTCAGCGTCATTAAAATTTCTAATCTGCGCTATAGTGAGCTTAGAGGACGTCTACAGAGCATCAAAGCCTAGATTCTTCTCCAGCACCATGGATATCAATTCTTTCAAAGTGAGATAGAATATGCTAATGTATTATTCAACTAGCATAGCAAAGCTCGAATGGACGCTGGGAGTGGTCGTAATATCGGTAAATCTTCTTTCTAGAAGGACGACAGAGGATATTGCCACAGTCGTTGCTTCAACAGATGGTGCGACAAAAGAAGAGATACCAACAATAGTTGAAGTTGCTGGCATGCTCGACGAAGGAGGCACAGTCGAGATGGTGGGTTCATACACCTCTGATATTATTTGAACTGCTACTGGCGGGATTATATCTGAGAATGCTGCGGATGAAAGATCAACGGCTTCAAGGTATGTTTCTTCGACGGTGGTCACCGCCGTTTCATAAGCTGGATCCGCAACAAAATTAGAGGTTGTTTCAGCTCCGCCCTCCCCAGAAATGTCTTCGCCTAAAACTAAGATAAGAGAAAGTTAATATCAATTTGATATTAAATTTTTCTAAAGCGTGAAGACAACATTTATCCATGGCCGATGGTATGTATACTGTGTCTGTAGCCTGTATAGCTAAATCATTTCTTAATGATGCTAAACAAGCTGTCATACCTGGAGAAGAGGGTACACCAACTGACGCTTGAGGTTCGTCATCCCAGTCATCACCCAGATCTATTCGAGGTTCATCGGGTGGAATCTTGCTTGAAATACTTACAGATGAAGGAGGGGCTAGTCCCATTATTTGTCTTGTAAAAGGTATATGGATTATTAGCGAGCTCGGCCTCGAAGGCGATATAGAAGCATCACCAGCAACGGTGGTAGCGGTAGCAGTCGCTGGCAAAGAATCTCCAACACTTTCAGCTGTAACTGTGGAGGCTCCTTCTTTAAAAGGCGAATGATCCCTAATCAAAGAATCATCCCTAACAGGGGAAATAATAGGTTCACTCCTGGAAGAGCCCCCCTTGGTGGAAGTCCTTTTAGGACCTTTTGTAGTTTGCCTCTTCTTACGAGGGGAAGCCTCTTTCTGAGTAGAAGCCTTTTGTTTATTGGAAATTATGAGAGGCTCTGCTGGTGGAGCTATTATGCCTCTCGGTAAAATCAACAAATAATCATCTACACCAGTAGTTTCATTACCTTCATCAGAGGAGACAGATGGTATCTCCTTCCTTCTAGTGGACTTATGGGAGGGCATTCTGAAACTTCCATATACATCAAAATCACGATGGAAGGTATTGATGGACACATAAAACTGTGCGTATGAATGAAGAATGCGCAACTCCATGGAGAGTGAGGTCGCGAGAACAACAAAGGTTGCTCCAGTATAACCCATGATGAAATAACGCCATTCTCTAGCTCCATTAATAAGCCCACCTTTGAATTTGAAGCTGGTGATGGGATTTCCCACGTGCAACTGATTATATCCAAATTGCCTGGCAAAACGGCTAGGCAGATAAGGCTCCAAGTAGCAGTGGTCCTCACTTTTGTACAGCAGGTGGGAAGGTCTACTGCAGACCAACCAGTAAAAGGCTTCAGGAGAAAGAATAGTCTTTCCCTGACCTATATCATGGAGTTTAGTCCGCTGCTTATTAATATGTACGGGGGGAACGGTGCGGAAGAATTTCCAACTATGGGCAAAATTCAGTGCTAGTCGACAATCTATGACGCTAGTCATATTCCAAGAAGAATTCTTGTAATTCAACAAGAAGTTATTGCCCGAACCACTGGCAGATCCGGGAGACATCACTCTGGTGTTGTGAAGGATTAACCATCCCATCAAATATAAGAATGGTAATTCCACTCTGGGATATCCTTCGCGCTGAGTGGTATCAGCCAGCAGTCCATCAGTAATAGCCCTCAGGCAAGCTTGTATCATGTATACCATGACAGGGAGTAGGCCCAATCTTGCCCCAAATACCAAACGAACTGCGGACCATAGGGTATTGTGATGAATACGATCTGCCGACGCAATGCCAGGCACCACCCATCAGCGTAGCCAAATAGAAAGAAAGCCAGCCAGTTGAGCTTCTTTTGACAGAGACTTTCGGCAATGTCTCATATAACTGTAGACTTTGGTCCCTGCAGGATAACCCTCTATATCTTCATTAAAAACACAATCTGAAGCCTCTGCATCTTCAATAAGGTCATCGATTGTGTTGGCATTGAGAATGCTCAGAGGGTTCAAAGGTTTGTCTTTGCTATCTACAACCTTGTCCTGCTTGGCATTTCTAGCCTGATGGAAGAAAAGGTAAGATACCTATTTGTTAATATGGGCTAAATCAAAAGTCTCTCTGTAAAAAGTGGTACATACAAGATAGTGGCTCATCAGTTCTTGGTATACAGCCACTACCCGAGGGTTGGTATCCTTCAACTCTCTGTTGGTTGGGACATATTCTTCATAAGAAATATCTCCCATTGGTAGCTTTGAGATATCTGCCATCTCATGAAGTGCTAGGCCCAACTCACCTATTGGAGTGGCGAAAGTCCCAGTGAACGAGTTATATCGCTCCATCAAAGCTAAGAACAAATTGATGTTGATAGGCAACCCAACACTAGTAGCACTCACATCCTCAAATAAGTTAATACTTTCAAGCTCCATTTGAAAGTGCTTCAGGGCCCATGCAGTTAAATTGGCCCATCGAAGATTATGGGGGTTAAGCCATCCACTCGTACGAGGGTTAACCCTGGGATATACTCCTCCCTGCTCCATGAATTCATTGCAAAAAGTTACCATTTGAAATGGCTGGATCAATGAAGAGTCTTCACTAGGGACGCTGCCTGGTACTAATCCTCTGAAGGACATAACAGGGCCTGAGGGACTGCTTACAAAGGATCCTTGGTTTAATCCTTTCTTATAAAAGATCTTCCCTGGCTGGCCATGAAGATCATGAGTCAGAGTCCATGCCATCCTTCTGGGATGTGTAGCATGGAAGAATGCAGAAATGGGGTAGTCCCTGAACATCTTGGGCAGGTACATAACCGTGCCCTCGACAGAAAATACCCAATCTTCCTTCTTGGGCTTTGTCTGGGATTGTTTATTAATAACATATCCCCAAATAAGAAAGCTGGTTTCTTATACTCGGTTCCATCTATATATGTCAAAGGTTCCCCACTGATCATACTCAGCAACATTCTTTCTCCTTGGGCCGAGATCAGAGTTTCCCTTTCTTGAGGATACTCGTTTCCAGAGATGGGGAAAGTCACATGGGACAAGTCCTCCAAGTAGTTGGAATTCAACATTCCAGCAGCAGACCCATTACTTCAGCCAGAGAAGGGATTTGTAGGTCCACTGCAAAAAGCAAGAGAATAAGTCAGTTTTACGCTGGAATTTACTTTCAGCGCGTAAAACGTAAAGTGCTACATTCTTGCAGTATAAACCAAAAACTTGACAGTATGAGTTTTTACGCCAGACTGCAAAAATTTGAGTTTTACGCTGGAATTTACTTCCAGTGCGTAAAATACAAGGTTTGCAGTATATGCCAAAACCTAATAGTTTGAGTTTTACGCCAGATTGTAAAAATTTGAGTTTTACGCTGGAATTTACTTCCAGTGCGTAAAATGCAAGGTTTATAGTATACACCAAAATTTGACAGTCTGAGTTTTTATGCCAGACTGCAAAAATATGGAGTTTTACGCTGACACATTAAAATGTGGGCATACTTGCGCATATACGTATAACGTGTGCGAAAGGATTTTATTTCTCTCGAAGTTTCACCTGTGATGCCCGGTGCACAGCTAGACGACGGAGTACTTCGTTCAGAACGAGGCTCGCTTGGCCTAGTAGGAGTCGCTCGTGCTTGAGCAGAGGAGCAAGATGATGAAGCGACTTTCTTTCCTTTAGCAGCGGAGGTCTGTTTTGGGCCATGTCGAATATGAGGTTTTTCAGAAAGAGACGAAGGGTTTTTCAGAAAGAGACGAAGGGTTCTCCAGAAAAAGACGAAGGATTTCTCTCTCTCATGACCTAGGCCTATTTATAGAGTTCAAATGACTCTCCAAATCCTTAACCAAATCCGATTTTTTATCATAGTCGGTTAGGATTTGGGACCACGTCAGCCGATCATTTGAAAAGGAAGACAGATAGTCATGCTGCGTAAATGATCCATCAGAAGCTACAGATCTATGATTTTTATGCTCCGAAGCTACGGATCTATAATTTTATGCTAAGAAGTTACGGATCTATGATTTTACGCTCAGGAGCTACGGATCTACGATTTTATGCTCAGAAGCTACGAATCTATGATTTTACGCACAGAGCAAGGATCCATGATTTTACGCGCAGAGCAAGGATCTATAATTTTACGCACAAAGCTACAGATCTACGATTTTACACTCAGAAGCTACAGATCTATAATTTTATGCTCAGAGGCTACAGATCTATAATTTTATGCTCAGAGGCTACAGATCTATTATTTTACGCACAGATGCTACAGATCTACGATTTTACGCTCAGAAGCTACGGATCCATGATTTTACGCTCAAATGCTATAGATCTATGATTTTACGTGCATCTTAAATTATGCGAGACAGATCAGCTAGCAGAATACGCGTATATCTTGACAATTTGGGTTTTACGCTTGAAAAAGCCAGTCACAAGAGTTTACGCAGGAAATGCTCTTCTTATCAGCGTTTTCTCTTCCTTTTTCATTCGAGAGGACTTCATCAGACGAAGGGCCAAGGAGTTCCATGAAAATGTCTTTCTTCATTGAAGATGACTTTTTGGCCATTGATAGTTCATTCGAAGTTTAGCCAGAATCTTTTACATCTAGTTCAGGGATGGCCTGTTCGGCGGACATTTCTTGCCCTGTCTCGAGAATCGTTCGAGAAGCCATTTTTAAAGATGATATTCTGAACAGATGTTCTTCGTAGTTATGAAGAAGAACTGACGGTTCAAAATTCTATGTGACTCCTCATCAAAAAACACCATGGCGATTGGATCTTCAAGACAATTTAATGCTAAAAGAGTTTTTTTATGCATCTTCCTTTATGCGTAAAAGTTGGAACATGACTGGATGCATATTTATCAAAGTCTGCGTAAAAATTTCTCTAGCGTGTTAAAGCTGCATATTACCAGACTTCCTCACAGCAATATGACAAATCAATAGTGCGTAAAAGAAGACAAGTTTATTAATCATGATTACATATGATGAAAATCCATTTTTTATAAAGAATTTTTCATTAATATTCAAGATCACGATTACATATGACGGGAATCTATTACGCTAGGTTCTCGTCTGATGGAGATCTTCATTTCTTCTTCTACAGCACTTCGTCAGCTCCTATACGTCGGGTGCCAAGAAAATGGTGAATGGAGGGAGGATACAAAACTGGGCCTGTTAAAATTATTCAAGCCCACCCCCCATACGTCATCGGCGGCCATGCTTAGATTTGTGTTAGGGATTCAGATCCAACACAATACTGGAAGACACGGCCAAGCTGCCCATCAGGGTCCAGCTTCATAATAGGGGAAAATACAGCTAGCAAGCTGTGTGGTCTAATGCAACCCTTCCTCTCTCTTTGACGAATCTCCATATAAAATCGTTGATTATCTCGAGCAAAGGAAGCTATGATATCCTTCCATGGTCCATCGTTGCTGAGAATATTTGCTCGAAGACGTCTCTTTTTATGGCTCCTTACACACTGGAAGAGCATAATCTTCTTCTTTCTCAGTTCAGCCCAATAAATCTCAGCAGCCATCTTTGTGGTGAAGGAAGTAGAAAAAACAAGTTTACTTGCTTGCCCTTATATAGGCAGAAGAGAACAAACAAATCCCAACAACTTCTTAAATATCGCCAAAAAATCAGCCTCGAAGAACGAGTCAAATTTGATCATTTCATGCTTCATTCAAAGTATTTAAAATTACGAGGAATTTGATAACTTTGAAAGGGGTCTTGTAGAAGCATGAAATATGCTGGGGAATTGTACGCGTATTATATAGTCAAAACCCCCAACATATATGAAGTTCAAGTAAAACAGAGCTTTAAGACTGTGTGGCATAAAATATGGCTTCAGAGCTATACGTGTAAAACAGAGCTTCAAGGCTGTTTGGCGTAAAGTAGAGCTTCAGAGCTGTACGCATAAAACAGGGCTTCAGAGCTGTCTGGCGTAAAGTAGAGCACCAGAGCTGTCCGCGTAAAATAGGACATCAGAGCTGTACGCGTAAAACATGGCTTCAGAGCTGTTTTGCATAAAGTAGAGCTTCAGAACTGTCCGCGTAAAACAGAGTTTCAAATCTGTTTGGCGTAAAGTAGAGCTTCAAAGCTGCCCGCGTAAAGTAGTACTTCAAGGCTGTTTTGGTGTAAAAGGTTGCTATACCTTCCTGCGTAAAGTTTAAAATATATTTGTTTTCAATACAGCATAAAGTTGTACGAGGAACTCTTCGTATTCCTCGGATGAATTTGTCAGACAAATCAGTGAACCTGACCTCTGACAAAAGTACTGCACGATGATCGAGAGGACGGCTGTGATAATAGTTTTTCACAGAGACCCAGGTTGTCGTCTAGTGACATATTCTTGATACAAGTCATTTTTACGCATTCAAAGAATACACTGTCTATTCTACATGGGCAGAAATGAGTTTTTACGCTCAAGATAAGACAAAATTAGACGCCACGTCAAAAGCTGTTTCTCGTACAGAGCTCGAGGTATATCTTTGCATTTAATACACGAGATGGAGGCATATCTCTGCATTTAATGCACGAGATTTTGTTCTATTCTTTAGATTTTGTCATGATTGGGAGAGCTAAAACTGTGACTAATACGCTCACATCACCATCCTTGCATTTTGTGCCAACTAGGCTATTTTCAACTATAGGAGTACGTTGTATGCTATCTCCTCGAAATACGCCAACTCGGCTATATTTGCAAAGGTACGTGATAAGGCTATTTAGTCCAGAATATGCTCAAGATCTCAGTCGTGATGGATAATTAACTGGAAAAGCTAAAACTGTGACTAATACGTTCACATCACCATCCTTGCATTTTACGCCAACCAGGTTATTTTCAACTATAGGAGTACGCCGTATGCTATCTCCTCGAAATATGCCAACTTGGCTATATTTGCAAAGGTACGTGATAAGGCTATTTAGCCCAGAATACGCTCAAGACCTCAGTCGTAATGGATAATTGGCTATTTTACGCTGGTTATCTATTATTCATGAATCATCAAGTTTTACGCAGAGTTTGACCTTTTACGCCAACAAGACAGTTATTTGGCTTTTATGCCAACCATCTTTACGCAGGGGCAGTTACCTACGTGGCTTACATGCCATGATCTTCGAGAAGCAGTTATACGCGTTACCTCATAAAGGGACACGTGTCATACGCATATTCAGAAGACAATTGGAATGTGGGTAGCAGTTATCATAACCGCAGCGTAAAAGAAGTCTTCTTCTTCACAGTTTGGCCTTTTACGCTAACAAGACAGTTATTTGGCTTTTACGCCAACCATCTTTACGCAGGGGCAGTTACCTACGTAGCTTGCATGCCATGATCTTTGAGAAGCAGTTATACACGTTACCTCATAAAGGGACACATGTCATATGCATATTCAGAAAACAATTGGAACGTGGATAGCGGTTGCCATAACCGCAGCGTAAACGATGCAACTTTCTTCACAGTTTGGCCTTTTACGCCAAGAAGACAGTTACTTGGCTTTTACGCCAACCTGTCAGTTATTTGATTGATCTTTATAAATAGAGAGCCCTGGTCATAGGGGGAGGGGGATCAAACAATCGCACAAGACGACAGGGACCGGACAGGGCACAATCAGAGATCAGAGAGAAAAGAGAGCACAGATAGAGAGTTTTGGTTGACAACTTTGGCAACAGGAATTCGATCCTACTTGCAACTCTTGAAGCTTCTTCTACAATACTTCTTCATCATCGTGTAGTCCAAGGAACAACATAATCGACCGCAGATCAGACTTCTATAGCAATACTTTCCCAGAATCATTTTATTGTACTTAACACCCTCGTATAGGATTAATTGTACTCTTTTCTTGTTTGTAAGCAAAAAGGTTTCGTATAAACCCACTTCTTTGTTTATCATCAAACACTAGCTTTTAAGTGGTTCATGCGAGAGTGTGCAGATGGACCTGAGGACCGCCCCACTGGAGAACTTTTGAGGATCCATTATCTGTTGTGTATTTAGGACTCCAGAATACAGATAATAAATTATAGGGGATGAACAAAGGGAGTGTTAACAATGTACATCTTAATTGTCTTGTTGGGGACAGGGGAAGTAGAAGTCTAGTTTAGACATAGTATTTTTTGAGGAACTTGCCAATGATCGGCATCATGAGCAAATCTTTATTAGATTTTGCGAGCCGGTAGACACCGTTGGAGTATACCGACTCCACGATGAAAGGTCCTTCCCATTTGGCTTAGAATTTTTTGGTCGTCTTGTGCGTCATAACCATCGATCCTCTTACGGCTAGTACGAGGTCGCTTATTTGGAATGTCATTTCCTTGACTCGTTTGTTGAAAGATCCTGAGAGGCGCACTTGGTATAACTCAATGCGTTGTTGAGCTAAAAGATGCTTCTCGTCAAATGCTTCCAATTCCTGCATCTGCCGGCGGTGATTATCGTCATCTGTCAACTGATTGGAGAGGGCCACCCGGAGTGAGGGAATTTGGACCTCTAGAGGGAGCACGGCCTCCCTTTCGTAAACTAGGGGAAATGGTGTGCTGTCCGTTGGCATTCGGGCCGTTGTGCGATAGGCCCAGAGATATTCGTCCAACTTCTCATTCCAGTCCTGCTTGTTGGATGACATGAACTTCTTGATGAGCTTTATGATGTTCTTATTGAATGCTTCTGCCAGACCATTCGATATTGGGTTGTAGGCAGTTGATGGTACATTCTGAATTTGATTTTTATCGCAAAACTGGTAGAAAGCGTGATTCGCGAACTGTGGACCATTATCGTGGATAATTCTTTAAGGCAGTCCAAATCGATAGATAACGTTGTGCTTAACAAAGCTGATCACGTTTGACATTTTTACCTCGGCTAGTGGTACAACTTTCGCCCACTTGGAGAAGTAGTCGGTTATAGCGACAATGAACCGATGCCCTTTTGATGGTGGAGGGCTAATTGGTCCAATAATGTCCATTCCCATGCTTTGAACGGCGAAGCTGCTACCGTTGGGTGCAGGAATTCTGAGGGCTAGTGGATGAAGTCTACATAGATTTGGCACATCTGGCACTTCCTTGCATAGTCGACCGTATCTGCTACCATTGGACCGGGTTGATGGTCACCACAAACACCATCGTGAGCCTCACAGAGTGCTTGCTTTGCTTTTGCACTTGATAAGCATCGCAGCAGAAGTCCGTCATAGGAACAACGATACAATATTTTGGTAGCCGTGTCGTAATAGAACCAGAGAGAACATCTCCTGATAGAAGTGGCTTCCTTCGGGTCTTCGGGAAGAATTCCATAAACTACGTAGTCTATGAAAGGAAGTCTCCAATATTGGATGCTGATGTCTATCTTCACAGAATAGCTCAGACATATGCCAAGGTTGTTTTTCGGGCAGACCAGTTCCATTTATCACCACATTGGAGTAGCAATATGGCACGTCACTTTTGGGAACGTCCTAGCCCACCCTTGTTCAATTGAGATTGCACCTGGTTGGTATCAATGTATTATGTCACTCATATGTGAAGACCTAGTAACCCACCATTCTTTATTTTTCGTTGCAACGACGAGAGAATGATTCAACGCATCGCCATTGAAAGAAGACCCAATGTGTATTTTATATAGATTAATTTCATATAGATCCAACAATGTTTTACGCTTGTTATCAGTTAACCTAACGCAACCCTCAGCTTGGAACCGGCGAGGAAAATGTAGAACATTAAGCACAACATAGGCATATCTAGTTATCTTGATAATTGTGCAATAGTATTTAAATATTTCTTTAAATGATATGTTTATGAGATCATATTGTGCGTCACATTAAGGAGAGACAAAAAGCTTATTGTCATCGTATGCCCCACTGGCTAGGTCTTAAGAAGAGCGGATGGTAGTACGCCTTAAATAGGGTGGTTGTACGGAGACTTGATGGAGGCTAAGGTGGAAGTTAACTATTGTTACTTCGATAATAAAGAGAGAAGATATTGTCTAACTTTGCACTTAATTGGTAAAAAACTAAGTAGCAACGAGTACCTAATGCATATGGCGAGACTCTTTTTGAATCCCAAATCCAACAACTCTAATAAGGAATTATGAAAGATTCGAAGTTTGTTTGTGGCTTTCTTGATTGTAGATGTATGCAAATGAATCTACCATGCAAGACGAGATTACTGAGCAACTTGACATGGCATTGACAAGAAATATATTTTGCTAAGTGACAACTCATCAACAACACTTTTCGATGCATATATACTTCAAATTTGTATTCATAAACATTAAAATATTATTCGATTAAATAACTGTCTTATGTATTTTTTACAATTAGTCCACTAGTGGAAATTAAATAGGCTTGGGACGGTGCTTATCTTCACATCCTCCACTAGATCCCCATGAAGAAACACATTCTTCACATCCAGTTGGTGTAGCTTCCATCCACCATTCGCTGCTAAAGAAATCAGGGTCCTGACGGTGCTCATCTTCGCCACTAGTGTAAAGGTCTCATTATAGTCATTGTCGTACGTCTGACTGTATCCTTTGCCACCAGTCGAACCTTGTAGCACTATAGTTTTCCATCTGGGTTCTGCTTCACAGTAAAGACCCACTTACATCCGACTGCCCTCTTTCCCTCTGGTAGTTTTACCAGTTCCTAAGTGTGGTTCTTCTCAAGAGTGCCTAACTCCTCGCGCATCGCCGATTTCCACTTTGGATCGTTCTTGGCAACTTGCTAATTGTTAGGTACAATAATACTATCCAAAGATGCAATGAATGCTCTATAAGAAGAAGAGATGTTATTATATGAAACAAACAGAGCAAGGTTCCAACTATATATATCCAAAGATGCAATGAATGCTGGTGTGTATGCACATGTGGTCTGATGTTGTATCCCTTGGGATGACAGGTATTCCTCAAGTGCTTTGTTGGTATACTATGTTCCATTGTTCTTAGTACCTTCATCACTGCTCTGTACTGAGTCTGGACTTGTTTATGAAAGTCCCGAAAACAGGCAAAGACCTCACTCTTATTCTTCATCAAATATAGCCAGGTGACACGAGAAAAAGAGACGAAATACTTGTAACCATTCATAGTAGTTGTGGCGCACGGTCCCCAGACATCAGAATGTATAATATCAAAAATAGAAGAGCTCCTATGGCCCGCACCAACATATGAGCTTCTAGTAAGTTTGCCTAAATCACATGCATCACATACTAGTTTCTCCTTATTTGCCTTCTCATAAATAGATGGATACAACCTACTCAAAATACCAAAAGAGGAGTGCCCTAATCGCCTGTGATGGAGTATTAGTGTTTCCTTGGCACTCATCTTTGGTCCTCCCATTCCTGCCTTTTCTGCCACATACACTAATAACGAATCCAGTCCTTCCTGATCTAGGTACCACAGTCCATCATGCCAAGTGCCAGTCCCAAGTCTTCGTCCCGTCTCCTTCTCCTGGAAGATCACCTTAGGAATATCAAAAGAGACAATGCATTTTAGTTGGAGGATTATAGAACTAAGGGACAAAAGGCTGACTGGAAAAGGAGCACGTAAAATATTGGATAATCTTACTGAACCTGTACAATCGACAGTACCCTTATCGACTACTGGCTAGAAAGTACCATCGGCTGTTTGAATGCTGTCTGCAGATGCTAGGTGAGTGTAGGAAGAGAACTCACTAGCATTTTCTGTCACGTGTCGAGATGCACCCGAATCGACAATCCAGTCCGACTGTCTAAGGGAAGACATAGATGTAAGGGCGAGTGAGTCATCAGTACCTTCCGATAGATGGACATACATGGCAGCGTTGCCTCTGGCGAAGACAGAGGTGGACGCCTCCTCAGTCCCACTCCTCATGTTTTCTTTGCTTGACGCTCTCTGCCTTCTCCCGAGTACTTCCAGCATGCCCAGTAGTGCCTGACCCTCCTCAGTATAGGCACCATTAGCTCCCTCCTCGCCTTCTGCTACAAGCAGGTTTGTCCGATAACCTCCTCGACCACCCTGTCGACCACCCCGACCACGACCACGTCCTCCAAATTGTCCACATTCGCCACCTGGATCTTCCTCCTTGGGTAATTTGGTGCAAGCATACCTCAGATGGCCCACCTTTCCGCAGTTATAACACTGTCGGGGGTCTCCCTTAGGTCCTGTTCTACCTGAATTGGCAACCGCCAGTGCTGTCTTCACTTCAGGAGGACCACATGTCCCTGCCTGTAGCTTGATACGAGTCTCCTCCTGGATCATGGCCGAGATAGCCTCCTCAAGTGTAGGAATCTTCGGTTGGGCTAGAAGTAGTGTTGTCCTCTAAGCAAACACTACGGCCAGTCCCTTAAGAAACTTCATCGTCCTCTCCTGCAGACATACCTGTCTCTCCTTACACTTCGGGTCCTCGCAGCTCGTCTGATTTGAGAAATGATCATAATCCAACCACAGACGCTCCAACTCTGTGGCATACTCCTGTATCGTCTTCTCTCCCTGTACGGTGTCGTCGATCTCCCCCTTGATCTGGAAATCCTTCAAGTTATTTCCCATACCATCGTAGGTTCTCCTCAACTTCTCCCACACGTCTTTCACCATCTCAAGGCCATCCACTGTGGCGGCGATCAACTGGACTAAATAATTGAGGAGCCAAATGTATACCACCATATGAGTGGACTTCCACTCGTCGCGTCCTGCCGAGTCCTCATCCGGCTCTGTCTTCTCTCCTGACAAGAAAACCTCCAGGTTCTTCCCTGCGAGGGTTCTCCTCACCCGTCGTGACCAACTCAGGTAGGTGGCTGGTCCATCAAACTTCTGATCGATGGATGGAAGCTCCAACTTCGCCAATGTTCGTGTCGCGCTCTCACCAGCCGACAGTTTCATCAGCTTCATCAACGTTGCGACCTCCGCAGAGTCCAACTTCTTGATGATCTCCTCCATCGATTATCCTCTTCTCCGATCACCTCACACCCGTCCCATGATTCACGTTCTCACTCTTCGTCCTCTCCTAGACCCGATCATGTCTTTCCCCCATCAGATTTAGGCCTTCGATGTCAACGTCTGGAACGACCCGCGGGAGACGTCAGGAACCGTGGCAGAAGGCTCCGCGGGAGTCGCGACTTCGAGGTGGTGGTGGCGGGCGGCGCGGCAACGGTGGTGGCGGAGCGGCAACGGTGGTGGCGGGTGGTGTGGCAGCGGTGGCGATGGTAGCGGCTAGGGTTTGGGAGTTGGTGGCTAGGGTTTGGGCTCTGATACCATGTAGAATATTTTGAAGTAATTGTTATATTTTTTATTGATAATCTGTTGGCTATTTATAGCCTTACAACCCTTCATCTTACATTAATATCCCATTAAAACCCCCTGTAGAATATTCTAGTATCCCAGCAAATATACCAAGAATATTATAATATACCAACAAATATACCAAGAATATTCTAATATACCAACAAGTTCAATCCAATGGCCAAGACCAAGTATAGTGATCTGATGAGAGCCTGATGATGAGGAAAATGCGAATTAGGTTTTTCTTCGGGTTGAGTTGACTTTGCAGGAAGTTGGAGAGTTTGATGGATGCATATTTAGGGTCAAGGAGGAGTTCTATACGACTTAGTCGAAGAAGAATGCCTCAGGAACCTCAAACAAATATGATAAGTATCAGATCCGAATGAAGGAGAGCTTGGCTCATAAGTTCGTCAGAGGAGGAATATCATGATTATAGACACTACTCTTGATGATTATGAGATTGATGATGAATCAATATTACTTAGAGGATGAGTATTGAGATTACGTTTAGTTGTTTTGGTCCTTTCGGATGTTATTTGTATTTGACGAGTACATAATTTTTGACAGGACTCGTGCTCTAGATGTTATTTTGTGAAATGTTTAAGAGATAGAAGTTAAATGTTTATAGTATCTTTATTTTATATTGGTAGTTATATTTGCTCTGTTTAGTAAATTTACTTTTTGTGTAATGTAGTTATATATATTTCTTCTTATTGTAGTTTGAGTGTGACATGTGAACAACTTATTTATCATCTTTCACTAATGAGACTAAGAATGTCGAGGAGTCAGTACACATGTTAACTTTTTTATATTTGTTATTATTGGCTTAATTAAACTCTTAGATTATTTGATTTTTCATGTGCAGGACATTTAGAAATTAGATTTAGATGGAACATTTAGTATATATAGTATCTTATATATTTATTGATATCTGTCATTTTAAAATGCCTACGACATTCGACATAAAAACCCAATGAACCATAATTCCACATGCCTGCTCCTCTTTCCTCCTGAATCCATGACAAACCACTGCCTCCATCCTACACTTTGATCATCCTTGAAGGCATGCCGACTCAACCGTTAAGATTTGGTTCGACTGTCCTACTGGAACCATGCAATGTCCAAACCTTGACCATTTAACAGTAGGTAAATTCTTAAAGGACAATACCGAGTCCCCTTGATAGAGTTGAAGATCATGTTATATCAGTTATCGCTTCAAGGGCCCACATATGTGGTCAACAACTTCTCGATTATTTGAGGTAGTAGATATATCAATGTCAATTGAGCTATGTGTCAGATTTTTGTTCAAAATATGAAAATTATAAGCATATGTTCTCCATATTGTTTTCTCGTGTTCACACTATTGAGAGGCTCGTCAAAAATAAGAACTTCCAATTACGTTCAATACCAACAATCCGATTCTTCTGCAGCCCCTCGATGCCAGTGGCTATGCCAAGGTGACGATCGACAAGCCAGATTTGTTCTTGCGCTGCAAACCAAAAGAGCTGCATTACCAGGACTGTTCATGGACAATTAGCAGCCTGGATGCTCGATCCGTAAACAGTGTCATGTGGCTGGTACCTTGTGGAGATGGGGCACTCGCGGGAGTTGTATGTAGTGTTACCCTTATTTCATCCCTAGTCTGCTCTCTTTTAATTGTTTCCTCAGCCATATGCTTCTCCAGAAACAAAGACAAAGCATCATAGTGATCCCTGTGCTGATCTTTACTTCGTTCGCAAGAGAGATTCATCTTGATCATTCGCTATTGGCCATTGCGTTTTGTGAGAGTTACTGATGGATAAGTTGAATTGAATTTGCCAATCGAGACGTAGCTGGCGCCGCCCTTGTAACTTTAACCGGAAATATGTTCCTTTTTGAGAAATGGTTCATTTTTCTGATCTTAATCAAGAAACCCCTCAAATGTTTCCAGTCACTGAAGAGAGGGGTTAGTTATGTGTTTCATTTTTCTTGCTTCATCTATAAGATACCGGTCTTCTTTCTCATCAGTTTCAGTCTTTAGTTAATTTGAAAAGGAAAACACTAAGAATAATTCACTTGTTTCAAGAGAATTCCAAGCTATACTACTGCCAAGAATATTCAGAAGGGCAGTGCGTATGGTGTTGAAATTAGTTGATTATTTTATTGATTGTCTCATTGGCATTATATAGCCTTACAGTCATTAATACAATGATCTCAATCATTATGACGATAATCTCATAATGGAATATCCTGTGACATATTCTGGCATCCCAAATATGTCCTCAGGATATTCCCATGTGCTTATACTATACTTAAATATGACACCCAACATACCATATCAACACTCCCCCTCAAGATGGGTGAAAGATATTCACTAAGCCCATCTTGTCACATCCTCTAATCATGCTTACTGAGGCGAGTCCCTTGGTTAGTTCATCTGCTACTTGATCCCTGGTTGGAACATCGCCAAGCTCCAGTAATCCACTATCCAACTTCTCTTTGATGAAGAATCTATCAATCTCGATGTGTTTGGTCCTGTCATGCTGTACTGGATTGTTGGCGATACTAATAGCTGACTGATTGTCACACCATAACTTCATCTTGGCTCCTTGATCTAGCTTCAGCTCTACCAGCATATTCTTCAACCATAGCAGCTCTGCAACTCCCAAGGCCATAGCTCTGTACTCTGCTTCAGCTGTCGATCTGGCCACCACAGACTGCTTCTTACTCCTCCAGGAGACCAAGTTACCTCCTACAAATATGCAATATCCCGATGCAGACCTCATGTCATCAGCACAACTAGCCCAGTCAGAATCACAGTAGCCCTCGATGCTCACGTGATTGTTCTTCCTGAATATTAGTCCCTTCCCGGGAGCACCTTTCAAGTACCTCAGAATCTGGTACACTGCATCCATATGACCCTTCCGTGGGTCATGCATGTAGCGGCTCACCACACTTACTGCAAAGCAGATATCAGGACGTGTGTGGCTCAAATAGATCAACTTGCCAACCAGTCTCTGGTATCTGTCCCGATCAACTGGTTCTCCAGCCTCAGCATCAATCTTGAACCTCTGATCTATTGGTGTCGCTGCAGGTTTGCACCCCAATATCCCAGTTTCTGTGAGAAGGTCCGGTGCATACTTCCTTTGAGAGAGAACAATCTCCTCTGCTTCTCGAGCAATCTCAATCCCAAGGAAGTACCGAAGAAGGCCGAGATCCTTCACCTCGAATTTCTTGCCAAGCTTTCCTTTGAGTTGGGCGATCTCCTGCTCATCATCTCCTGTGATAATCATATCGTCCACATACACCGCAAGCATGGTGATGTGGCCTCCACTCCGACGGAAGAACACAGTATGATCAGCATTATTCTGCTGATATCCCATCCCTATCATCGCCCTTCTGAATCTGTCAAACAACGCTCGAGGAGACTGCTTCAGTCCATAGAGGGACTTCTTTAACCTGCAGACCTTGCCTACTATCTGATTGGTGCCAAATCCTGGTGGTATCTCCATGTACACCTCCTCCACTAGATCTCCGTGAAGAAACGCATTCTTCACATCCAGTTGGTGTAGCTTTCATCCACCATTCGCTGCCAGAGAAATCAGAGTCCTGACAGTGCTCATCTTTGCAACTGGTGCAAAGGTCTCGTCATAGTCGATGCCGTACGTCTGACTGTATCCTTTGGCTACTAGTCGATCTTTGTAGCGCTCAACCTGTCCATCTGGGTTCTGCTTCATGGTAAAGACCCACTTGCATCCAACTTCTCTCTTCCCCTCTGGCAGTCTCACAAGCTCCCAAGTGTGGTTCTTCTCCAGAGCTCCCAATTCCTCGTGCATTACCGTTTTTTACTTTGGATCGTTCTTGGCAACCTGCTAATTGTTAGGTACAGTAATACTATCCAAAGATGCTATAAATGCTCCATGAGAAGAAGGGATATGGTCATAAGAAACAAACTGAGCAATATCCCAACCATATCTGTTTGGAGGATTTCCTGCATTGCTGTGAGTGGTCCTCCGTACAGATAGTGGTATGGGAGGAGTAGAAGTAGGAGGAATGATATCTTGTGAAGGAGGGGGTATCACCTGAAGGGGGGTTGGTGTCGGTGCCTCAGGAGTTGGGACGAACGCAAGCAAGGGACTTGGCACTGGCACTGTCGGTACTGGTCCTGCAGTTTGCTTCTCTCTCCTGCTGTAGGTAAGTAACTCTCCCTGGGTCGTAGGCCTAACACCTTCATCTTCTTGTCCCTTCTCTGTGCCTCCATGCCAAACTTCTAAATCGGCTACCACCAAGTTCTCCATCTCCCTCTCTCGCCTAATACTGGCAGTATTAGGCGTGTTGTATGAAGTTCCGTCCTGGCGGTAGTATGGCTCATGCTCCCGAAAGTGGACACATCCATACTGACAAACTTCTTCTTCTCTACTTGACTCCAGCACACATACCCCTTCTGGGTCGCCGAGTAGCCTACGAAGATGCATTTGACCGCTCTAGGGTCAAGTTTTCCAACTGATGGCCTGTTGTCCTTCACAAAACACACACACCCAAACACCTTCAGTAGGAGTATCCCACTATTATTGCCTTGCAATACCTCACATGGGGACTTCCATCCGAGGACCTTCGAGGGCATCATGTTGATGAGTTGAGCTGCTGTCAACACTGCATGCCCCCACAGACTCTGTGGGACATTCATGTCGATCATCATACTTCTAGCGACCTCCAGAAGGTGTCTGTTTTTCCTTTCTGTAACTCCATTTTGTGCTGGTGTGTATGCACAGGTGGTCTGATACTGTATTTCGTGTGCTGACAAGTATTCTGCAAGCGTCCTGTTGGTATACTCCGTTCCATTGTCAGACCTCAGTACCTTCACAACTGCTTTGTACTGAGTCTGGACATGCTTATGGAAATCCCGAAAACAAGCAGGTACATCATTCTTATTTTTTATCAAATATAACCAGGTAACACGAGAGGCACACTCAATGAAAGAAACAAAGTACTTATAACCATTCATAGTGTTAGTAGCACATGGACCCCAGACATCAGAATGTACTACCTCAAAAGCAAAAGTGCTCCTATGACCCGTGCCAACATATGAGCTCCTAGTAAGTTTTCCTAACTCGCACGCATCACATACTAATTTCTTTTTATTTGTTTTTGCATAAATCTCTGGATACAACTTACTTAGAGTATCAAAGGAAGAATGTCCCATCCTCCGATGATGGAGTATCAAGCTATCCTCAGTCCTCTGCTGCAGTCCTTCCATGCCAGCCTTCTCTGCCATAGATACCAATGCTGAGTCCAGTCCTTCTCGATCTAGGTACCACAGTCCCTCATGCCAAGTGCCAGTCCCAAGTCTTCGTCCTGTCCCTTTCTCCTGGAAGGTCACCTTAGGAATATCAAAAGAAATAATGCATTTAAGTTGGAGGATTATAGAACTAATAGACAAGAGACTGACTGGAAAGGATGGAGCATGTAAAACATTGGATAATCTTACTGAACCTGTACAATTAACAGTACCCTTACCGACCACTGGCTGGAAAGTGCCATCAGATGTCTGAATGCTGTCTGCTGATGCTAGGTGAGTGTAGGAAGAAAACTTACTAGCATTCCCCGTCACATGTCGAGATGCTCCCGAGTCGATAATCTAGTCTGATGATTTAAGGAAAGAGATAGACGCAAGGGCAAGTGATTCGTCAGTACCTTCTGATGGATGGGCATACATGGCAGCGTTGCCCCTAACAAAGAATGAGGTGGACGCCTCCTCTGTTCTACTCCCCATGTCTCCCAGTGCCTGGTCCTCCACAGTAAAGGTGCCATCAGCTTCTCCGTTCCCTTTTGATATCAGGAGGTTCGCCCGATAACCTCCTCGGCCGCCTCGTCTACCCCCTCGACCACGACCACGTCCTCCATTATATCCTCGTCCGCCGAACGGTCCTCGTCCACCAACTGAATCTCCCTCCCTAGGTGGTTTGGTACAAGCATACCGATGATGACCCATCTCCCCACAGTTGTAGCACTGCCGGTTATGCTGCCAGGGCTCTCCCTTAGATCCTGTGTTTCCTGAGCTGGTGATCGCTAGTGCTGACTTTGCTTCGGGGGGACCACCTGTCCCGGCTTGCAGCCTGATGCGTGTCTCCTCCTGGATCATGGCTGAGATAGCCTCCTCAAGGCTAGGGATCTTTGGTTGGGATAGAAGTAGGGTCGTCCTCTGTGCGAAAGCTGCAGTCAGCCCTTTGAGGAACTTCATCGTCCTCTCCTGCAGACACACCTGTCTCTCCTTACACTTAGGGTCCCCGCAACTCGCTCGATCTGAGGAGTGATCATAATTCAACCACAGATGCTCCAACTCCGTGGCATACTCCTGCACCGTCTTCTCTCCCTGTACGGTGTCATCAATCTCCCCCTTTATCTGGAAGACCCGTAAGTTGTTCCCCACACCATCATAGGTCCTTCTCAACTTCTCCCACACATCTTTCACAATCTCGATACCGTTTACTGTGGCGGCAATAGACTGGACTAAGGAGTTGAGAAGCCAGATGTAGATCACCATATGAGTGAACTTCCACTCATCGCGTCCTGTCGAGCCCTCGTCCAGCTCTGTCGCCTCGCCCGTCAAGAACCCCTCCATGTTTTTTCCTGCGAGGGTTCTTCTCACCCGCCGTGACCAACTCAGATAGGTGGCTGGTCCATCTAATTTCAGATCGATGGAGGGAAGCTTCAACTCCGGCGACGTTCGTGTCGTGTTCTCACCAGCCGACATCGTCAACAACTTCATCAACGTCGCCACCTCTGCAGAATCTAGCTTCTTGATGATCTCCTCCATCGATGCGTCGTCTATCCAATCACGTCACGTCCGCTCCATGACTCACGCTCGTCCTCGTCGTTCGCTCCTAGATCCGAACATGTCCCCCCTTTTTTCAGATCTAGGCATCCCTATTAGGCGTTGTCTCGTGCTGGTGCGGAGGAGGCGGCAGCACGCATGTCACAGCCACCGTCGCAGCAGCAGCAGCAGTCACAGCAGCCGCAGCAGCAGTCGCAGCAGCCGCAGCAGCAGTAGTAGCCGCAGCAGCAGTAGTAGCCGCAGCAGTAGCGGGACGGAGCAGCAACAGCGAAGGGCAGCCTGCGAAGGGCGTAGAAGGGAAGAAGGGGGGGCGTGGAAGAGTTCGGTGGAGGAGATCTAGGAAATCCTCCTGTGGGTTTGTGGAAGCTTGGTGACAGCTAGGGTTTGTGGAAACTTGGCTCTGATACCATGTTGAAATTAGTTGATTATTTTATTGATTGTCTCATTGGCATTATATAGCCTTACAGTCATTAATACAATGATCTCAATCATTATGACAATAATCTCATAATGGAATATCCTGTGACATATTCTGGCATCCCAAATATGTCCTCAGGATATTCCCATGTGCTTATACTATACTTAAATATGACACCCAACATACCATATCAACAAACTATTTTGTTGATATGTTTATGTTTGGAAGCAATTTATGTTTGGAATTTATGTTTGGAAGCAATACAAAGTTTGTATAGAGATGTAAAACACATAGTACGTATTGTAATTTATGTTTGGAACTTTTACATTTGGGAGCAATACAAAGTTTAGCTTCAAATAACATGGTTTATTTAACCTCAAGTTTGTTATATACAATTGTAACTTGAGTGCCCAATTTTCAATTTGGTACAGTCAGTTATTTGGTTATATCTCCTTGGTTAGAAAAATGATGGCGTGGAGAGTCATGTGTCTATGACATGAGAGTGTTCGTGTCTAGGCCGAATATGGACACATTCGTAAGAAGAAAGCAGAGCGAACTCCTGTACCGATTCTATTTGCTTACGTTGGATCTCTTCATTCAACAAACTATTTTTGACTGTCTTTATCGTGACAACTCCATCAAATGCGGGGTTATTCATAGACACTACCAGTGTCTCCCAAGTTTTCGACGGAGAACTCAAAAGCACCAGGGCCTGAAGCTCATTATCAATCACCAACTTCATCGTCTATAGATGATTGATGATTCCCTGAGCCTCATTCATATGTTGTGCCACTGAGGCACCCTCTGAGTACTTTGAGTTGATGAGTTGGTGAATAAGAAATGTCTTGTTGCCAACCATCTTCTGTTTGTACAACGAATGTAGGTTCTTCCATAGTGCTTTTACAGAACTATCCATGGATACATGATGAAATATTGAATCATCCAGCCATTGGTAGATGAATCTAATGACTTCCCGATCCAACTTCTTCCAGTCATCAGTATATTTGTTCGATTGTTTGGTGTTGTCTCTCTCCACCAGAGTAAATCATCCATCATTGGTTTTCAGATCGCTAGTCTCCCATGTGAGAGAATCATACATGTGTTCATCTACTATGCAGACATGGTTGCACCTTCCCTATCGAAAACCTGAGAAGATTGCTTACAACATATGTTGAACTCTTTGCCCTAAAGTTCAAACCCTCACCAATCTCAAGAAAAAAAAAACAATATTACAATTGAAATCACCCACCCAACCCTGTGATGATCTCCCTGAACGTAAGTAAACGACTCTTTGAACAAATATTCCCTTCCAACTATTTCTAATGGTGAGCCCTAAGAGCAAAGTATGGACTTTCTATTAGATTTATGTAGACTTACTCCTTTGAATATCTCGTATGATCTCCTTATTGGCAACTCCTCTTAACCTCCTTTATATATGTTAAGAAACCTAATTTATGGTTTGGAAGAAGAAAAAAAACCTAAAATAGCCAAGCAATAATCTTAGTCATCCAGATTAGATCACACGGTCATAATTATATGCTGACTTGGATCCACGAGTAACTAGGATTTGGACATGGATTTGAGGATTTTATGGATTTGGAGTAAAATCCATAAGATTCTATGTTTCGTTGGAGTTGGATTTGGATGAAAAGTGGATAATGATTGCATTCCAAATCCAAAATTAGGATTTCGGAGAAAAAAAATTGGATTTGGGAGGAAGAAAGTTGGATTTGTTTTTTTAATATAATGTTAGTTATTATTTTATATATGAATTTTTTTATTCTTAATTAATATAAATAAGTTCATCATTATAAAAATTATTTATTAATTAATATTTTATTACAATCTTAACTAATAATTTTTTAATCATAATTATAATAATTAATTAATATTTTTTAATTTATAATTTTATTAATTATAATCTTAATTAATCATAATTACAATAATTAATTAATTTATAATTTTATGCATTAATATTTTATTATAATCTTAATTAATAATTCATTAATCATAATTACAATCTTAATTAATAATTTATTATAATCTTAATAAATAATATATTAATTAATGTTTTTTAAATCTTAGTTAATAATATATTAATCATAATTATAATTATAATCTTAATTAATAATTTATTATTTAGTAATTTATTAATTAATATTTTATTATAATTATAATAATTTATTAATTTATTAATCGTAACTATAATCGTAATTATAGTAATTTATAATTTTATTATTCAATATTTTATTATAATATTATTTATTAATTTATTAATCATAATTATAATCATAATTACAAGAATTAATTTATAATTTAATAATTTATAAATCTATGCATTAATATTTTATTATAATCTTAATTAATAATTTATTAATCATAATTACTTATTAATTAATATTTAATTATAATATTAGTTAATAATTTATTAATCATAATTAATATTTTATTATAATCTTGATTAATATTTTATTAATTATAACTATAATCTTAAGTAATAATTAGTAGTTTTATTAATTAATATTTTATTATAATCTTAATTAATAATTTATTAATTAATAATTTTATAATTTAATATTTTATTATAATCCAATGACAACATTTATTTTCCTATCTAAACAATGAATTTGGATTTGAATCTTGGATTTCTAAATCCAAATCCTAGTTATGCCCTTAAAAAACCAGTACCTCATATATATATTTTGAAAAACCGTTGGAACAAACGGTAACAAACGAACTTTTGAAGGTCATCTCCACCGAATACCAAAAATTGCCAATAACCAAATATAGCCCCCTCTCTTCTCTTCTGTTCAACCTACCAAGTATCAATCACCACTCATTCTGATCCTTCCCAAACTGCCAACATTGCTTTTCTTCCTCCTCCCCCTTGACTTCCCTCCATTGTTCCTCCCCCTTCTCTGTGGGACCAGCTTGGGAGTTGATCCAGCTCCCCGGCAGGTCCACACGAGAATCCTCGATGAGCCAAGCCGCGCTCTTTTTCGCTCCATTGCAGATGTCGCGAAGAGGTGGTGCATAGAAGAATGACCTATTTCGCTTGTGTCAAGTCGTCAGGGGAGGCGGGAGGAGGAGGACAATGGAGAATCAGTTGCTCGTTGGGCTGTTCGTGTTGGAAGGAATCGCCGTCGAACGAGGAAGGGTCAGTAGTCAGGAGGAGAAGCAGCAAGGGAATTGGCTTTCTCCAGAAATCTACAGGCGAGTCGTATAAAGAAGAGAAAGGGAGATGTTGCTTCAGAAAATGCAGGTTGAGCTGTCTCCATTGCTTTCATTGTAAGAAGTCCTCAGGGGAGGAGGAGTCAAGAAAGCGAGGGAAATGTTCCCGTCTATTCTGTAGGAAATGGAAAGAAGAGGACTCTGCGTCGGTAAAGAAGCAAAAATGTTGGAAGTCCTGTTTCTGTTGCAACAAGTCGTCATCGTCATCAGAGGAAGAAACGGCAAAGAGGAGAGGGAAATGTGGGATGATGGGCTGCTTCTTTTGCTGCAAGAAATCCCCAAAGACAGAGGAGCCATCAAGAAAGAGAGGGAAATGGGGGATGGCCTGCTTCTTCTGCTGCAACAAATCACCAAACACAAACGAGCATGACCGGTCCAGGGATAAGCCTGACAAGACATCCGGCTTAGGTAACCCCCTTCTGCTTAGGGAAAACCCTCATGTCCAACATAACCTACAAGAGGTTAGTGTCGCAGGTAACCCCCCAAGACCGGTCCACAACAAGAATCAAGGGGCAACCAAAATAATCTCCGTCTCAGACAACCCAACCGTCCGGTCCGGCCCTCAGGACCGGCCCACGGGTAAGTCTGACAAGACTTTCGGCTTAGACAATCCCCCTCTGCTTAGGGCAACCCCTCAGGTCCAACATAACCTGCAAGAGGTCAGTGTCACAGGTAACCCTCCCCGACCAACCCACAACAAGGATCAAGAGGCAACAAAAATAAGCTCCGTCTCGGACAACCCAACCCTCCGACCCGACCCTGCAGACGAGTCATCAAGAAAAAGAGGAAAATATGGAATGGGCTGCTTCTTTTGCTGCTGCAAGAAATCCCCAAAGGCAGAGGAGTCATCAAGAAAGAGAGGGAAATGTGGGATGGGCTGCTTCTTCTGCTGCAAGGGCTGCTTCTTGTGCTGCAACAAATCACCAAAGACAGATGAGCAGGATCGGCCCAGGGGTAAGCCTGTCAAGACTTCCGGCTTGAGCAACCCCCCTCTGGTTAGGGCAAACCCTCAGGTCCAACATAACCTGCAAGAGGTTAGTGTCGCGGGTAATCCCCCAGGACCAATCCACAACAAGGATCAAGGGGCAACCAAAATAATGTCCGTCTCGGACAACCCAACCCTCCGGCCCGACCCTCAGGGCCAGCCCACGGGTAAGCCTGAGAAGACTTCTGGATTAGACAACCCAACCCCTCAGGTCCAACATAACCTGCAAGAGGTCAGTGTCATATGTAGCCCCCCAGGACCAACCTGCAACAAGGATCAAGGGGCAACAAAAATAAGCTCCATCTTGGACAACCCAACCCTCCGACCCGGCCCTGCAGACGAGTCATCAAGAAAAAAAGGGAAATGTGGAATAGGTTGTTTCTTTTGTTGCTGTAAGAAATCCCCAAAGACAGAGGAGCCATCAAGAAAGAGAGGGAAGTGTGGGATGTGCTTCTTGTGTTGTAAAAAATCACCAAAGGAGGAGGAACTGTCGCGAAAGAGAGGAAAATGCGAGACAGGCTGTTTCCGATGTACTAAATCTTTGTCAGAGGAAACTGTGAGGAGGAAAGGATGGCCGTCGTTGTGCTGTTTTTTTTGTAATAAATCGTCGATGGAGGGGGGAGAAATGAGAGGAGGAGGAGAAGAGAAGGGCAAGTGTTGTTTTCATTGTGCTAAATCTTCTGAGGGGAAAGGCTGCTTTTCTTGTTGTAATAAATCGTCGGAGAAGGGAGAAGGACCAGGAGGAGGAGGAGGAGGAGGAGAAGAAGAGAAGGCTAAGGATTGTTTCCATTTTGATAACTTCTCTTCTTGTTGTAAATCATCAAAGGAGGAAGAGTCAAGAAGGAGAGGTGGTCAGAAGTCTACATGCTGTTGTTATCGAAAGTCAACGACAAGGAGTGGTTCATCACCAAGAAGAAGAGGATGTGCAAAAATTGTCGGTTGCAATTCATGTTTTTCTAAATCTCCATGCAAAAAGAAGGTCAGGTGCTCGAGGAGGTTATGTTGGAAGAGGAAGGAAAAGAAACAACCAAACCATCTAGCATCTCTTGTGAAGAGCATTTCCTTCAAGTCTGGTATGTGTTTTATTTTCCACTCTAAACGTTCTTATGTTACATCCTATTACATTTCCAAATACATAATTTGTGTGTATAGTCGAAATATGATTTAATTCTTGGCTTATTTATTATTGTGGTGGAGCTACATATTTATAGGAGAGGCCAACCCCTCTCTTTATTATTCTACTCCATGTGGGACTAAAAGTCCATGCATACTCTCAACACTCCCCCTCAAGATGGGCGATAGATATCAATCATCCTCATCTTGTTACAAAGTTTAGAGAGACTTAATGAATTAAGCCCCTTAGTAAGATAATCTGCAACTTGTTCTTCTGAGCGAAAATGATCAAGCTTTAATATCCCTTTCTCTAGCTTCTCTTTAATAAAGAACCAATCGATCTCGATGTGCTTTATTCTGTCATGCTGAACTGGACTGTTAGCTATACTTATTGCAGCTTGACTGTCACTCAGAAGACGCAATGGTGTTCAATGGTCCAACTTCAACTCTGTCAGCAGTGCTTTTATCCATAGCAACTCTGACACACCCAGATCCATATCTCTATATTCTGCTTCAGTGGTCGATCGTGCTACCACAGACTGTTTCTTACTTCTCCACGAGACTAGGTTACCCCCCACAAAGACACAGTATCCTGAGATAGACCTTTTGTCGTCCATGCAGCTTGCTCAATCTGCATCGCAGTATCCCTCAACATCCAGGTGTCCATTGTTCTTGAACCATAGTCTTCTTCCAAGAGCCCCCCTTCAGATATCTCAAGATATAAAAAACAGCATCCATGTGGCCCTTTCTTGGATCATGCATGTAGCGACTCACTACGCTCATAACGAATGAGATATCAGGGCGAATGTGATCTAGATAAATCAATCTGCCTACAAGTCTCTAATATCTTTCATGATCAACCGGCTCTCCTGCCTCTGCTCCCAACTTATCTTTCTGATCGATTGGTGTGCCTGTCGATTGACACCCAAGCATACCCGTTTCTGTGAGCAAGTCTAGTACATATTTCCTCTGAGAGAGGACAATCCCATCTCTTCCTTGAGCCACCTCGATTCCGAGAAAATACCTCATCATTCCCAAGTCCTTCACTTCAAACTCCTTGGCGAGCTTTGACTTCAGCTTGGTGATCTCCTCCTTATTATCATCTGTGATTACTATATCATCTACATATACTGCAAGTATGGTGATGTGGCCTCTCGCATGCTTGAGGAAGACCATATGATCTGCATTAGTCTCGTGGTACCCTACGCCTGTGACAGCCTTTCTGAATCTATCAAACCAGACTCGAGAAGATTGCTTGAGTCCATACAGTAATTTTTTCAGCTTGCACACCTTTTCCGTCGACTGCTTCGTGCAAAACCCCAGGGGAGTCTCCATGTATACTTTATCTCGTAGATCTCCATGAAGAAAATCATTCTTCAAATCCAATTGATACAGCTGCCACCCATGGTTTGTTGCAAGGGAGATCAGGGTTCTCATAGTGCTCATCTTTGCTACCGGAGCAAATGTCTCATCATAGTCGATGCCATAGGATTGAGTGAATTTCTTTGCAACCAACCTTGCCTTGTATCCTTCCACCTTCCCTTCTGGCATCTCCTTTACTGTGAAGATCCATTTGCATCCAACTGCTCTCTTTCCTTTAGGTAATGGAATAAGTTTCTATGTCCTATTTTTTTCGAGTATCTTGAGTTCCTCCAGCATTACAGCTTTCCATCTCGGATCTTCCTTCGCTTCCTGCCAGCACTTAGGTACAGAGGTAGTGTCTAACGATGCAATGAATGCTCCATAAGTAGGGAATAGATTAGAGTATGATAAAAAATTGGCAATATCATGTTCATAACCATAATGATTAGGGGACTTTCCCGCATTACTGTGAGAAGATTTTCTTAAGGGAATATGTAGTATTGGAGGAGAGATCATATCATCCGAATTAGAGGGATCTGTATCCTCATTAGAAGGATCTGGTATAGGAGGCGCATCTTCAGGAGTTGGGGCAGGGTTAGACGAGGGACATGGCACAGTAGGGACAATAGGTACAGTAGTGCATTGCTGCTTTCTCCTTCGATAGACTTGGAGTTCTGTAGATTTTTCTGTAGTCTGTTCCTCCCCCTGTACTACATAATCACTTTCTTCCTCATCACTTTTCTCCCCCCTCGCTATCTGCCCCTTGCTCCCTTGGATCAACTTCCATCATTGGACATGGGACTGACCCGACAATCACGCTTGGGCCCATCTCCTCCTCACTCCTAACACCTCCTGTGTTAGGTGTGTCACCAAATGCAGAGCCTTCATCTGAACCATTGTGGTAGTAGGGTTCCATCTCTCTGAATGTAACGTTCATGCTCATAAAGAGCCTTCTCTCCACCGGACTCCAACAAGAGTATTCCTTCTGAGTCCCTGAGTAGCCAACAAAGATGCACTTCACTGCCCGATGGTCCAACTTTTCCACCGTAGGCCTATTATCCTTCACAAAACATACACATCCAAACACCTTTGGGGGAACAATGTACTTATTCTCTTTTGTAAGCATCTCAAACGGTGTCTTCCATCCTAACACCTGAGAGGGCATCATGTTGATGAGATATGTAGCCGTTAACACGGCATGCCCCCACAAGTGTTTAGGAACATTTATGGCAAACATCATTGACTGTGCTACTTCTAACAAGTGTCTATTCTTCCGCTCCGCCACACCATTCTGTGCTGGTGTGTAGGCACATGAAGTCTGATGTTGTATCCCATGGGCTGATAAGTACTCTTCAATAGCCTTGTTGGTGTATTCTGTCCTATTGTCAGACCTCAAAATCTTTACTTTAGCACTGTATTGTGTTGTAACCCTGCGATAAAAATATTGAAAGCATGCAAAAATATTACTCTTATTCTTCATTGGTCATACCCAGGTAACACGAGTGTAGCAGTCAATAAAAATGATAAACCATTTAAAACCATTAGCAACAGTTGTAGGACAAGGTCCCCACACATCAGAGTGTGTCATATCAAAGGCAGCTAAACTTCTATTTCCAGAACTCAAATAAGAGCTTCTGGTATGTTTTCCAAGCTCATAGGCATCACAAACCAACTTTTGTTTATTAGTCTTTTGATACATAGATGGATACATTCAACTCAGTAGACTAAATGAAGAATGTCTCAGGCGCTGATGTTGAAGTAATAATTCTGCTTCTACAGTTATTAGCGGCTCTTCCGGTTGTGCTTCTTCCACCAGTGAAGCCAGTGCTGCGTCCAGTCCACCCCTGTCCAAGTACCACAGCCCCCTTATACCAAGTGCTAGTCCCCAACCGTCTCCTCGTTCCCTTCTCCTGAAAAGTTACCTTAGGAATGTCAAAAAAAATAATACAATTAAGTTGAAGAACAATGGCACCAATAGACAAAAGATTAACAGAAAAATATGGAGCATGCAAGACATCAGTAAGGGTCATGGAAGGGGTGCATTCAACTGTGCCTTTACCCACAATGGGTCTAGCAGTACCATCAACAGTCTGAATGTTTTCAGGCATCATCAGATGAGTGTAATCTTGGAACTCATCACTGGCACCCGTGACATGGCGGAATGCCCCAGAGTCAATTATCCAACATGGTTTGTGGATAGATGCAAGGGCATGAGCGGGTATACCTTTGATTGTATGGGCATAGTAGGTGATGTTACCACTGGAGGTGGTTGGAGTCGATGCCCCAGAGGTGTTGGCTCGACTGTCGCTGGTTCCAAGCCTCATGCTTCTCCATATCTCTAGCATTTTTCTCTCACTAGGGGTCATACCAGAGGACTGACTCTCACTTCCCTCCTCTGCCAGGTTTGCCTTGTGCGCTCCAGAATGATTACCTCTGTCACCAACATAGTCTCCTCTACCGCCCCCTACAACCTCCACGGCTGTGTCCACGGCCGCTGGACTGGACTCTCAGAGATTTCGTACATAATCTGATGAAGTGCCCAGAGTCTCCATAGTTGTAGCACCCTCCCCCTCCGGAAGAGTTTGGATTAAAACTCTTAGAGATGATTTTTTCCCTGGAGAGCTAGTGGTGCTAGGCATCAGCTTCAACCGTGCCTCTTCTTGTGCCATAGCAGCTATGGCCTCCTCTAGTGATGGCATCCTGGGTTGTGCAAGTAGGACATTCCTCCTCTGCTCGAATGCTGGGTTGAGCCCCTTTAGGTATTTCATCATCCTCTGTTGCGAAACATACTCCATGAATTTCTTAGAATGTTTCGCAAATGCTGATTCTACTTGCTCATCTTCCACGCCAATGGGATCATAGTGGTCGAGATCTGACCAATACTTCTTCAGCAGAGCCGCATACTCAGAGATGGTGTGATCTTCTTGGACCACCTTATCAAGTTCATCTTGTAGTTGGAAGACCCTCATAGGGTTGTCCGACCCCGAGTACAGGTCTTATTTATAGGAAAAGCTTGACTTGAGAAGCAAGCCAAGTCACAGTAGGAACCAAATCATAATGAAGTCTATCCCTATAATTATGGAACCAAATCTTGGTAATCAGGAAAGAAATCGAGAAATAATCTCTCTTTAATGGGTACAATCTTCATGTAATTTTCTCTCTAATGGACGTAATCTTCCTGTAATCTTCTCCATGATCCCTCTCAAACAAAGTTAGACATTCTTCTTGCTGGGCTTGCCAAGAAGACTCTGAAACCTAGGACCAGCCAAACATTTAGTGAATATGTCAGCAACTTGCTTCTTTGATGTAATATAGATCAAACACACCTCCTTTGAGTCCAATTTCTCACGAATAAAATGACAATCAATCTCAATGTGTTTTGTTTGATCGTGCTGAACTGGATCAGTTGCTATGTTGATTGTTGTCTTTGTTATCAAATTATAAGCGAAAGGGTAATTCAGGCGAGAGAACTAACTTGAGCAACAGTTTCTTCAACCATCATCCTTAGGCAATACTCTAGGTGAGGACCCTATATTTGGCTTCAGTGCTTGATCTTGCACATACAATATATATTTTTACTTCGCTAATTGACAAGAGTAGTAGCCATAAGTAGAGCATCTATCATCGACGGATTCAGTCCAATCAGCATCTAAATATAACTCAACACAAAGTTGTGGGTCTTTTATGAAAAGAAGCCACGTTCTTGGATGTGTCTTCAAGTACTAAATAATTCTTTCATCTGATCTACAAGTGAGTAGATCGCGGAGCATGCATAAAGTGTCTCACAACCCCAACTGTGTAGGTTATGTATGGTCGTATAAGAGAGAGGTATAGGAGTTTTCCTACTAATCTCTGATACTAACCAACTTCTGTCAATTGTTCTTTATCAAAGAGTCTCAACTGGTGGTTTGGATCAATTGGAAAGTCAGCAGGACGACAATCGATGCTTTCTTGTCTCTTTCAACAAATCAAGGGTATATTTCCCTGACTGATCAAAATGGCTCCACTAGACTTGGATTTTGGATTTGACAACTTCGATGTCGAGAAGTATTTAAGGTTTCTAAGTCCTTGATATCAAACTCTGAGGCTAAGAATTTCTTCAGTGATACAATCTTCATAGTGTCGTTATCTATGAGAATCGTATCTTCCACATAAATGATCAAGAGAGTAATCTCTCTCTCTCTCTCTCTCTCTCTCTCTCTCTCTCTCTCGTGATAAATAAAGTATGCTTTGCTAAAGACTGTTTGTAGCCAAAGTGAAGCATGGTTTAACACAACTGGACACACCAAGCATATGGGGATTGATTCAACCCGTAGAGGGCTTTGGGGAGTTTGAATGCTTCTTCTATGAGATCTCCATTCAAGAAAGTATTCTAGACATCTAGTTGATGTTAGATACCAAGAATAGTTTGCAGGCCAAGAAAGAAACACTGTGATAAAGTTGAGCTAGGTAATTGGAGCGAACATATCAACATAATCAACTCCATAGGTTTTGAGTAAATCATTTTTGCAACAAGCGGTGCTTTATCTCTCAATGCTCTCATCTACTTTGTATTTGATGGTGATAGCCAACGACACACAACTGGTCTCTTGTCCATAGGTAGATCAACCAAACTTCCATGTGTCATTCTTCTGAAGTGCTTCTATCTCATCTTGCATTGCTCTTTGCCAATGAGGGTCATGTTTAGCCTCAAGAAACCTAGTACGAATAGTGATAGAGGAAAGAGCAGACAAGTATACTAAACAACGAGAAGAAATGCGAGAATAGTCAATAGATTCTCAATAGGACACGTATCTAGAAGGAACATGAATAGTATTGCTATCGGCATAACTACATCATAATCAAGAATAGGACTAGATGGATTACCCAATATATTGTGGTCTCCTTGGGAGGCATTGGAGTGGTCATGTCATGTGTTGGCAGTTGTACATCTTCTTGCATGTCAACAATGTCATCAACATTACTTGTTCTTGAAAGATCCCATGTAGAAGTATTTTAGTACAAGAGTACCTTAGGTATGTCATCGACAGGAATAACATGAACTTTCTCAACTCTCAACCATTTTAGGTGACTGGAAAAGGACTCGAACTCATGCAAGGTCACATCCAAAGTAATAAACATAGGACCCGTAGAAGGATCAAAAACACTTATAGTCCTTCTGAGTGGGAGAATATCCAAGAAAGACCCCTTTAATAGATTTAGGGTCTAACTATGCTCATCTTCCATCTTTGATATGGATAAAGCACACACAACCAAAGATACGAGGAATCAAGACAAAAGGATAAGAATTGGATTTTGACACATAATTAGAGATTTTCAATTGTATAGCTCTAGGAGGCACATCCATTGAACATATAAGTACAGTCAAGATGGCAATTGCCAAAAAATTCTTAGGAACATTGTAGTGTAATAATAATGATCTAGCAGTTTTGAGTAGAGGTTTATTCTTCCTCTCTACCACCCCTTTATATTGTGGGGTTACTACCCCATTTTAGTGCAGGTTACTAGACTTGAACTTTGATGCATTGTGTCACTTTCTTCAAGGAAAAACATTTAAGAATTTCTCAAAATATTCCCAGCATTGTCAGAATTAAAAGATTAAACATTTTTATAAACCTTTTTTTTTTTTTTTTTTTGGTTTCAACCATTTTAAGAAAAACTTTGACAATTTTAGGGATGTTATCGGGACTTACTCATTAAAAATACCCAAGTATATTTTAAAAAGTGATCAATGAAAGTAATAAAATAGCAATGACCATTCACATATGCAACAAGAGAAGGACCTCAAATATCAGAATAAAAAAGATCAAAACATTCATCGACTTTATTTGAAGATGGAGAATATCAAGTTTTAAAATGTTATACTTGACAATCAAATGACTCAATAGTAGATGACTTGAAAAGTTTAGGCATAAGAAGCCTCAAAGACTTAAAATATAAATGATTTAACATCGCATGCCAAAGCATAATTTTGGTTGCAGGCTCACGACTGACACTACTATCGAAAATCGTTCCTAGTGACTAATAAAGTGATGAATTCTTCACATCCTTCAGCTTCACGGCTAGTCCCAATCCATAGTTTCGTTTGAAGATCCTGAAAGACACAATATGTAGGAAAAATGTTACTGAATAGTTCAATTTTTTTTATAAGACTACTAACTGAAAAGAGATTACTATACAATTTAGGAACGTGCAATGCAGAGCTAAGAGTTAAACTATCTAGATTTTTTCCAGATATGTTAGAAAGGGAATCATTAGCAAGTTTAGTTTTATCCTGACCGAAAGAAAGATCATATAATAAAAAAAGATTTGGAAGAACTAGTCATATGATCAGTAGCACCATAATCGATAATCAAAGCAGACTCTGGAGAAAGAGGAGGATAATACTAGAACATGAGACGACATTGGAAGTCGTGGCATCATCTATCTTCTGTAGAAATTTACGAATATTCTCAAAATCACTTGGAGAGAAGAAGTCAGTAGGAGAGCCAAAAAGGTAGGCTGCAATGAGGATCTACCATTCTACTTAGAAGAGACGCTACTGCTTTTGGAAATTCATTGGCACGTTTTGTATTCTTCAAATGTGGATACTTCTGCATGTTACCTCCAAGTGTCCCAATTTCTTACAATGGGTACACTCCATTGGTTGGTGGACTTGTACCTCCACCTTGGGATGCAAAAGTGAGCGTTAATTGCTCGGTAATCTCCTCTTTTGAAGTGCGTTAATCTCCCTTTTCGATCCTCTTTATTGCATATAGCTTTATATATATACCCTATCAAGGAATGGTAGTTGTGTATCAAGAACTTTCGATTAATAGAAATTTAGTAGAATACTTGGCTTATTTATTATTGAGGTGGAGCTACATATATATAGGAGAGGCTAACCCCTCTCTCTATTATTCTACTCAATGTGGGACTAAAAACCCATTAATACTCTCAACACTCCCCCTCAAGATGGGCGATAGATATCAATCATCCACATCTTGTTACATAGTTTAGAAAGACTCAATAAATTAAGTCCCTTAGTAAGAAAATCTGCGCTTGTTCTTCTGAGCGAATATGATCGAGCTTTAATATCCCTTTCTCTAACTTCTCTTTGATGAAGAACCGATCAATCTCGATGTGCTTCGTTCTGTCATTCTGAACTGGATTGTTAGCTATACTTATTGCAGCTTGATTGTCACTCAGAAGGCGCAATGGTGTTCCCTGGTCCAGTTTCAACTCTGTCACCGGTGCTTTCACCCACAACAACTCTGACACTCCCAGAGCCATAGCTCTATATTCTGCTTCAGCAGTCGATCGTGCTACCACAGACAGTTTCTTAATTCTCAATGAGACTAGGTTACCCCCCACAAAGACACAGTACCCTGAGATAGACCTTCTGTCGTCCATGAGCTTGTCTAATATGCATCGTAGTATCCCTGGGTGTCCATTGTTCTTGAACCATAACTCTCTTCCAGGGGCCCCCTTCAGATATCTCAGAATAAGGAAAACTGCATCCATGTGGCTTTTCTTGGATCATGCATGTAGCGACTCACTACACTCACAACAAATGAGATATTAGGGCGAGTGTGGCCTAGATAAATCAACCTGCCTACAAGTCTCTGATATCTCTCACGATCAACCGGCTCTCATGTCTCTGCCCCCAACTTATCTTTCTGATCGATTGGAGTGGCTGCCGATCGACATCCCAGTATACCAGTCTCTGTGTGCAGGTCTAGTACATACTTTCTCTGAGAGATGATGATCCCATCTCTTCCTCGAGCCACCTCGATCCCGAGAAAATACCTCATCATTCCCAAGTCCTTTACTTCAAATTCCTTGGCAATTTTTTACTTCAGCTAGGTAATCTCCTCCTCCCCATCACCTGTGATCACTATATCATCTACATATACTGCAAGATGGTGACGTGGCCTCTCGCATATCGGAAGAAGACCGTGTGATCTGCATTGGTCTGGCTGTACCCTATGCCTGTGACAGCTTTCCTGAATCTTTCAAACCAGGCCCGAGGAGATTGTTTGAGTCCATATAGTGAATTCTTCAGCTTGCACACATTTTCTGTCAACTACTTCATGCAAAATCCCGGGGGCGTCTTCATGTATACTTCCTCTTGTAAATTTCCATGAAAAAATGCATTCTTCACATCCAATTGATGAAGTTGCCACCCATAGTTTGCTGCAAGAGAGACCAGGATTCTCACAGTGCTCATCTTTGCTACTGGAGCAAATGTCTCATCATAGTCAATGCCATAGGACTGAGTGAATCCTTTTGCAACCAATCTTGTCTTGTATCTCTCCACCTTTCCTTCTGGCGTCTCCTTTACTGTGAAGACCCGTTTGCATCCAACTGCTCTCTTTTCTTTAGGTAATGGAACAAGTTCCGATGTCCCATTTCTTTCGATTGCCCCAAGTTTCTCCAATATTACAGCTTTCCATCGCGGATTCCTTCGCTTCCTGCCAACACTTAGGCACAGAGGTGGTGTCTAACGATACAATGGATGCTCCATAAATAGGGGATAGATTAGAGTATGATAAAAATGGGTAATGTCATGTTCATAACCATAACAATTAGGGGATCTTTCCGCATTACTGCGAGAAGATCTCCTTAAGAGAATATGAGATAGTAGAGGAGAGATCATAACATCTGAATCAGAGGGATCCGCATCTGAATCAGAGGGATCTGGTGCGGGAGGTACATCTTCAGGAGTTGGGACAGGGTTAGGCGAGGGACATGGCACAGTAGGGGCAATAGGTACAGTAGTGGACTGCTGCTTTCTCCTTCTGTAGACTTGGAGCTCTGTAAATTATTCTGTAGTATGTTCCTCCCCCTGTACTAGAGCATGCCTTTCTTTCTCTTGATTGTGAGCATCCTCGTCACTTTCCTTACCCTCGCTATCTCCCCCTTGTTCTCTTGGATCAACTTCCATCATTGGACATAGAACTGACCCGACAATCACGCTTGGGCCCATCTCCCCTTCACTTCTAACACCTCTTGTGTTAGGTGTGTCACCAAATATAAAGCCTTCACCTGAACCATTATGGTAGTATGGTTCTATCTCTATGAATGTAACATCCATGCTCACAAAGAGCCTTCGCTCCACAGGACTCCAGCAAGAATATTCCTTCCGAGTCCCTGAGTAGCCGACAAAGATGCATTTCAATGCCCGAGGGTCCAACTTTTCCACCGCATGCCTATTATCCTTTACGAAGTATACACATCCAAATACCTTTGGGAAAACAATGTACTTGTTCTCACCTGTAAGCATCTCAAACGGTGTCTTCCATCCTAACACTTGAGAGGGCATCCTATTGATAAAATATGCAGCCGTCAACACGGCATGCCCCCACAAGTGTTTAGGAACATTCATGGCAAACATCATTGACCGTGCCACTTCTAACATGTGCCTGTTCTTCCGCTCCGTTACGCCATTCTGTGCTGGTGTGTAGGCACATGAAGTCTGATGTTGTATCCCATGGGCTGATAAGTACTCTTCAATAGCCTTGTTGGTGTATTATGTCCCATTGTCAGACCTCAAAATTTTCACCTTAGCACCGTACTGTGTTGTAACCCTGCAATAAAAATCTTGAAAGCATGCAAAGACATCACTCTTACTCTTTATTAGGTATACCCAGGTGACACGAGTGTAACAGTCAATAAAGGTGACAACCCACTTAAAACCATTAACAGCAGTTGTAGGGCAAGGTCCCCACACATCAGAGTATATCATATCAAAAGCAGCTAAACTTCTATTTCCAGAACTCACATAAGAGCTTCTGGTATATTTGCCAAGTTTACAAGCATCACAAACTAACTTTTGCTTATTAGCCTTCTGATACGTAGAGGGATACATTCGACTCAGTATAATGAATGAAGAGTGTCCCATGTGCTGACGTTGGAGTAATAATTCTGCTTTCACAGTCCTTCGCGGCTCCTCCGGTTGTGCTTTATCCACCAGTGATGCCAGTGCTGTATCCAGCCCACCCCTGTCTAAGTACCATAGTCCTTTATGCCAAGTGCCAGTCCCCAACCGTCTTCCCGTTCCCTTCTCCTAAAAAATTACCTTAGGAATGTCAAAAAAAATAACACAATTAAGTTGAAGAACAATGACACTAATGGACAATAGATTAACAGGAAAAGATGGAGCATGAAAGGCATCAGTAAGAGTCATGGAAGGGGTGCATTCAACTATGCCTTAACCCATAATGGGTCTAGCAGTACCATCAGCAGTCTGAATGCTTTCAGGCGTCGCTAGGTGAGTGTAATTTTGGAACTCATCATGGACATCCGTGACATGGCAGGATGTCCCAGAGTCAATTATCCAATTTAGACTTCTTGGTCTGTGGGTAGATGCAAGGGCAAGAGCAGGTATACCTATGCTTGTATAGGCATAGTAGGTAATATTACTCCCAGAGGTTGTTGGAGTCGATGTTCCAGCGGTGTTGGCTCGGCTGTCGCTGGTTCCAAGCTTCATGTTCCTCCATATTTCTAGCATTCTCACTATGAGTCATATCGGATGACTGACTCTCATTTCTCCCTTCTGCCAGGTTTGTCTTATGCCCTCCAGAATAATTACCCCTGCCACCCCTACGCCCTCCACGGCTGCGTCCGCTGCCACTGGACTGGTCTCTCAGAGGTTTCGTACAGAATCTGATGAAGTGTCCAGGGTCTCCATAGTTTTAGCACCCTCCCCCTCCAGAAGGGTTTGGGTTAAAAACTGCTAGAGCTAATTTTTTCTCCGGAGAGCTAGTGGTGCTAGATATCAGCTTCAGCCGTGCCTCTTCTTGTGTACAAATAGCTATGGCCTCCTCCAATAATGGCAGCCTGGGTTGTGCAAGTAGGACATTCCTACTCTGCTCGAATGCTGGATTGAGCCCCTTCAGGAACTTCATCATTCTCTGTCGCGAGACATACTCCATGAACTTCTGATAATGTTTCGCAAATGTCGGTTCCACTTGCTCATCCTCCACGCCAATGGGATCATAGTGGTCGAGATCTAACCAATACTTCTTCAGCAGAGCCGCATACTCAGAGATGGTGTGATCTTCTTGGACCACCCTATCAAGTTCATCCTGCAGTTGGAAGACCCTCATAGGGTTTTCCGACCCTGAGTACATGTCTCTCAACGTCATCCAAATGTCACCAGCACCCTCCATCGCTTCCACGCTGCCCGACACTTGGTCGGTCAATGAGGCTGTCAACCATCCAGCTATAACATTGTTGACGATTTTTCACACAGCAAACTCCCGTGAGGAGTGATCTTTAGGTGCCTTAGTTTGGCCATTCACATAGTCCACCAAGCCCCTTGCCTTCAGAGTCCGCATCGCCCGACGCGACCACTTAAAGTAGTTGGAAGTACCCTCCAACTTTATCTCCAGTTTCTCCAACTTTTCTATTTTGTATGGTGAAGGATCCACATCTGCGTGTGCAGCACTGGAGCTAGTCTCGGTCAACCTCCTGGAGAAAAGATCATCCACCAAAAACTTTATCTCTTTGGCCGTCAGGTTGACGTAGATCGTCTCCATCGTCTTCTTCTCCTCCTCTTCTATCAGCAAGGCGGTGGCAGATCTAGATCGTCTCCACCTTTGATCGACGTCCTCTCCACGTCTACTATTCCTCCTTCAGTGGCAATGACATTCCAGAGAATCGCTGCTCATGTCCCATGCATGGCTGCGACCCGAGGTCGCATGGCCTGATGAGAAGGAGGAGGAAGGCTGCGCTGGCGACGATGGAGAGGATGTGGGGCCGGCGCTGAGAACAAGGGGGTGGCTGTGCTGGCGATTGGGAGGGGGGCTGCTACCGGTTGGGTGGCCGCTATGCTGGCGGCGGAAGGGTTGGGGGGCGGCGGGGAGAAGGAGGAGAAAGGGGGGTTTGGCGGAGGCGGGGTTTGGAGGGGGGGTTGTGGAGTGGGGTTAGGGTTGGGTTTGGTGGAGAAGGGTGGCAGCTAGAGTTATGATTTTGTGGCTCTGATACCAAATAAAAATTTGGTAGAATAGTTGGCTTGTTTATTATTAAGGTGGAGCTACATATATATATGAGAGGCTAACCCCTCTCTCTATTATTCTACTCAATGTGGGACTAAAAGCCCATTAATACTCTCAACAGCTACGCTTCGAAAGAAGGATCGAGTGCCACAAGGAACTTAAAGATTCTTCTCTCCTCAACTTGCTTTTGGTAGCATTGACGATCTTCCTCAATGTCTCACTTTTGGATAAGATAGTGGTCAAGCTCTTCCTAGAGGCCTTTACAAGGTAGCATAATATGCCGCAACCAACGACTCCCCTTGTCTCAAAATATGGATTTCATGATTTAGGGGTAGACTCGTGTGATGTTTCTCCTTTTGGCACATGTTTTCTCCAACTTAGCCCAAATCGTTGTCGAAGTAGTACACGGTCTTCTTGATTTGTGGTGACATCGAAGAAGAGTCATGACATCACAAAAAAATACTCCTGATCCCACTTATCTTTTTCAGTAAGAACATGTGCATTTTCTTTTACGATAAGATAGTTCTTCTTGCCACAACCAACAATGAAGAGAAGAGAGGACCTCGACCACTCGAAGTAATTTTTCTCATCCAACTTAACTGAAGTAATATGGAGAGTACCATCGCCGAAGTCGATTCCAACTCTATCACTAGGAGCCGAAGAAACCTCCTAAGAATTGGAAGATTTGTCAACATATGACATCGTCCGTACCCGAAAAATGCTTCTAAGAGGGGACACCTGCCTTGGAAAGAACTAGATCAGTAACCCACGACTAGATCTATCTTATGCTCCACACATAAAAAAAAAGTCCATCTTCAGTGCACTTCTGAAAAACGGAGGATAGAAGACGAAGGCATGGTCGGGACCAAACTGACAGATTGACGACGATAAGGAATATGCGAAAGACGATGGATGGCGGTGGAGAAGAAGAGTGCGGTGTAGAAGAAAGCTTCAAATCTCTATAATACCTCTGATACTATGTAGAGGCTCAAAACTAAGAAGAAGAAGAAGAAGAAGAAGAAGAAGAAGAAGAAATCATCTTACTGATTGTTATATTTTACAATAGAGGCTGATGTCTTATTTATAGAAAAATATCGACTCGAGAAGCAAGTCAAAGTAGGAAACCAAATTGTAATCAATCTAATCAAATCTAGGTCTAATATATGAATAAGTCCAGAAAGTCTCTCTCTTTAATGGTTGTAATCTTCATATAATCTTCTATTTAATAGATGGAATTTTCTTGTAATCCTCTCTTCAACATTATTTGATATATTTTTTCTCTATCTACAGATAGTGGTGGAAGGCAGAGATCTGCAGTAGAAGAGATTCTACGCATTGGCAATGGAAATATTGCTGGCCGGGTGTTCACTTATCGTCAACTGGCAGCAGCAACCCAGAATTTCAATCCTGAATGCCTACTAGGCACAGGTGGGTTCGGAAAAGTTTATAAAGGACAATTAGAGGACACAAAGGAGGTAATAATACCTAGTGCTAGTTCTTAATCTTTACACATTTCTTGACACAAACCTATAATTTGGTTCACCTTCATTCAGATAGTAGCTGTTAAGCAGCTTGATAGGCAAGGATATCAAGGAAACAGAGAGTTCCTCATCGAGGTATTGATGCTCAGCCTTCTTGACCACAAAAATCTCGTAAACTTGCTCGGATACTGTGCCGATGGTGACGAAAGGATTCTAGTGTATGAATTCATGCCACTTGGTTCACTTCAAGATCATCTTCATGATCTGTCTCCAAATAGCAAACCATTGGATTGGACCACTAGAATGAAAATAGCCGCAGGCGCAGCCAGAGGGCTCGAGTACCTGCACGATACAGCGAATCCACCTGTAATCTACCGCGACTTGAAAGCATCGAATATACTTCTCGACAAGGACTTCACTCCGAAATTATCAGACTTCGGCCTGGCTAAACTAGGTCCGGTTGGAGAACAGATGCACATATCTACAAGAGTGATGGGAACTTATGGCTACTGTGCTCCAGAGTATGCGCGGACTGGCAAGCTAACAAAGATGTCTGATGTTTACAGTTTCGGGGTTTTGCTGTTAGAGATTATTACAGGAAGGAAGCCTATGGACAAGACAAGGCCACTTTCGGAGCAAGTCCTAATCGAATGGGTATGTCTACTAATTAGTTTTACTTGGCAGAGGTAATCTTAATAAATTGCATTGGTCCCAAGTGTCTAGAATTTTGCTTGATCCATGAAGCAACACTGCATCGAAATAACAATCCTCAAGTAAATTATCAGAAGTCAATGAATCATAACGGAACTTTTTCAAGACTTATGCTGCACTGACACAGGAAAATGGTGTATGTACCTGGATTCGTGTCCATACCCATATCCTATGTTGCACGGACACAGACATGGGATAAGGGACACCACCCGTCATGGATACAGAGACACATATTGAATATCTGCATCTTTGAGGAATAATTATTTGATTTGTATGAAATTAAAATACCCACAACAAAAATGCTTTAAATTTGTACCTTTTATATTTGAGTTTTATTTTTATTTTAAACAAAAAAACACTATAAAAAGTGCCCAATACATATCCGACAGGAAACAAGTTACTGAGATGAGAATGTCCGTGCTACATAGCACGTATCCGTGTCCGTATTCGTGGAACATATATAGTATCCGTGTACCTGTTTGAAAATGTTCTATCTCGTATCAGTATCGTGCCCTTATTCGTTTCTGTGTCAATATTTGTGCAACATAGTTCAGGACTATTTGACAACTTGTTAGGTTTGCACATTTAGTTAATCCTTCAACATGTTACTCTTGCTTATCACATTGCAGAATGGGCTAGTCTTCATCTTGAAGAAGTTTGTCATTGAAACTTTTTTTATATAGTCGAGATAGTGATAAATCATTATTCATTGCAAATGGGCATGCAGGCAGCACCGCTCCTTAATGATAAGAAGAAGTTTGTTGAATTAGCTGATCCATTGCTAGAAGGAAAATTCCCTGTGAAGGCTTTGTATCAAGCTCTTGCAATTGCCTCAGTGTGTCTTCAAGAAAATTCGAGCACTCGTCCGGTGGTTATGGACATCGTTACCGCGCTAGAGTTCCTGGCTGGACAGAACTCCTGCGACTGAGAGGAATCTGAAGCATCTACGCCTCAGAATTCTCTCTCCCCTGAATCAAAGATACAGAAAATTACTAGAGAGAGTAACGAGGAAGAGGAAGTTAAGAATGACACCGAAACAACTTGACTTTGTAGATCCACAAGCTTTGAAAGTGAGGTTTGTACAACTATAATTTGTTCATCACATTACTATTAGGTTTCGGATGTTCTTTCGACCTCAGAATGCTGAGACATTTTCTCTCCAAGCATTGTAGATATTTCTTCCTTTTATTTAGTTAAGCATTTGTCTTGTAATCCTGAAACTGATGCTTCAGTTTGACAGTTCAGTGTTCCAAATATTGATTTATAACTAGTAAGATTTCCTTCCATAAGAGATGAAAGACAAATTAGTCAAGGTCCTGGTCTATATGATTCCATTATGACCTTTGATATTTACTTATTCATTTAATTTTAAAACATTAATTTCTGGCCAATAACAATCCAGGGTTTGTTTTTGCCGTAAACTAAGATTGTGAAATTCTGAAAGTAGTAAGGATGTTTTCAGAACCTATTTTGTGATGTACTTTGCTCCCAGATGCTTTTATGTTTCATGTATCAGTCACCAAGAACATTGATGAAAATTTATTCATGACATTCTGCAATCAATATTATAGTTACAACCTACGTTAAACTGTTGTCTTTATAAGTCATAGCCCTTGATAAGAAGAAATCCACTAAAATTTCAACAATATACCGCAACATTTTTCACACGATGGTTATTTGTAAGTTCAGAATTTTAATTATACTATGATAAGTATCAGACCAAGTGGCATTGTTCCATAAATATCCTTTACTGCCAACTGCAAATTGATACATGCATTTGATGCAGTAAACCCATGTTGCACGGACACAGATACGAGACGACACGTTAAGAACACGATGACACGAACCTATTTTGATGGGTTATGGTGTGTTTTGGAGGGTCCATGGTGATTCTGATAAGTGCCCGATACGCATCCGATACAAGAAGTCCCTGTTTTTTTTAGTGTTTGTGCTTCCTAGGTAGTAACCATTTCCACATATAACCAATCAACGACCCTAAGTTCTATATGAAGTGAAAGAACGATTATGAATATAAATGTATTTTACATCTAGATAGTAAGAAAATTGCCATGTGAGAAGCTCCTCACTCCAAAAATCTATGTTGTGTCCATGTGATGTTGCATCATGTCAGATACGTATTGGATATAGAACAAACAGTCCAAATTGCATCAGGACATGCCAAAACCAGTTTCGTGTCATAAGTTGTCATATAATGGACTCAGTACTCTCACATGTTCCGCAAACATCATGTAACAGTTAGGTATAACAATTTGAAAACAAAAATAAGATTTGAGGCAAGGTTTGCAGTATCCTCATATAATGGTAAGTTCATCGGTATCATATCATTTTGGCATATCTCGAACAAATACTGACCCCCACCAAACCAGCCGATAGTACTCAATATTAAAATTGGGGCTCTTGTTTCGGATAAGCAAAGAGAAAATAGAAGAAAAATAGAGAAGTATGATAAACAACAATGTGATGGAATGATTTGGTAGTCACAAACAAAGATCAACATGCTAAGGTAACCATTATTATATGTCAAAAGTGTATATTTATAAATTCATAGTATTCCTCCGTTGTAATTATTCTACTAAAAACTATCCTTTGCCAGGTATTTTGTCCAAAAGAAAGTAAAATAAATGACAATATATATTGCATGTGAACTAGTTGGCAATATTGAAATTATTCCACTCTAAATAACTGGAACAACACATAGTATAAGATTATGCCTTAATGTAAATATTCTTATATTTATTTAATAGTTTTTAATATTTTGGCTCAGAAACCAAGAACTCCAAAACTATCCGAAACAACCTACCGAAATCGTTGATATCGTATTCTTAATAAGGCTGATATCATATTCTTCAAAAGGGTCTCGAAACAATTTCGTCACTAATACTGTGAAGTTTGCTTGCATACATCATGTGTACACACAATGAGCTCTTATGAATAGCGTGTAACACACAGAAGCGGAGTTCCCTCTACGACGACAAATAAACAAAGCACAAACAATAGCATAATCAAGAACACAAGATATAACGTGTTTCGACCAAAAATTGGCCTATGACATTATTGAATCAGAAAAAACTTCACAATAGTTCATACAAGAATACCGTATTACATGAATCATCATATATGATATCACCAACGAGCTCTCTACCTTTTCTCTCGTTTCCCTTGGTTCCCTTAGGGCTCCCACCAGTGAATAAGGCGCACCTTAATTTTCCTCAAGCACACATATTTAAGGTTAGGAGTCCCCCTTAAATAGGCTCTCCTAAATTTACATCAAATTTTGGGTATATCCAAACAGTCGAAAACCTTACCAAAACCAGCCCCAATACGCTAAAACCGTCCGAACCAGAATTTAGGATCTAATTAACCAGAATTATGGTTCCAGTGTGCACTTGTGCACAGGAAAATCTAGTATACCGGTTGGCAAAACTGGTTTACTGTTCTAGTGTGCACAAAGTGCACACTAGCCGTTGGAAAACCGGTATACTGATTTGGGTTGTTTTGCTACTTTGGCTCCATTTGAGATCTCCGCTTGCGTCTCTACTCCTTCCGAGCTTCTCAGATCTTTGGATGGTGTCTATTGCTCTCCGTTGTTGAACACGATCCACACAACAATAATCGTCACCTTGGCTTGAGTTCAACAAACCACCTTCTGAAATTGTTGCAAATTGCCTTTGTACTCCTTTACTTTAGTTTCTTTTACCGATTCGCGAACCTTTCTCATACATGAGTACCTAACTTCTCCACAAGAATCACCTTCACTAGCATATCCATCTTATTTACCGTATATCTATTTTATTAGATCAATCTCCTTATTGCACCACTCCTTTATCGTGTATCATAGGTAGATGTGTTTCATCCGACTATGGTATACATAATTTTTTTCTAGATGAATCATGCTCTCACTATCACAAATAAAGGAACCTGCATCTTCTCAAATTCGAACTTTCCAACTAAACCTTTTAACTACGGGGTCTCCTTCGGTGCTTCTATTCCTGCTATGTATTCTGACTCCATAGCTAATAGCATCACAATATCCTGAAGGTCGATATCCAACTGACTATAGAACCTGTCAGTGTATACATAATCCATAGTTGATCTTATCTTATCCAAGTCACCAGCACCATCCACATCCACATATCCCTGCAACTGGCTTGATCAATCTTCTGAATTAAGAAACAATAAAACAAGATCTTTAGTTTCTTTTAGATACCAAATATCTACTTTACTATTTCCAAGAAGCCTTCATGGATTTAATATGTACCAACTAACTAAACATACCGGATATGATAAATTCGATTGAGTGCATATCATAGCATACATGAGTGATCCCACTACACCAGCATAGGGTACCGAGACATCTTTTTCCTCTCCTTCTCTGTCTACAGACACCTTGGAGAATAACTTAAAATGACCAGCGTAGGGGTACTCATTTGTCTTGAGTCCTCCATATTGAATCTCTCCATGACATTTTCAACGTACTTCCTTTGTGATAGTCATACTTTTCAACCTGTTGTCTCGATAGATTTTTATCCCAAGGATTTTCTTGCTCCACCTAAATCCTTCATGTCAAATTATACACTCAATGAACTTTTGAGCACCCTTATATCAATCATACTCTTGGAAGCAATCAACATGTGAACGATATATAAAAGGAGATATATTGGCGAATCATCATTGAGCCACTTCGAGTACACGTAGCTATTTGACATCGAGAGAAATTTACCTTCGACATAAATGAGTCAAAATGATTAAACCACTGCCTGCGAGACTACTTTAAACCATAAAGAGACCACTTGAGTTCATGTTGGTATATTAGAATATTTTTGGTATATTTGTTGGGATATTAGAATATTCTACAGGGGTTTTTAATGGGGTATTAATGTAAGATGAAGGGTTGTAAGGCTATAAATAGCCAAGAGGTTATCAATAAAAATATAACAATTACTCTAAAATATTCTACATGGTATCAGAGCCCAAACCCTAGCCACCACCTCCCAAACCCTAGCCGCTACCACCGCCACCGCTGCCACACCGCCCGCCACCACCGCTGCCATGCCGCCACCACAGCTGCAGCGCCGCTCGCCCGCCACCACCACCGCGAAGCCGCGACTCCCTCGGAGCCTTCTGTCGCGGTTTCTGGCATCTCCCGCGGGTCGTTCCAGACGTTGATATCGAAGGCCTAGATTTGATGGGGGAGAGACATTATCGGGTCTAGGAGAGGATGAAGAGGGCGAACGTGAATCGTGGGATGGGTGTGAGATGATTGGAGAAGAGCATGATCGATGGAGGAGATCATCAAGAAGTTGGACTCTGCGGAGGTCGCAACATTGATGAAGCTGATGAAACTGTCGGCTGGTGAGAGCGCGACACGAACATTGGCAAAGTTGGAGCTTCCGTCTATCGATCAGAAGCTTGATAGACCGGCCACCTACCTGAGTTGGTCACGACGGGTGAGGAGAACCCTCGCAGGGAAGAACCTGGAGGGTTTCTTGTCAGGAGAGAAGACAGAGCCGGATGAGGGCTCGGCAGGACGCGACGAGTGAAAGTTCACTCATATGGTGGTATACATTTGGCTCCTCAATTCTTTAGTCCAGTCGATCACCGTCACAGTGGATGGCCTTGAGATGGTGAAAGACGTGTGGAAGAAGTTGAGTAGAACCTATGATGGTGTAGGAAATAACTTGAGGGTTTTCCAGATCAAGGGGGAGATCGACGACACCGTACAGGAAGAGAAGACGGTACAGGAGTATGCCACGGAGTTGGAGCATCTGTGGTTGGATTATGATCACTTCTCAGATCGGACGAGCTGCGAGGACCCAAAGTGTAAGGAGAGACATGTATGTCTGCAGGAGAGGACGATAAAGTTTCTTAAGGGACTGGCCGCAGTGTTTGCTCAGAGGACAGCACTACTTTTAGCCCAACCGAAGATTTCTACACTTGAGGAGGCTATCTCGGCCATGATCCAGGAGGAGACTCGTATCAAGCTACAGGAAGGGATATGTGGTCCTCCTGAAGTAAAGATAGTACTGGTTGTTGCCAATTCAGGTGACACAGGACTTAAGGGAGACCCCCGACAGTGTTACAACTGCGGGAAGGTGGGCCATCTGAGGTATGCTTGCACCAAACCACTCAAAGAGGAAGATTCAGGTGGCAGACGTGGACAGTTTGGAGGATGTGGCCACGGTCATGGGGGTCGACGTGGTGGTCGAGGAGGTTATCGGGCGAACCTGCTGGTAGCAGAAGGCGATAAGGGAGCTAATGGTGCCTATACTGAGGAGGATCAGGTACTACTGCGCATGCTGGAAGTACTCAGGAGAATGCAGAGAGTGTCAAGCTATGGAGACAGGAGGAGTGGGACTGAGGAGACGTCCACCTCAGTCTTCGCCAGAGGCAACGCTGCCATGTATGCCATCCATCGGAAGGTACTGATGACTTACTCGCCCTTGCATCTATGTCTTCTCTTAGATCGTCGGACTGGATTATCGATTCAGGTGCGTCTCAACACGTGACAGGGAATGCTAGTGATTTCTCTTCCTACACTCATCTAGCATCTGCAAACAACATTCAAACAGCCGATGGTACTTTTCAGCCAGTAGTCGGTAAGGGTACTGTCAATTGTACAGGTTCAGTAAGATTATCCAATATTTTACATGCTCCTTCTTTTCCAATCAGTCTTTTGTCCATTAGTTCTATAATCCTCCAACTAAAATACATTGTCTCTTTTGATATTCCTAAGGTTATCTTCCAGGAGAAAGAGACGGGACGAAGACTTGGGACTGGCACTTGGTATGATGGATTGTGGTACCTGGATCGGGAAGGACTGGATTCGACATTGGTGTCTGTGGCAGAAAGGGCAGGAATGGGAGGACCAAAGATGAGTGTCGAGGATACACTGATACTCCATCACAGGCGGTTGGGGCTCTCCTCTTTTGGTATTTTGAGTTAGTTGTATCCATCTATTTATGAGAAGGCAAATAAGGAGAAACTAGTATGTGATGCATGTGATTTAGGCAAACTTACTAGGAGCTCATATGCTGGTGCGGGCCATAGGAGCTCTTCTGTTTTTGATATTATACATTCTGATGTTTGGAACCGTGCGCCACAACTACTATGAATGGTTACAAGTATTTCGTCTCTTTTATTGATTGTTTCTCTCTTGTCACCTGGTTGTATTTGATAAAGAATAAGAGTGGGGTCTTTGCCGGTTTTTGGGACTTTCATAATCATGTCCAGACTCAGTACAGAGCAGTGGTGAAGGTACTAAGGTCTGACAATGGAACAGAGTATACTAACAAAGCACTTGAGGAATACCTGTCAGCCCAAGAGATACAGCATCAGACCACCTGTGCATACACACCAGCACAGAATGGAGTGGCAGAAAGGAAGAACAAACACCTTCTAGAGGTGGCAAGGAGCATGATGATCGCCATGAATGCCCCACAGGGTCTGTGGGGGCATGCAGTATTGACAACAGCTCGATTGATCAACATGATGCCCTCGAAGGTACTGGGATGGAAGTCTCTATGTGAGATATTACAAGAAAATAATAGTGGAATACTCCCACTAAAGGTGTTTGGCTGCGTATATGTTGTGAAAGACAATAGACCGTCTGTTTGGAAACTTGACCCCAGAGCAGTCAAGTGTGTATTCGTGGGCTATTCGGCGACTCAGAAGGGGTACGTGTGTTGGAGCCCAGTAAAGAAGAAGAAGTTTGTAAGCATGGATGTTCACTTTAGGGAGTTTGAGCCATACTACCGTCAGGAGGGAACCTCATCCATGAGAAACTCACCTGATACGGAGAGTATGAGACGAGAGAGGGAGATTGGTGAGAGTGTGGTGACCGATTAGGAGTATGGCATGGAGGAACGTTTGAGGAGGAGCAGGAGAGTGAAGAGGAACAGGGAGAGGCGATGAGAGGTGTTAGGCTCACGGCTCAGGGGGAGTTACTTATCTACAGCAGGAAAGGGAAGCAAACTGCAGGACTAGTAGTTATAGTGCCAGTGCCAAGTCCCTTGCCTGCTTCCGTCTCAACTCCTGAGACACATACACCACCACCACCAGATTTCCCTTCATGTGATATCATTCTTTATACTCCTCCCACACCATTATCATTACGGAGGACCACTCGCAGCGATGCGAGAAAATTTTCTGATAGATATAGTTGGAACCTTGCTCAGTTTGCTTCATATAATAACATCTCTTCTTCTCATGGAGCATTCATTGCATCTTTGGATAGTATTACTGTACCTAACAATTGTCAGTTTGCCAAGAACGATCCAAAGTGGAAAGCGACGATGCACGAGGGGTTAGGCGCACTTGAGAAAAACCATACTTGGGAACTAGTAAAACTGCCAGAGGGGAAGAGGGCAGTCGGATGCAAGTGGGTCTTTACTGTGAAGCAGAATCCAGGTGAAAAAGTAGAGCGCTACAAGGCTCGACTAGTGACAAAAGGATACAATCAGACGTACGACATTGACTATAATGAGACATTTGCACCAGTGGCGAAGATGAACACCGTCAGGACCCTGATTCTTTGGCAGCGAATGGTGGATGGAAGCTACACCAACTGGATGTGAAGAATGTGTTTCTTCATGGAGATCTAGTGGAGGAAGTGTACATGCAGATACCACCAGGATTCTGTACCGATAAGGCAGTGGACAAGGTCTGCAGGTTGAAGAAGTCCCTCTATGGACTGAAGCAGCCTCCTCGAGCGTGGTTTGACAGATTCAAGAGGGCGATGATAGGAATAGAATATCAACAGATCAATGCTAATCATACTGTGTTCTTCCGTAGGAGTGGAGGCCACATTACAATGCTTGCGGTGTATATGTGGACGATATGATTATCAGAGGAGATGATGAGCAGGAGATTGTCCAACTCAAGGGGAAGCTTGGCAAGGAGTTCGAATTGAAGGACCTTGGCCTTCTTCGGTACTTTCTTGGGATTAAGATTGTTCGAGAAGCAGAGGAGATTGTTCTTTCTCAGAGGAAGTATGTGCTGGACCTTCTCACAGAGACAGGGATGTTGGGATGCAGACCTGCAGCGACGCCGATCAACCAGGGGGTTCGAGGTGTGTGCTGAGACTGGAGATTCAGTTGACCGAGCAGATACCAAAGACTGGTGGACAAGTTGATCTATTTGAGCCACACACGTCCTGATATCTGCTTTACTGTGAGTGTGGTGAGCCGCTACATGCATGATCCAATGAAGGGTCATATGGATGTAGTGTACCAGATTCTGAGATACTTGAAGGGTGCCCCGGAAAGGGGTTGATATTCAGGAAGAATGATTACTTGAGCATCGAGGGCTACTGTGACTCTGACTGGGCTAGTTGTACTGATGACAGGAGGTCTACCTCGGGCTATTGCATATTTGTAGGAGGCAACTTGGTCTCTTGGAGGAGTAAGAAGCAGTCGGTGGTAGCCAGATCGACAGCTGAAGCATAGTACAGAGCTATGGCCTTGAGAGTTGCAGAGCTGCTATGGCTGAAGAGTATGCTGGTGGAGCTGAAGCTGGATCAAGGAGCCAAGATGAAGTTGTGGTGTGACAACCAGTCAGCCATCAGTATCGCCAATAATCCAGTACAGCCTGACAGGACCAAACACATCGAGGTCGATAGGTTCTTCATCAATGAGAAGTTGGACCATAGACTACTGGAGCTAGGTCATGTTCCAACAAAGGAGCATATAGCAGACAGTCTGACCAAGGGACTTAGCTCTGCAGATATGATTAGAGGATGTGACAAGATGGGTGAATATCTTTCGCCCATCTTGAGGAGTGTTGGTATATTAGAATATTCTTGGTATATTTGTTGGTATATTAGAATATTCTTGGTATATTTGTTGGGATATTAGAATATTCTACAGGAGTTTTAATGGGATATTAATGTAAGATAAAGGATTGTAAGGCTATAAATAGCCAAGAGATTATCAATAAAAATATAACAATTACTCTAAAATATTCTACAGTTTACATACATGATCCTCCTTGTCATGCTCCATAAAACCTTTGGGTTTTCTCATGAAGATTATTTCTTCCAACTCACCATATAGAAAGGCTGTTTTCATATTTATTTGCTCCAAATTGTGAGATGCTATCAATGTCAATAAAGCTCGAATAGACATTCTTAACCACAGACGAGAAAAACTCATTGTAGTCAATCCCCTCCTTTTGAGCATAACCTTTTGCACCCAATATTGTCTTGTATTGCTCATTGTCCTTCTTCGTGAATATCCACTTGTAGCCAATAGTCTTTTTTTTAGGTAGCTCAACAAAACTCCATGTATCATTCTCCAGAAGTTACTCCATCTATTATGTCATGGTCACTATCCATCGATCCTTATTCTCTTTCCCAACGATCTCTTTATAATCGCTTGAATATATCATGTTTCAATAACTATAGCAAATGAAACCATGTATTTGAAACCATACTTGAATATTGTCTTATATGGACCTCTCGATCTCCTTAATGCTACTGATTATGGATCTTGCAGGGTTGGTCCTCATCCTTCATGTCCATAATATGTTCATTCATCTTAGTATCAATATGTTGTAATGGAGCTTCGGTGACTTTATCCTCTTGGGTGCCAAAAATCTCTACCTCCATCGAATCATTATCGCATGATGTTCCATTCCTTCCTTAGACTCTTTTCCCATATCTTTCAACATTAAAATCTCATCGAATATCACATCTCGACTAGTGAGCAACCTTCTCCATTCTGGATCACATAACTTGTAGCCTTTAACTCCATGTTTAAATCCCAAGAAAATACACAGCTTCGACTTTGACTCTAGCTTGGTTGTATCCTTCTGATTCACGAATAGGCAAGACACCCTAACACATGTGAAGAATCATAACCGAGTTGCTCTCCTTTCCATACTTCTTAAGGAATCTGAAGATCAAATAGTTGTAGATGGTAATTGTTGATGAAATATTACACATAATTTATTGTCTCCATCAAGAAGTCCTCTGTACCTGTAACCGTGTACTTTTGACATCTCTAATAGTGTAATTGTTCATGTACTTCGCTACCCCCATTATGTTGGACGTCCAAAAACCGTCCATTGTCTCTTTATAACTTGTTTCTTATAATGATTCTGAAACTCCGTCGAGGTGTACTTACCTCCATTATCTATCCATAAATATTTTACCTTTTTCCCCTTTTGCTTCTCCATGGCCTTTTTCCACTTCCAGGATATAACAAATACATGGAACTTGTGTTTGAAAAAAATAAACACATATCTCCAGCCATATGCCATCAATGAGTGTGACGTAATACTTGGTACCTCCCTTTGATCGAACCGGTGATGTCCTCCATAGTATGAGTAGATGTAGTCGAGAAGTCCTTCGATCTTGTGCATTGTCTGCTTGAAACCAACTTTATATTGTTTTACCATCATGCAATAAATACAGAAATGTAACTTGCACTCCTTAAAGCCCTTTATCAACTCCTATTTGTGCAACTTACGAAGACCCCTCTCAGCCATGTGGCCAAGACTCATAACCCACAACTTTGCGGTATCCTCCACATGTTTCTTTGTAGTGACGGATATACCACCATTAATCGTTCTCCCCTCCAACCGATACAAGTTTGACGACATTCGTTGTCCCTTTATGACCACCAAGTTACCTTTACGTATCTTCAAAGCTAAATCATGGCTAACAAACATGCACCATGTTGCATCCAACATGCCCAAAAAAATTAGGTTCTTCTTTAATTATGTAATATGCCTCACGTTCATTAGTGTCTGCACCACACCATCAAACCATAGTTGGCAGTATCGACCAATACCGATCTGATACAGTCGATATCGATACACTTTAACATGTCATGTCCAATATAGACCGATATAGATAGTGATCGATACCGACATTGGGGGTCTCTTTCCCAATCAATTCGGCAAAAAAATTTAGAAAAAAGACTAATCAACAAAGAAATATAATCATAGTAACTTTGTAAAAGCATGTAAATGAAGAAAACTTATCTATCGTAGGTAACCTACCAAGTGTGACTATTATTCATTCAATTTCAAAACTTCTATGAAACAACACAGAAAATACTTAAAATTACATCTAAATGTCAAAAATATTTTCTCTAAATTTATTAATAATTATTTGATTTTTGATACCAAAAAATTAGATACTCCGATCTGAAATCGCCGATATTGTTGATACATTGATCCAGATACTCATAGGAAGCATCTGATACCAATTTCGATACTGATACTGTGAACCTTGCATCAAATATAGCAAGGTTAATGTTCTCTACATCAACGGTTTGTACATCATATCGTTCCTAATGAGAACAACAACACCGTCAAACTCCTTATAGATGTTGAACCATTCCATGTTTAGAAACATGATATGAACATCCTAAGTCAAGAATCCAAGCTTCGGCAAAAACATCCTTCCCATTATGCAATGTAAGTACATCATATGGTTTCCTCCTCGGCTTTCGATGCAATATTGACTTGACTCAAATTGTTTGAACTGACACATTTACCCTTTTTACTTTGGACATTGCTTCTTCATGTGATATTACTACTTGCAGAAGTAGCATGTATTTCCAGTCTCATTATTTGGATGATTTGGATTTTCTCATGTGTTGCCCTGGTGATTTGGATTTTCTCATACTTCTCATAGTCTCATTATTGAGAAATGTCATTGTAACCTCCTCCATCTCGAGAGTGTCCTTCCCATAAAGGATCATTGCCACTGAGTGGTCATGTGACGATAAGAGTGAAGATAGGATCAAAAGTGCTTGGTCCTCCTCTAACTTTACCTAAAGAGACAAAAGATCACTTACCGCCTTATTGAAGCTATTCAAATTACGTAAAATTTGTGTCCCTTCTTTCATGGATAAATTATAAATTATCTTCTTGAGATGCAACTTGTTAATAGTGACTTTTTTATATATAAGCTCTTTAGTTTCAACATAAACTGTAAGACTTGCCTTACTGTTCTAGTATTCGTACCCGGCATACGTGTATTATACATATATAGCTCATTTATTGTTTAATTGCTTACTTTATGTTTTATGCCATTCATGCATTATTTAGGTTATTTTTGTAAGTTCTCCTTAGTTGCATGCTTTGGACTGTTGGTCCCTTGGTTTTCTTGGTGGATGGTTGTGATGAACCCGGATGAGAGGCGTGGATTATGATCCAATGGCCTACAATCAATCCCTTGGCTATATAAGCAAATTATTTCTCTTTCCTTCACTATTCCTTTCCTTTCATTTCTCTTTCCTTCTTCAGCCTTCACCGAGAGCAGCCGAGCTTGGCCTTGGCCGTGGGTAACCTTGGTAGTATTAGGCTAGAACTTGACCGTAGGCAAGTACATCTTGCCAACCGAAGGAACAACCAAGGATCTTATTTTGCTTCTTAATATAACTTGTTTAATTACTTGATATATTTCATTTGGTTAACTCTTAGAAACTTTATGATTTGCAGTATGGATAACTTAGGTTTATTTTGCTAAGTTCCAGCTTGATACTTAGAACTTGTATCATTGATGATTTTGATTTTCTTGTATTGTTGCTCATGGAGCCCGAGAACAGCAAGTCGGAGAATGCAAAGTTGGCATGAGAATGTATAAAAAAAGTACGCAAGAAATCTTTGTCGCGTAAGCGAAGTTCCAGTGAGCGCACTTGTGTGTGTTTCATAAAATCCTTAGAAAGTGCGCCAAGATATGTTGAGTACTCTAGACGCACTTTTCTACTCCTGCGTACGTTTTGTACTATAGCAATTTTTTCAAAAGTACGCCAATCCTACTTGACGCACTTTTGAATGGGTCTGCAAGTCATCAAGAATGTACGCCACTTCTTGAAAAGCCAAGTTGGTGCACTTTACAGATATTGCAGAGTTGACGCACTTTGGTGAAATTTTCTTACCGGCGCACTTTGTCGCTTCTGGAAAATGGAGTACTTTGCAGTGTGGCGTACTATGTGGCATTCTCCAGAGATGGCGCATTTTATGGCCTTTTGTATTACTTAATGACTAAGCAATGACTTCTGACCATTCTCGAGAATTGTGTTCTCGACTGCAGAGTAGTCTCGACTGTTGTGACATGTCTTGAAACTTGTGTTTTGTCTTTTAGTAGACCTTCCTGCTATGATTTGTGCGCCAAACCTCACTACTGGCATACTTGATGAAAGTGCGCCAAGTTTATAGCTTGGGTACTTTCATTTGTGCGCCAAGCTCCTGGCTCGCGCACTTCTATCATTGTGCGCCAAGGTCTTTGAAGTTCGCTTTAGTATGAATTGTGCGCCATCCTTGCTCGGAGCACTATTGTATCAAAGTGCGCCAGAACTGCCCGGATTAGATTTGTGCGCCAATAAGTGATTTTTTGCCCATTGTATGTGGATATTATATTCTTGCCTAATTTTATGCGCCAACCCTGAATTGATGAATTATGCGTCTGTATTCCAGTATTCTCTTTAATATGCTTAACTCTTGATGTTTCTCTAGTTCTCTTTTATCCCGTTATTTTAGTTAATCTTGGCTATTTCCTGAACATGACATTCTTGATATTGATCTTGATTTTTTGACATAATCTAGTGATTGTACACTATAGATGTACTCCTGAATCTTGACATAGAATTGATAATCATAACCTGTACTGATATTCCTGATAGTGGCTCGACGTAGCGCACTCCTGACATGCTAGAATTGAACATGGATTATATTAACACTGTTAATCTTGAACTCTCAATACCTGACCTGTACTGATACTCTGGATCCTAATACTCCTGATAGGGGCTCGACGTAGTGCACTTCTGACTTGAGAATTCCTATAACTATCCCAATCAAGGCTATTAGTAGCACCTGTATTGCATGACCTGCATTTCCGTGGTTGATTTTGATTGTACTTGTCAAGCTAATGTCATGTCTTGTCCTGCATCATGTCTAAGGCAAATTCCTGAGCACCACGGTCAGATATTCTTGATAATTTGTCTAGGCTAATAACTAGAATGAATGAATTAGAAGCATCTAGAGAGATTCCTGGCTACATGCAATCCCGGTATTCCAGTGACACCTGATGGATTTGGAGCTCTCCGTCAAGAGGGACACACTTCCAGCACGCCGTCGAGCGTTGCATTTTCCAGAAAAACTACTATACCTGATTTATTTTACTATGTATCCTGACGCCTGGATAATCCGGACGGATAGTCTACAGGGCATGTGGCTGTATAGAATTTCAAACTGCATGTGTTAGTAACTATGACTGTGATAACTCTAGTTAGTTAATGATAGCAAGCCGTAGGGCATGATTGGTCGTGATTGCTTGATTTTCAGTCTAGTCTCGTCCTGATTTGCATTAGCAACTGATCCAAAACAGTAATTGAAGCCTGACTCCAGATATTCTTGAATACTCCAGAACTGTTTAACTGTTATTTTACATGTTGCACTTATTTAAATATTCCTTGTGCTATTTTTTATTGATTTGTTTGTATGTTGGTTTTAGTCAATAAGATTGGCTCCTTTGTGGTACTTGTTGTTTTTGGGTCTGACCCCACTGGTTTTGTATGACCAGATTTTGGAGCAGAGCCGCATGATCTCACATACTTTCCTCCTCAAGATGGTGAACACGAGGAGCACCCGAGGACATGAGTAGGTTTTTTCTTCATCGCCCACATGATCTTGTACATTATTCTTTTGAGACGTTTAGCCACCGAGCACGTGTTTAGCTCGTATTTTGGGACTTGACATTCTAGCCTGCGGGGCTACATGTAAAGCATATTCTAGACTATAACTAGAGCTGATCATGTAATATTGTACTCTTGCTAGTTCTTCATTTTGGTAACTAACTTCATGGTCATCCGTGTATGTATAGTTTGAGACGTCTTACTATTATATGTTTGGTTATCATACATCTTGTAAACTTGTTGCTTGCTTGAGATTGTGACACCTAGGATTCTTGACTCAGGAATGATTGTTGGATTGTAGAGTAAAACCCTCACATGTCTAGACAGCCGTGACCGTATCTCGGGATATAGAGTACTCTAATGTACATAGCTGCCTTTGTCTGCCCCCGCTCTCTAGTATTCTGGTTCTGGGACGTGACATAAACCTAACACAAAAGTATATGCCATGACATTTTACATCACTTCATCTGCCAAACAAAGCTCTAACATGCATTATGTCTTATGACCATGTCGTCACATTCATCATCTCGTCGGGTTTCTTGTCCTTACTGACAATGACCTTGAACAATCCTTCTTTTACAAGGATCATCTAAACCCTTCTCTGCTACATCAAGAAATTTTATTTACTGTTAAACTTCTCTACCTAGAACTTGGTGCTATTGCTTTGTTATTCGTTATTCGTTATTTGTTATCCATAATTTCAAAGTAAAACTCTTCCTCGGATCCTTATGAACCAATAAGTTCAAGAATCACGATCTAAGAAGTTAGGGAGCGGAACAATATTGTCACATACCATTGATCTACATCGTTAAAACCATAGTTTAAAGTATCGGCCGATACCGATCCGATACGGCCGATACCGATACAGTTTGGCATGTCCCTATCCGATACCGACCGATTTCCCGATACTGACCGATACCGACATTAGAGGTCTTTTTTCTAGTCAATTCGGCAAAAAAATTTGAATTAAAAAGACCAATTAGAAATGATGTAAAAGCATAGAAGGTTGTAAAAACATATAAAAGATGAAAACTTATCTATCGCATATAAATCAATCGACAAGGATGACTACTATTTCATTCAATATAAAAAATACTAAGAAACAATACTGAAAATACTTTAAATTATGCATAAATGTATAAAATATATTCTCTAAAATATTAATAATTTACTAATAGTTGTTTGCTTTTCGATACCAAAAAATCCGATACTCCGATCCGAAACCGCTGATACTACCGATACCGCCGATCCCGATACTCATAGGAATGGTCCGATACCGATTCCGATACCGATACTTTGAACCTTGGTTAAAACTAAAGAACCTTTGGTTTCCAAAGCTACAATACCAATTCTTACGAATAGTACAGGAAAGTGGAGTTCCCTTGACAACAAAAAATAAATATACAAATAACCAAAACAATAGCACAATCAATAACGCAAAATTTAACATGGTTTGGCCGAAGATTGGCCTACGTCCACGAGGCAAAGGGGAATTACTTTATTGAATCAAGAAAAAAAAAATTGTACAAGAGTTCACACAAGAAGAGTGTATCGAATAAATCCTACGTTATGAGTTACAAGATCTCCAACGAGGTATCTACCTTCTTCTTCTCTCAATTATCTTAGTTCCTTTAGGGCTTCCTCCAAAGAACAAGCCACACCTTAGTTTTCCTCGAGCACACACCGATTTAGAGTTAGGAATCCCCTTAAGTAGGATCTCCTAAATTTACATCAAATTTGGACCATATGTGGACCGTCGAAAACCTTACTAAAACAAGTCTTAATATGCTAAAACCATCCGAACTGAAATTCTGGTTTTGGGAACCGGAATTATGGTTTTAGTGTGCACTTGTGCGCACCAAAAGCGACCGGTCTAGTGAGCACAAAAGTACACACTAACCGCTAGTCAGGGATGTTTGGCTGCTTTTGCTCCATTTGAGATCTCTGCTTGCGTCTTCAACTCCTTCCGAGCTTCTCCAATCTTTGTCGCTCTCCATTGTGACACAACAACATTGAACCTCCGAACCAAAATGCAAGTATAAAAGAACAACCAATTACCATTCTCAACAATTCACTCAAATTTGTGAACACTGCTTGAATCCACACATAATAACCAATTTATTCATTTGTAGCTACACAGTTACATTATATTATTCATAGTTTAACCAAAAAAAAGACAATAAGGAAATAACATGGACAAGACAAATAGCAGACTACAGATACAATCATCAAGGGAAAAAAAAAAAAAATCCAGAAACACAATGATAATCAAGTCAGAGCCGAATTGGAGGAAGACTTGTGGTTGTTAGCAATGAACCTCCTAACCTGGGTGTCATCGGCTTGCCACGGCCCATGGAGAATCCGCGTGTTCCATCGGGCATTCTTGGTCCTTGGGGAGTTGATTTCACTGAGTTCTCGCATTGACCAACCACACCTGCAGGCTGTGGGGACAGAGACTGGAGAGCACGCCCACTATGGCTTTGCACTAGCCCATGAGACCTCGTTCTCCCTCTACCCCAGCCTTTCTTCTGAGCACTATGATTTTCTTCAGTCTTTTTTAACAAGATGAAAACTTCATTCAGGTCATTATACATGCATGTTGGTAGTAGAGTTGAAGAAATATTTATGTGTGAATTAACTTACTTTTTGTTCCAGTATTTGCTCTATATGTGGTGACGATCCTGATGACTGAGAGGGGGGTGATGTCTGAGAGAGAGGTGACTGGTCATCCTCAGAACTCATATCCACATGGTCGATTTCTGATCTATTGCTTCTTATCACTGATCTTGGCTGAAAATTGTCTTGAGAAAAATTAAAATCGCACATTGAAGATGAACTTTAGGGGGTTAACAAAGGTCATAATGCTACTTAATTTTACTTTTCGAAGCTTAGTTAACATATATTTACCGAACATCTAAGCATCAATCTGACTCGAAGGCCTTTACGCCAGTTCCTTTCGTCATTTAGTTTCTCAACCTGCTCAATTTCATCAGCTTCTCTTAGTCCATGTGCAACACTTACTTTTTTCAGTTGAACATGGATGTGGTAAGTTGATACTCACAATATGATGGTTAGCAGGGAAAATGTAAAGATACATACAAGGGGAAGGACTTACTGCCTTGTCAGCTTGGTTGGACGTCTCGTATTCCACAAGCGCGTGCAACTTCATTTGCAGAAGGAAAACAACACTAGGGTCATATGTTGAGAATTTGAGTTATCGGTTTCAATAACCACATATCTTGTACTATATGATTTGCAATTCATTAAAATGAGAAGCTGCCCTCATAACAAAGAATGTGACATTCATATTAAGAATTCGGTCTGAAAATCTAGAACATCAAAGTATTGTCTTAATTATTTTTTCTCTCTCTCTACTTTTTTGTAATCTCTTCATTTCAAATCCCTAATGAAATGAATTTTTGATAGGGTGGAGTCCTTCTCAAACCATACCTTGTTAGCCTGTGGAGCCTTGGCAGCATTAGGTTCTTGTGGGTGACATATTCTGATGTTCTTCACTCTGAATTTAGTCAAAAAAAAAAGGGGGGGGAAAAGGATTATAAAACCATCCGGCAAGAATTAAAATCTTTGTAGAATTAGACTGATAAAATGTCTGAACATCCAACCTTCCGACAACGTTGAATATCTTCTCGAGATTCAGCCTGGAGTAATCCTCAGGTAAATTTTCGACCATTACTATCCGAGACTGCAAGGTAAAGAGGAGTAGATAGATTTCATAAGTTCACAAACTAAGGTTATTACTTATTGTCTATGTCGAAAAAAATAAAATTTTATTTGACTGAGCTTCACTGTGCTTCAAGATTTCTGCATTGCACAATGAAGACTATGAAAAAGAAACGACTTTTGCTTCTACCTATGTAATGTATATCACATCAATGGATACAACCTAATAAGCCAACATGCAAAGTTCACTGATACAGACATAATTCAAAAGATCAAACAATCCACACATAAGCATAGGCATGACAATCTATGTTGAACAGACACTGGAAAATGGTTTCCGTGTCCGTATCATGTTTGCAGCCATATCCGTGTCAGTATTCATGCAACATTGGTGGACTACATTGTATCTATTCAAAAAAATGTGTATATTCCATTTCCATGTCTGTATTCATGCAACATAGATGAAAATAGAAAATTACTTGCATTTCTCGACTTACATATGCATACATATTCACATCAATGGATATAACCTAATAAGTTCACTGTTACAGACATAATTCAAAAGATCAAACAATCCACACATAAGCATAGGCATGAAATCTGTGTTGAACGGACACGGGAAAATGGTTTCCATGTCCGTATCATGTTTGTAATCATATTTGTGTCAGTATTCATGCAACATTGGTGGACTACATTGTATCTATTCAAAAAATGTCCATATTCTGTTTCCATGTCCGTATTCATGCAACATAGATGAAAATAGAAAAATACTTGCATTTCTCGACTTACATATGCATACATATATATATGCAATGCTAATGCTATATTTTTTTCCCAATAACCTGCAATTCCTCTTTGTCTCGTTCAGTGAATAGATGCTTGCGACTCACTTTCTTTCCATCATCACTTACAACCTAAAATCCAAAAGAAAATAAAAAAATGCTTTTATGGCTTTGAATCTTAACAAACATCAACTTACATCATTGGCAGTGATAGTTGTACTACTCAAGCAACTTAACTGAGAAACTAGCAAAAAAAGAAAACAGAAACTTCTCAGGGAGACAGAAGAAAGGTTTACAAGCTTCGACGAGGTCCTGAGTGCTTTGATAAGCATCTGATTGTTGACACCTAATGATTTTATTTTCTTCCACGATGCAATAACCGACATCGGAACTGTAAAACATGATAAATAATAGGATGTATTTATTAGATTCCTCGAAAAATATTGATGTAATAACTTGTAAACAGGTTGAAATGATTATCTTCTAGATACGAAGATATAAAGGCAAATCATTCTTGAAGAACCTACCATAACCTTCAGGATCTTTGTTCATGAGCTTCAATAAGAAATCACTTGCAACTAAATTCATATCGCTGAATTGGTATTCAACCTGACATGCAATATAAGATGTGAGACAATAATAGCTCTAATTAAGTTATATATAATATTGATTACAACGGAGAACAGAACAGATTGGTGAAATGAAATTAGAGAGAAGTATGTACTGATTCATTACTAGTTACTACAACAAAGCAGAAATCCCTTATATGCATCTGAAATATAAGGAAAACCTTATGTTATGTTCAGAGATGATATATATATCATGGGCTTGAAAGTTGAAACTATTTTGCAACTTACGTGGCATATGAATATAATAGACTCCATTTATTTGTGAAAAAGTAGGTTCAACATTTTCAAAACGAAAAGCAAAACATCTAAATATGTGAGCACGGAGAGAATATTAAAAAAAGAAATTATATTGTCAATTGTGACAAAAAAACAAGGTTTGCAGGATTGGTATCGGAATCGGTATCAAACCCATTCTATGAGTATTGGGATCGGCAGTATCAGCAGTTTCGGATCGGAGTATCGGATTTTTTGGTATCGGAAAAAAATATTAATAAATTGTTAAAATTTAAGAAGAATTATTTTATACATTTAGGTATAATTTTAAGTATTTTATCTGTTGTTTCTTAGTAGTTTTGAAATTGAACGAAATAGTCACGTTTGTCGATTGATTTACCTTACGTTAGATAAGTTTTCTTCTTTTGCATATTTTTACACCAATGTTGATTGGTCTTTTTTTTGTTCAATGTTCTTTGCCAAATTGACTAGAAAAGAGTGCCGGTATCGGTCATATCCGTATCAGTTGGTATCAGATCGGGACATACCAAACCGTACCGATATCGGGCCGTATCGGATCGATATCGGCCGATACTGCAAACTATGTAATAAAGTTAATGTTGTCACTACAAAATGTTGACATTCATAATAGGAATATTTATATCATGCTTCTATGAATTAGTTGTAAAATTAGTAGAGTAACAAGTGAAAGATGAGTTAACAAAACTAGAGGGGCCAGACCTGCTTCACAATCTTCTGCACGACGTCCTTGTTGCTCTTCGACTGGCCCGGTGGTTTCGTTCGCGGAGTCTCCGGTAGGAAGTGCTGCACTTGATCTTGATCTCCAGAGTAGAACCAGTCCTGCACTCCAATGCCATAATCAATGTTGCCGAGAAACGGTAGGTAAGGGTAGAAGTAGCCCGAGACCTGCTGCTGCTGCACCTGTGGCGCCGATCTCGGGAGGAACTCCGGTGCGTGGACATTGAACTGGAACCCTGCGGTGCCGGTGCCGGTGCCGGTGCCTGACTTTTTCGTGTGCGATGACTGGTGGGCCTCTTCTTGTTTCTTCTGATCCAGTGACATTATTTTCTCCTCTCCAGAACTATTTTCCTCTCAATAATTCAAAAAATAGTTATATTTGATTTGATCTATATGGAAGAAGAAGAAGAAGAAGAAGTTATTGTTGTTTGTTTGTAGTTTTTTTGTGGTGGGGGTGTGTTTTTGCAAGCGTTTAGTTGAAGTGAGTCCAGATTTGGCGCCAGAAAGAGTGGGTCTACCGATATGAAAACATATGATATCATCATCAGAATCCCCCATGGTCTTTACTCGTGTTTGACCCGCCCCTTTATCAGGGACTATATGTCCGGTCGGCTTTTGGTACACCCTGATCTATAAGACCTGGACCCTGTATACATATGTATATGTGTTCTCATCATTGGGTGTTTCAACAGAATCTAAATAGTCAAAACCAAATAAATCAAAATTCTAAAAATTCACAACCGAAACAAAATCAAAATTAGCCAAAACCGAAATTAACCAAAACCGAAACCGAACGGTTGAAATATTTCTATTGTTTAATGGATCAGATCCAATGTTAGAATCATGATTAAATTATACTAATAATTGTAATTTTTATGCACACATTTGTTATATTTCAAAATTACGTCTAGTTGTTAAATTATCAAAGTTGAACTTCAAAACATATATATAGAGAGAATTGTTGTTTTCAAAATATAAATATTTTTAATCACAAAATATGCATAAAATTGAAGGTATTTACATAATTGTATAAGTCTTATTCGGTTTTCGATTTTTGACCGAAATCGAAAACCGAATAAATTTTTTTAGTATTTTCGAAACCGAAACCAATTTTTTTTCAAACCGAAGAATAAGTTCATTTTAAAACCAAATAATGCTCACTCCTACTCATCATGACACTTGAGTCGACTTCATAAAACCGACAGTCTCAGTCAATTTGGAACTCCCGTTTCTTCACATAAAGTTACGATCATTCCACAGTTAACGCTGTGCATCAAGGTTTTGTTCTATGATGGCGTGTGTTTGACAACAGTAACTGCTGCTACATATGGTTGTGCCATATTGAGTTTGTATTATGGAGTAAAAACTGCATAAAATTCAAAGTTGCTGCTGGATTAATACCATCATAAAGTTCTCGTTTTATGCAACTTTGTCAATGATATTACTCAGCCTCTACATATTCATCCATCCGTCTACTACAGTTTCAAAGATCAACCACGATTAGGTAAAGTTCAACTGAGACTAAAAGCTCAAAGGTCGAATTAGTAACTGATTCGCTGAAAACCTTATTTAGCAAATAAAAGGAAGTGACAGTTGCGTGAAGTAGACCTTTACCAGCATAATATTTGTTGGAAATGTGTAAATACAATCCTGTCATCTCTTCATTAATATTGTGACATGGAGTAATGCAAGCTTCAAAGAACAAAGCCAAGCCAAGCCAAAAGAATGGAAAATAGAATACACAAAGATTACACAACTGATTATGTTGAGTATACGTATACTACTTGATGAGTTGTTGTATATTGATTCCCCAAGCCGATGCTAGCTGAATCATCATCTGGTCTGGTGGTGCCCCTTCCCAGTCTTTAGGGAGATCCATGCCAGAAGCCTCATGAAGGCTCAACAGAACCTCCCTCTTTACTTCTAAGGGGGTGCCTATATCTCCTCCATTTTCCACTATCATTTCTGCAAACTGCAAAACCACAATTTACAGCAATAGTTAGACAAAACTACAAATGCCAGTTATATATGTTAAAGGGCTGAGGACAAAAATCGAGTATTTTTCAACGGAAAATGTGCCAGATGCATGGCAAACAAGAAGCTGTATATGATTTTCTAAAGCAACTCTTCAAGAAGATCACTTGATTTCTAAAGAAGCTTTAACAAAATCTTAATGTTACTTGTACCAATCCAGCAGCATTCCTCAAATCTGTCAGAGTGGTATAAATTACGACATTGTCCTACAAATCAATGTTCTGAAACATAACCATTAATAGAACCGGAGAAGACAATGGTTTAGAGGTTCAACTGGGGTCGAACCTGTGCTTGAACTGGCATTCAAATATTACATGTGAACTGTACTAGATTTCATATGAAAGTAAGGTTGCTTGTCAAAATTATACTTAGTATGTACTACTATACAATTAATATCTACAAATTAATATATAGAGTAACTAAATGTATAAACCATTGTATATGAGAATAATATATACAGTAAACTTTTATATATGATTCAACATACAAATTATATGGATTATCAAGTACCAAAAAATATGATTTTGATATATATGTTACCTAAAAAATGCAAATGCTATAAGAAAAATCTAAAAGGCTGTTCGGAAGCTGATGGCACAACCATTAACAAAAGTAAATTTGTGGTGGGGGTGGCAGGAGGAGGTTGGGAGGTGAAGGATGCAAGGAGGGGAGGAGGATGCCAGAGATTAGAAGAAACCAAAAATCTGTGCAACAAACACACTAATTCCCAATGGGCTAACAGTATATTAGAAGACAACAATTATGGCATAACAATATAACTCCTGTAGTAGAAAGTTGAAGTCAAGCTTATTTGAGCTGACAACGGACACGGAAGGCCTTGTTCAATTTTGGCTTCTTCACCATAATGAGCCCGGCACAGGTTCAAGCTCAGGTCTTGTATACTGCTTGACTGAACTTATTTTGAGCAGAATAGTGGGTAGCTGTTCAAAGCTTCTTAATTAGACAACCCTAAATGCAACTGTACGGCTGTTGCGGCAGATAATAAAACAGCAGATACAAGGTTATGGACCTTGAACATGAGGCTATAAGGACATGATTACACAACATTTAAATATATGCATATGATATGACCCTCTGGACCTTAAAATAAGTATATAGCAAATGATGGACAGATAATCTTTGGAGTATTCTGTCATAGGAAGAGGACAGCATCACACTACGGATCTGGATGTTCAACAGAATTCTTTCACGTCAAAGCATTTGCTTAGGTACATTGTGATGCAGTTAGACAGTCATTAAGTATTATCTAATAGTTACGTATATTGCCTGCTGTTCAACCGACAGGATGAGTTGTGAGCACTTAAACTTGGTTTATTTATATTATTCATTCTACAGAAAAGGAAGTTCTGTTCAGTCAAGTCAGAATGATAATATGGAATCATGTTCGTTCCTATACATGTATGTGCGACGAATGTAGAAAAATTTCATCTTCTAAAGCGATATGATTGTATTAATTATTTGTTACGCTAAACTATGATTTAAAAGTGATACCTGTTGAATCCACACCAGAGCTATATCTGACCAGCTTTGTTCCAGCAGTAACTGTGAAACTGCATGCAAGACTTCACTTGCCACTTCATTAGAAAGTTGATCTGCTACAGGGCCAGATCTTTCCATCAGTTTCACAAGCAACATATCATCTCCTGAGGACACCACCTCAGCATATGCGGAATCCACATCACCAGCATGTAGTGAATCCATCGCACGTGACCATAACACCCAAAGTGGTCCTCTCTCCTGACCTGAATTGTCATCTGTCAAAGCTTCAGCATCTAGTTCACGAATTTCTCCTCGTGTTGCAATTCGAGAGGTCCCGTTATCTTCCCCTGCCACACGAATAGCTTCCAGAGTGGCTTCGTCCTTTGAGGCTTGCCAAACACTTCTTGCAGAAGGACCCTCACCGAGCCTAAATGGTCCGTGTCCTTCATCCCAAGCTCTTCTACAGCCAGGTTCATCACCCTCATGTTCAGTTCTAGGCGATCTACCATCAACCGATACGGCTCCAAATCCTCTCCTAGAGCTCATAAGCCCATTCCTTGAAGAAGCACCGGCATAAGAATCCCATGCTTCAGAATCTGGTCTCCATGGAGCATCCCTTCCCCTTCCTCCTGATAGTATACTGTCAGATGCAAGAAACCTTTCTGCATATGGCATCTGACTATCAACTCCCCTGCCAAATTTTGCACCGGGATAATCATTAAGGCGGCTATTATACTTGTTTGATGACCTAGCAGTGGATCCTTCAAACCCTAGCATCAAATTATTGCCTCTCCTGCCAGATGACAGTGACAGATCCCGTGCCATCTCCTCAACAACTCTCTCAAGCCCACGCACTCTGTTTTCCAAAGTTCTCATGTTATCATGGGAGCCTCCCATGAAATCCTGATTTTAATAAGACGTGATTAGATGTCTGAATAAGCTTGTAAATTTTGTAGTGTAAATCAGATCAAGTAGTTAGAGGTAGGTATATTTGTATAGTAGTAGCCGCATAACTAGCAAAATATGACTTAATGAAATATGAAAACAAAGAACTGAAGTGGAGAAATGTGATTTTGTAAATTCATTTGGAGTTAACTTGCATGAGAAGAAGCTAAGCCTATAACCTTCAAGGATGTAAGAACATAATGTGCATGTTGCATATCCAAAGTTGATTTGTAGGATGACTGGTTTGGTAGCATAAAAATGTTTTTGGAAGACTACAAAATATGCTGTATGAGCCATGAGGTAGACATTTATAGGATGGGGCAGTTTGTTGCTTCAAGCCTCTCCCTCTCCATAAAAACTTATTTAATGCAGCAACATTTATAAGACCTATCTAATTTTCCATCATCAGGCTGAACCTAATAGTTGAAGGGAACTAACAAAAGTGACCCCTTAGTGACTACAAAACCAATTTGGTTGAACCAGTTAATTAGTGAAGCAAGGTCTAATATAAGTGGGGTTGAAAAATAATAATGACAAGGCCTTCTTCGCGAACCTTTCAAGTTCACCACATGAATATATTTTTCCTTCATTTCCTGAAATTTAGTAGTCATTCTAACTTAGGATACGGTGAGAGAACACATCCTCAACATTAGAACATTGGTGCAGCTCAAAGCTCCTCTACTTCTTATTGTTAAACCAGGACAGGTTGCATCATGTCAAAAGAAAATTAAGCAAAGAAATTGAGGTAAGCTGGTTTTGTGCGAGTTGACACAAGCCTAATAGTGCATTGGGGATCATACGGTACAAAAAGCACATTACTCCGAAAGAAATGCAGATTTCTAAAAGCAGTATGGTCAGCAATATCATGGTTAATGGCATGTTTCTCATTAAGTTCTCAACCAAATAATTGATGATCATCCATGCAATTCTTGCAGTAAGAAACAAGAAGTTTATGTAGTTCCCAACACGAAAGGAAGCCTCACCATTAGCTATAATCTTTTAATACATGTCAAAACTTAAGCAACCAATATTCTGAAAGAAAAATACCCCTAGAGAAGCTAAAGCCTTCCAGTAAGTAATACTAGAAAGTGATAAAGTGCAGCGAAGAATCAGAAGGAGAACCATCAGTTTTCCGTCAGAGGAATGTGACAACAAGCAGTGATATATCTTCTCATGTAATCATGTGAAAGAGAAAATCAGAACCAAGATTTTTCTCAAATATACCTGCAACATGTTCATGAGATTGAGTTGCTGTCTCTCTAACTGGGATAACTGCCTCTGAATGGTTAACCAATTTCCTCTGTTGCTCATGAATGAGCTATCTACATCACTTCTAGAGAAATTTTTGGCAGATGGATCTCTCTGACTCTGTTCAGCTCTATCATCATCATCAAATGTCCTTCCTTTCGAGTCTTTAGCCCTGAGTCCTCTTTGTTCTGTCCACTTCTCCCGATTGAAATCATCCGACTCTTGCAGCTTATTGTATGCCCCAAGTCTTTTGTCGATGTTGTGATTACTAGCACTGGTATGAGCACGAGAATCACTCGACTCATCGCCTACAGTTCCATTTTGCTTTGATAGAGCCACTGAATCATGATCAGTCATATCTGGTTCTTCTTCACCTTGTGAGTTGGAAGATTGTTGACATTTTCGAGGTACCACCACTTCTACAGGCAAGTCACCTGAATTCCTTGTTTCCAGTTTTTGGAAGAATTCTGGATTCATCTCTTTGTCAGTCAAAGAAGGCATTCTCTTCTTTAATATAACTACTGCTTTGTCAGATATATTACTGCCTTTATCTTTTGAGAAAGAATCTTTGTCAGTAGGTGAAGATGTAGAAGATGAATCTTTCACAGATTCTGATCTTCTACAATCCATATTTGACTTTGTGTCATCCACCTTTTCTTCAGGATCAGTTGATTCACAATTTTTTCCATCTGAAACAAAGCATTGAATCATTAATATTGACTCGAAAATAGATAGGTACTAAACAAAAAAAAAGGTAAAGTCAAACGGAAAAAGAATGCTAAAGGGTTTATTTGCGTGTAACCACAAGTTGTCTCCTTTGGACTAACAGCTTTTCTACTCAAAAACTGCCCAAAGTTAATAGTAATAGAAAAAAATTGAAGAGAGAGAGAGAGAGACGCACATGAAGCCAGGTGCAAATGTGAATGAAATAGATAGATAATCCTAACTAATAGAGTGAAGGTCAAATGTACTTAGTACCCATCTACTATCAATGATTTTCTACAGCCACTTTACACTCCAAATCTATATCAAGAGGGTAAAGCTTCACTGTTACCCCTAGATGTCCAAGAACAACAAGAACAGCCTCATCCCAAATGATATCTGCAAGAAGTTAAGGGTAAGTTACACAACACAACTTCAAGCTTCCTCAATTTGACCTTTGACTTATTATAACAAAAGAAGACTTCTCCAACAACCCCAATCCATGTAAATTCATAATAGCATCCACATCAACAAAGCCTTTATCCAAAATTTAGGGGTCGGCTGTTTGAATCTTCTTATTCCGTTCGGCTCTCTTAAGGGTCGTGTCCTTTGTAATGCTAACAAAAATTATATCCTTCTTTAATATTTCAAGTCATGTTTGTCTAGGCCTACCTCTAGCCATAGCACCTCCATCAACTACTATATTATCGCTCCTCCTTACGGGAGCATTTATTGGTCTCCGTTGCACACATCCAAATCACCTAACACGATTTTCTTTCATCTTTTCCTCAATTGGCGACACCTTTAACTTTTCTGGATTCTCTCATTTCTAATCCTATCCTTTAATGTATTGCTACTAATCAATCTTAGCATTCTCATTTCGGCTACATTAACTTTTTAGACGTGTTGTTTCTTAATTGTACAACACTTTGATCCGATCTTATAGCACTCTTCCATAAACCATGACTGATCTTATAGAAGCAATCTTATAGAAAAAAAAATTCAACTTCAGAGGTATCTTGCAATCAACAAATACTCCAGAAGCACCCCAGTTCAACCATATTATTTTAATTCTATACATGATATCCTTCTCAGTCTTTCCATCACGATGAATAATTGATCCTAAATACTGAAATTGTAACTCGTATGTATCTCTTGTCCATTTATTTGGTCTCCCCCCTAATTTCTCTTGACTTATGGTTGAAATTACATTTAATATACTCTATTTTCGTTTTATTAATTTTAAATATCTTGTATTCCAAAGTTTCTCTTCACACTTTATTTTAGCATCTAACACTTCTCTACTCTCTTTAACCAACATAGTATCTCCGGCAAACATCATACATCATAGAACTCCTCTTGGATATACCTAGTAATTTCATCCATAACTACTACAAATAGGTAAGAACTTAACGTTGATCATTCATGTAAGCCAATGGTAATAGAAATTTGTTTACTATCTCCAATAGTCGCACGATCGTCGTACTCTATTATACATATCCTTAATAGTTTCAATATAACTACTAGGAACTTGTTTCTTTTTTATAGGTCACCACTTTATTTTACTAGGAACTTGATCATAAGCTTTTCGTAAATCAATAAAACCATATGTACATCTCTTTTTCTCTCTAAAATCTTTCTGTTAATCTTTTTACTAAGTAAATGGCTTCTATAGTAGATCTTCTCGACATAAAATCAAACTAATTCTCAGAAATTCTAGTCTCTTTTCTTTGCTTGATACTCTCTCATAGTTTCATGTATGACTCATAAGCTTAATTTCTCGATAGGTATTACATCTCTTTAAATGTGTTGGCACATTCTTTCTAATGATTTTGATGATTTACATAATTGTAATATTGTATGCTTTTAGTCTAACCTCTCAATGCAGAAATCACGAATTAAATAAAGCCATATTATAAAGCTTCTCGGAAGTATCGCGCTCAAAGTTCTCCTTAAGCTCTCAATGCAAGTATCAAGACTCTAAAGAAGTTTGTACATGAAGTATATTAAGAGTCTATAATGTCTTATGAAAATATGTAAACACATGGAGTGGTTGGCAAACCGAAAGCTAGGCTAGATATAAACTAGTCTAAATTTTGGCTATCAGACCGGTACCGACGGTATACCATTGAGTGTCACAACAAGTCTGTGATTTGATTTGTGACCAGCATACCAGCGGTACACCACAGTACATCAATGGTATACCGTTGAGTATCACAACAAGTATGTGATCACATTTTGTGACCACAAACAGCATAACGGCAGTATACCACAGTATACCTGCGGTATGCCGTTCACCCTACTTTCAATGCAATAAATACATATAACGGCTAGAAACTAGCCGTTTTATTACCTTTACTGTGCAGAGTTGTGTACCGGCGGTATACCACCTGCACAGCAGTTTGATGCATTAATTGCACTGTTTTGAGGCCTTTGTATTTAAAACCTTTGCTCCTCCTTCATCGAATTTAAACCATTGAGCTTTAAATTTTCAGCCACCAAAAACCAAACTACATTCTCTCTACCAAGCTTTCAATTGCCATCCACAAAGTGTGTAGTAATTCAATAGTTGTAATTGTGATATTCCAAGTGCTTGAAGATCGAAAGCCTTTTCTTTCAAATTCTATCGGAATTCCCGTTGGACACTTTTTGCTCGAATAATGACTAGTTATTTTAGTATGCACTTTTGGAGGCTATATATTGAATGTCTTGCTCGTCCAAAACTTATTTATTTGAACCCTAATTTACATATCATCAAGAGAAAACTCTCCAAATACCCAAAGCTATCATTGTCCAAATTGGAAGCTTAAGTGGATCTTCATCTTGTGTTAAAGAAGATTAAACCTTCTCTTGTAAAGAGGTCTTGTAAAGAGGTTACTTCTAAAGTGTTGGAGTCTTCGAGCACTCGTCACCAAGCTCGGATTTGGAGTGACGAACACTTGATACCAAATCAGTGTTGTAGGAGTTGATGAATTCTTGACATCATGGAGGAGCCGAGGAATCGGTGTACTATTGAAAGCTAATAGTGGGTTAAATTCGATGAGAGAACCGAGATTGGATTGCACCAACCTGGAGATACTATTAGGATTAGAGAATAAGGCGGTATGCGATCTCATAGAATCTTGCCTCAAAAGCCGTATTGTGGACTAGGATACATTGTGTGTACATTTCTTCTCTTATTTGCACGTGTCACGACCCGCACCCGGGTGTTCGGGTACGAGTGCGTAGGTACGTCCAGCCTATGCCGCAGTATCGACAGTAGAACGCTGTCTGGAACTAGTACTGTATAACCAACACCTCATAATATAAAGGGAACAAATATTATACTCAATCACAAGACTAAGGTAGGTGAAAACATGTTGTAGTATATATATGTATGTAAATGTTACAACTTACAATACAAAATCTTGTATTCATAACTCATACAACTATAGTAAGTCTGCAAACTTTAACTATTGTCATAACTAAGTCTCCCGCTTGCGGCCTTCCTCGATCCTCCATGAGGTAAAATTAGGCTCGAAGCTATTTCCCAAAAAAATCATAATAGATAGGGCACAGGTCCTTCTAAGTGCTACCTGAAATATTATCCAGTCAGGATTGAACGAGTACAATTCTAATAGCAGTTTCAATACATGATAAGGACTATAAAACAGTGATAGAAAAAGTAGTACATGATGGATAAATAAACTGATATCAAGACATGGTAAGAAATGAACAGAAAAAAATGAATAAACAAAAAATATGTCATATATCAACAAGGAAATCTATAGTCACTAAGTGTTTCAAAATACTAGTTTGATTATGTGATCGGCTTAGGATTGCACAATGGGAGCCGGTTAATCATAAGTGAAGTGTATGGTTAGCCTTTGCACAGGAAATATATTTGCACAGGATTAAGGGTATGATCACATATAAACTAGTATTTTTCGCCCCGACTACCATACATGAATCACACGAATATCAGGTATTATACAAGATCAAGGTCTAAGAACACAAGATATGATAGTTCGTGTTTCTTCGTGTCAGGAATCAAGTACAACAATACTACATGTGTTATAGAAATTATCAGTAAGAAAACCATCAGAGACTGTACTCGCCTGGGGTCCAAAGCGGGTGAAACAAGTCAGAGTGCGTGACGGGGTCCAGATAACCTATATCATGAATAACTCACATTAATTGACAAAATATAATTAAGTAGATTTAACCCACTAGATTTCTAGGTCAATTTTTATGCTATTTCTGGTTTATAGATGGAACAAATATCTATATAAAAACTTAAATATAAAAATAATGTATATATATATGATATATTTATAGATACTTATGTATAGATACACACATATATAGTATATATATATGTATAGATACACATATAAGAAGATACATATATATATAGATACATGTATAAATACATAGATACACATATATATAAGATATATAGATACGTATATAGATACAATATAGTATACATATATATAGATACATATATAGTATACATAGTATACATATATACATATATATATATATATATATATATATATATATATATATATATATGTATATGATATATATATATAGATATATATCTAGATACAATATATTATATATAGATACATAGATATATAGTATACATATATAGATAATATATAGTATACATAGATACATAGATATATAGATATATATATATATATATAAATACACATATAGATACACATATATAGATACATATATATGTATATGATATATATAGATATATATTGTTAGAGTTATTTTATTTTGTTATTTATCATATGAGGGTATAATAGTAATAGTGGGTGTATTGCATATCAATATAAATAGACATGAGATGCAACATAGGGTTTAAGGCCCTTGCAATCTCCTTTCTCATATTCTCTCTTCTCCTACTTCCCCTTCTCCTCTCTATCTCCAAACTTCACTTGGTATCAGAGCATATATTTGTAAGTACTGTACATCCCATCCACGACAGGGCCGATCGAACTCGGCCGTGAGTTCGACAGGAGTTCGAGGCGGCAGCACCGGAAAAAAAAATCAGCTATTTTTCGTCTACTTTTCATGATTCACCGTTCGTTGTTCGTTGTTCGTGGTCGTTCGTGGTTCGTTTATGAGATCTAGGGTTTCTACAGATCTTCGTTGGTTATTCGTCGTCGGTTGAGGTTCGTTGTGAGATCTAGGGTTTCAAAGATCTCGTCTGTTGCATCTGCAAGTATGGTGGGGACCGAATCTTCTAGCGAGATTAATAATGGTGGTGGTAACGGAGGTGGTTCTCCTTTTACTGTTATTCATAATGATGAATTGGGAAAGTCGATTACAGTGGTGAAACTCAATGGTGCGAACTACCTTGCCTAGTCCAAGTCTATCAAAGTGGTGTTAAGGGCTAAGAAGAAGTTGAAGTTTTTGACGGAAGAACCCCTGCCTGAAACTTCCGCTGAGTATGAAGATTGGATGAGTGCAGATGCATACGTTATGTCGTGGTTGTGGCATAGTATGGAACCACATATCACTGCTAATGTTCAGTGGGGTGAATCAAGCAAAACAGATTTGGGCATCTCTGGAAGAATCATATTCGCAGAAGCGTAACGTTGCCCGTATCTATGAGTTGTACGAGTTATTGTTCAATACAAAACAAAATGGGAAGCCTGTGAATGAATATCTGGCTTCAAAGAAGGCTTTGTGGGAGGAACTACTTCAATATCATCCTGTTACTACTGATTTGAAGGAAGCTCGCAGACAGAAGGAAGAGTTTCATGTTTCACTTATCCTAGCCGGCTTGGATCCTGTGCTCGAACCTTATAAAGCTCAAATCCTTGCTGGGGAGCAGTTACCTACGGTGGCAGATATTTTCTCCCGTCTCAATCGTTCCTTTCTGGGACAGAGTTCTGTGGTGCCGAGTACTGACTCTTCTGCCCTAGTTTCTAGTGTTGTTGGTCGTCGTGGTGGACGTGGTAGTGGACGTGGCGGTAGAGATAGTGGTCGTAGTTTTCGTCGAGGAGGAGGCCGTGGTAGTAGAGACAATGGTCGTGGTGGTGGCCGCGGTGGTGGTGGTGGCCGTGGTCAACCACGGAAGTGTAACTATTGTGGAATGCTCGATCATGTAGAAGACTACTGTTGGGACAAGTGGGGCAAACCAGAATATGCACATCAAGTGCATGTTGAAAATATGCAGTCCCAGGTCACCACTTCTGCTCCCAGAGATGATACTTCGAGTTTCAATCAGACTTCAACGTCCGATACTTCATCTCCATTTCAACAGATCCTCCAGAAGTTGAACGCGCTTGCTAGTACCACCTCCCAACCTACTGCAACCATGTTACATATAGGTAATCCTGCTTTTGTGGCAACCCAGTCACCATCCACCTCTTGGGTCATCGACTCAGGAGCAAGCTCTCACATGTCTGGTATAACATCTATCTTTCATAATCGTAGTTCCATGAAACATAATATTATATTGGCTGATGGGTCTACTCGTCATGTGCTTGGGAAATGTGTCATTCACCCTACTCAATCACTATCATTATTTGATTCATTATATGTGCCTAATTTTCCATTTAATTTGTTATCTGTGAGCCAGTTAACCAAATCTCTTCAATGTTCTGTGACATTTTCTCCCAATTCGTGTATTTTTCAGGACCTCAGGACGAAGAAGATGATTGGTTCGGGACATGAAAAAGATGGACTGTACTACTTGGATCTACCTGGAAAAGCCTTCACTTCTGTTTCTACTTCTCCGTTGCAGTGGCATTATCGTTTGGGACATCCGTCTTTGGCTAAGTTACGTCAAGTTGTTCATAGTTTGAGTCATGTTTCTAGTCTTGAATGTGAGGCTTGTCAGTTAGGCAAGCATCACCATAGTTCCTTTCCTCGTCGTAGTGAGAGTCGTCAATTAGAGTCTTTTGATCTTGTTCATTCTGATATTTGGGGTCCATCTAGAATCAAAAGTCCGAAAGGCTTTCAGTATTTTGTTATTTTTGTTGATGATTATTCAAGAATGACTTGGTGTTATTTAATGAAAGAAAGATCTGAGTTTCCAAATGTGTTATCTGCCTTTTATAATGAAGTCTATGTTCAGTTTAATAAACGTATCAAAATTCTGCGTTCTGATAATGCTTTGGAGTATACTCAATCTTCTGTGAACAGTTTCTGTATTGATCGTGGTATGATTCATCAAACCAGTTGTGTCAACACCTCTCAACAAAATAGTATAGCCGAACGCAAACATCGACACATTTTAGATGTGGCTCGAACTCTCATGTTCAATATGCATGTCCCTAAACAGTATTGGGCAGATGCCGTTCTTACTGCATGTTATCTTATTAATCGCATGCCATCATCTGTATTGAATAACAAAGTTCCATTTACCATATTACATATAGATGTCGCACCATTTTTCTTATCTCCTCGAGTGTTTGGCTGTGTCGCTTTTATTCATAACTTGGAACCTAATCGAGATAAGTTGGCTCCTAGATCTCTGAAGTGTGTCTTTCTTGGTTATCCCCGTACTCAAAAAGGTTATCGTTGTTACAGTCCACAGTCACGCAAATATTATGTCAGTACGGATGTTACATTCTTTGAGTCTACCTCTTTCTTTCCTTCAGGAGACCATTGTATTCCTTTTACAACAGATTTGATATCTTCCATATCACTTCCGGTCATTCCTGAATCAATTTCTGTCTCCATTCCCCATTTACAGGTTTATCAGAGATCCAAGGACAGGCCAGTGGTTCTGCAAAATTCAACCTTCAACCAATCAACTTCCGTGCCTGAGGTTTCTGTTCCCATCACCACAGATCCAGATGATCTTCCTATTGCTCTCAGAAAAAGACAACGTCTTTGTACCACAAAGAATAAGCATCACATTTCTAACTATGTTTCATTACACCGTGCTTCATCATCTTTTCATGCATTTGTTGTTTCATTGTCTTCTACTTTTATTCCCAAAACTTACAAGCATGCTATATCATCTTCTGGTTGGAAAAGTGCAATGGATGAGGAGATGTATGCTTTACATCAAAATCAGACTTGGGAGCTTACATCACTTTCTGTTGGAAAACAAACAGTGGGTTGTAGATGGATGTACACTGTTAAGTATCACCCTGATGGTTCTGTTGAGCGCCTCAAGGCACGGTTGGTTGCCAAAGGTTATACTCAGACATATGGCGTGGATTATATGGAGACTTTCTCTCCAGTGGCTCGGCTGAATTCAGTTCGGATTCTTATTTCTGTGGCGGTTAATCACCAATGGCCTATATATCAGCTGGACATAAAGAATGCTTTCTTGCATTGTGACTTACAGGAGGAGGTTTATATGGATCAACCACCAGGATATGTTGTAGCAGGAAATAAAAGACTCGTATGTCGATTGAAAAAAACATTATATGGACTGAAACAGTCACCTCGTGCTTGGTTTGACAAGTTCAGTTCAGTTCTCATTCAGTATGGCTTTCGGCGTACCACATCAGATCATTCAGTATTTTGCCATTCTTCCTCAGCAGGTATTATCGTGTTGATTGTTTATGTTGATGATATCATTATATCTGGGAGTGATCATGCTGGAATTGTGGACTTGAAGGCCTACCTTAGTCGTCAGTTTCATACTAAGGATTTGTGTCTTCTTCGATATTTTCTTGGAATCGAGGTTGCTCGATCTAAGAAAGGTGTGTATCTGTCACAACGCAAGTATGTTCTAGACTTGCTCTCCGAGACTGGGATGTTAGAGTGTCGGCCAGTTGAGACTCCTATGGATTATCATGACAAGCTTGATGCTGACAGGGGAGAGTTATTTGAGGATGTTGGATATTATAGACGTTTGGTTGGCAAACTTATATATCTTACTATTACTCGACCAGACATCACATATGCAGTTGGAGTAGTTAGTCAGTTTATGCATGCCCCTCGGCAACCACATTGGGAGGCTATCTCTCGCATTCTTCGATACTTGAAGGGTGCACCTGGAAAGGGTTTGTTGTACAAACCTTCCCAGTTGCTTACGGTGACTGGATTCAGTGATGCTGATTGGGCAGACAGTCGCAGTGATAGAAGGTCTACTTCTGGCTATTGTACGTTTGTGGGTGGCAATCTTGTCACGTGGCGTAGTAAGAAGCAAAATGTTGTGGCTCGTTCTAGTGCAGAGGCCGAGTACCGTGCGATGGCTCATACAGCTTCTGAGATGATGTGGGTGCAGTCTCTTCTTTATGAAATGGGAATCATGATTTCTATTCTGATGGAGATGTATTATGATAATCAGTCGGCAATGTTTATCGCAAGTAATCCGGTGTTTCATGAGCGCACGAAGCATATCGATGTGGATTGTCATTTTGTTCGTGATTTGTTGCTGAAGAAACAGATTGTCACTCCTTATGTTCGGTCAGAGGATCAATTAGGTGATATCCTCACCAAACCACTTGCTCGTGGTCAATTTTCTGATTTATGTAGCAAGCTGGGCATGTCTGATCTATATGCTCCTGCTTGAGGGAGGGTGTTAGAGTTATTTTATTTTGTTATCTATCATATGAGGGTATAATAGTAATTGTGGGTGTATTGCATATCAATATAAATAGACATGAGATGCAACCTAGGGTTTAAGGTCCTTGCAATCTCCTTTCTCATATTCTCTCTTCTCCTACTTTCCCTTCTCCTCTCCATCTCCAAACTTCACTTATATATATATACAATATATTATATATAGATACATAGATATATAGTATACATATATACATATATACATAGATATATAGATATATAAATACATATATATAGATACACATATATATAATATATATATATACATATATATATGTATATGATATATATATATATAGATATAGATATATATAGATACAATATATTATATATAGATACATAGATATATAGTATACATATATAGATAATATATAGTATATATATATACATATATAGAAACATAGATATATAGTATACATATATAGATAATATATAGTATACATACATATATATATATATATATATATATATATATACTGCTCTGCGCGCTGCTCTGCTGCTGCTGCTGCTCCTGTTGCTACTGCTGCTCCTGCAGTCCCTTCCTCTTCCCCCTTTTCTTGACACACACACATATATATATTATATATATATATATTATGTATATATATATTATATATATATATATATATACTTATCCTAGTTAGAGTTATAAAACATATTTGAAGAGGATCAAGGGTTACCTTGCTAATATAGGGTTGAGGGAAGACGAGGGATGGTAGGTGAAGGAGGTGGGAATGTCCTTATATAGGGAAGGAGGTTGTCAAGATATTTATTATGGTGCATTGACCATTGTGCCCTTAACCAATTCAATTTGGATTGCTCCTCTTATGAAGTGCAATCCAAATTGAATTTGACTTCCTAATTTAAATTCTTGACATGAAGGTTACAAATCTATCCCCCTTAGAAGAATTTCGTCCTCAAAATTTAAAGTAGATCATACAGAAAGAAAGTAGAAATACCTCAAAATTCAAAGAGGTATAGGTATCGTTCACGCATCTCATCTTCTCTCTCCCAAGTAGATTCACCCGGGGAGTGATGACTCCAAGCGACACGAACAAATAAATCGTCCGGTTATGCAGTACATTTTCTCTGTGATCTAGTATCTCCACGGGCTGCTCTTGGTAGCTGAGGCTCGGTCCCACTTCAATTTCTGAGTGATCTAATACGTGGTTAGGGTCAGTCACGTATCGTCTCAGCTGGGATACATGAAACACGTTATGTACTCCCTCTAACGTATGTGGCAAAGCTAGCCGGTAGGCTACAGCACCGACCCTTTCGGTAATACTGAAAGTTTCGATAAACCTTGGACTGAGCTTCCCGCTTCTCCCGAAACGAATCGTGCCACGTATTGAAGAAATTCGTAAGAACAACCTCGAACTCTAACGATCTCTAGCGACTATTGGACCAGTGCTTCTGTCTGTCCTGAGCCACACGAAGTCTTTCTCTAATCTGCTTTACCTTCTCCGCTGCATCTACTACCATTTCTAGTCCCAACAATGCTCGCTTGCCTACGTCGTCCCAAGATAATAGGGTACGACATCTCCGGCCGTACAGAGCCTCGAAAGGAGACATCTCGATGCTTACCTGGTAACTATTGTTGTATGCAAACTCCACTAGATGAAGATGATCCTCCCAAGATCCCCCGAAATCTAGTACACAAGTGCGCAACATATCGATGAGAGTCTGAATAGTCCTCTCTGACTGTCCATCTGTCTGGGGGTGATATACAGTACTGAACTTGAGCTGGGTGCCCAAACTCGCCTGCAAACTCCTCCAGAAATGAGAAGTGAAACGACTATCCCGATCCGAGACTATACTGACGGGAACCCTATGTATCCTGACGATTTGTCTCACATACATCTCTGCCAGCTTTTCCGTAGAAAAACCCACATTGAAAGGCAAAAAGTGGGCCGACTTAGTCAACCTGTCAACAATGACCCAAATTGCGTCTTTCCCTCCTGGAGATCGTGGAAGTCCGGACACAAAATTCATAGTAATGTGCTCCCACTTCCACTCTGGAATGGGTAGTGGCTGAAGTAGACCTCCTGGCCTCTGCCTCTCGACTTTCACTTACTGGCACACTAAGCATCTGGATACAAATTGTGTCACTTTCCTCTTCATATCATACCACCACATACATCTTGTTGGCACCTGGATGTATGGAATACTGAGAGCGATGTGCTTCCTGTAACACCTTCTCACGCAGCTCCCCAATAAGCACACACAATCTAGCACAATGTCGCAAAGAACCATCCTCAGCAATGGTGAAATCATCCTCCAATCCTGCTCTCACCTGAGCTCTGATGCTCCTCAGAAATACATTCTCATACTGGGCTGCCTTGATCCTGTCCATCAACTCTGAGTGTATCTGCAACCCCCACATCTGCATAGCAAAACCAGGAACTATCACCTCCATACCCAAGCTCTCCAAGTCCTCCAACAAATACCGATCATGTGTCAACAACATAGCTACCGGATACCTGCTCAAGGCATCGGCAACTACATTGGCTTTCCCAGGATGATACTGCAAAGATATGTCAAAATCCTTCATCAGTTCCAACCACCGACGCTGCCTCGTGTTCAACTCCTTCTAAGTGAAAACGTACTTCAAGCTCTTGTGGTCTGTGAAGATCTTCACACGCTCTCCGTACAAATAGTGTTTCCACAATTTCAGGACAAAGATGACTGCTGCCAACTCCAAATCGTGGGTATGATAGTTCTTCTCATGAGGACGTAATTGCATGGATGCATAGGCAATCACTTACCCATTCTGCTGAAGAACACAACACAAACATTTCCCCGATGCATCACTATAAATAGTGAAACCTCCAGACCCTGATGGCAACGTCAAAATAGGAGCAGACGTCAACCTCTTCTTTAATTCCTCAAAAGCAACATGGCACTCCTCTGTCCAAACAAACTCTGCATCCTTCCTGGTGAGTCTTGTCATCTCGACAATTCGAGAGAAATCTTTCACGAACTTTCTGTACTATCCAGCCAATCCTAAGAAGCTTCTAATTTCTGCAACAGAGCTTGGAGTAGCCCAAGATTCTACGGCAGCAATCTTCTTTGTATCAACTGATATTCCATCTCCAGTCACTACATGTTCGAGAAACTCCACTTTGTTTAAGAAAAACTCACATTTAGAGAGTTTTCCATAGAACTTCTCCTTCCTGAGAGTTTCAAGCACTATCCTTAAATGCTTCTCGTGTTCTTCTAGTGTCTTTGAGTATACAAGGATATCATCTATAAACACTACTACGAACTTGTCCAGGTACTGGTGGAATACCTTGTTCATCAAGTTCATGAAGACTGACGGGGCATTAGTTAACCCAAACGGCATCACCAAGAACTCGTACTGGCCATATCGAGTCCTGAATGTAGTTTTCGGAATATCTTCTGTTTTCACCTTCACCTGATGATATCCGGATCTCAAGTCAATCTTTGAAAATACATTCGCGCCACTCAACTGATCGAAGAGATCTATTCTCGACAGCGGATATTTGTTCTTGATTGTGAGATTGTTCAGGGTCCTGTAATCGATGCACATCCACACCGATCAATCCTTCTTTGGCACAAGAAGTACCGGAGCTCCCCAGGACAACGAACTTGATCTGATGAATCCCTTGTCTTCTAATTCATCGATATGTTTCTTTAGCTTTGTCAGCTCATTGTTGTTGATCTGGTAGACATGCTGCGATATTGGTTCTGCTCCCGGCATTAGATCAATAGAGAATTCGACATCTCTATCTAGCGACAATCCTGGTAACTCCTCGGAAAACACATATAAGAACTTAGCAATAATAGGATGCAGTAGCTCTTTCTCCTCCATTATAGCTTTGCAAAGTATTCTACGATCTGGCTTCTCTGTCTTTCTAGCAAACTCGAACTCCGGCTCTCCTGAAGGTCGAAACAGCACACAACCTCTGCGGCAGTCAATGCTAGCGAAATGCATACCCAACCAATCAATTCCAAGGACAATGTCAAAACTTGGAAGTGGCATTACGAGTAAGCTAGCAGACAAAACACGGTCTCCCAATGTAACGTGATACCCCTTGCAAACATCAGACACAAATCTCTATCCTAGTCAGTGATGTTTGCAACTCCTACCCAAGGGTTCTATTAATAAGCTATGCATAAGCACAAAGGATATAAATATGAAACTATGTGATGCCCTAATCTAGCGTGCCATGCTGAAATATGATGAAAACAATAAGGAGACATCATTAAGACACAAGATAAGATATTATTTGAGGATAGAAATTGGAGAAGATATCAAGGCATTCAGGGTGATCAAGATTAGTAAATTTAATTCAGAGTTGAAATTCCTAGTTGTGATTTAGTCTTTTCTATTCCTAATATCATATATCCTATTGCAGGCTCGTAATAGTACTCTAGTCCTAAGTACTACTACGACATCGCACTTCTTGCAAAGTCTGACCTGCATGGGCCACCATAAAAATGTGTCACGACCCGCACCCGAGTGTTCGGGTACGAGTGCGTGGGTACTACCAGCCTACACCGTAGTATCGGCAGTAGAACGTTGTCTGGAACTAGTATTGTATAACCAACACTTCATAATATAAAGGGAACAAATATTATACTCAATCACAAAACTAAGGTTGGTGAAAACATATTATAGTATATATATGTATGTAAATGTTATAATACAAAATCTTGTATTCATAACTCATACAACTATAGTAAGTCTGCAAACTTTAACTATTGTCATAACTAGGTCTCCCGCTTGCGGCCTTCCTCGATCCTCCAGGAGGTAAAATCAGGCTCGAAACTATTTCTCAAAAAAATCCATAACAGATAGGACACAGGTCCTTCTAAGTGCTACCTGAAATATTATCCAGTCATGATTGAACAAGTACAATTCTAATAGCCTTTGCACAAAAATTTCAACTCGGAAATATTATCCAGTCAGGATTGAACAAGTTCAATACATGATAAGGACTATAAAACAAAGATAGAAAAAGTAGTACATGATGGATAAATAAACTGATATCAAGGCATGGTAAGAAATGAACAAGAAAAAATGAATAAACAGAGAATATATCACGTATCAACAAATCTATAGTCACTAAGTGTTTTGAATACTAGTTTGATTATGTGATCGGCTTAGGATTGCACAATGGGAGCTGATTAATCATACGTGAAGTGTATGGTTAGCATTTGCACAAGAATTATATTTGCACAGGATTAAGGGTATGATCACATATAAACTAGCATTTTTTTCGCCCCGACTACCATACATGAATCACACGAATATCAGGTATTATACACGATCAAGGTCTAAGAACACAAGATATGCTAGTTCGTGTTTCTTCGTGTCAGGAATCAAGTACAACAATACTACATGTGTTATAAAAATTATCAGTAAGAAAACCATCAGAGACTATACTTGTCTGGGGTTCAAAACGGGTGAAACAAGTCAGAGTGTGTGACGGGGTCCAGATAACCTATATCATGAATAATTCACATTAATTGGTAAAATATAATTAAGTAAATTTAACCCACTAGATTTCTAGGTCAATTTTTATGCTATTTCTGGTTTATAGATGGGACAAATATCTATATAAAACTTAAATATAAAAATAATGTATATATATGATATATTTATAAATACTTATGTATAGATACATATATATATATATATATATATATATATAGTATACATATATATAGATACATATATACATAGATATATAGTATACATATATAGATAGATATATAGTATACATATATACATAGATACATAGATATATAGATATATATATATAAATACATATATAGATACACATATATATAATATATATAGATACATATATATATATGATATATATACTATATATACTATAGATAGATATATAGTATACATATATATATAGATACATAGATATATAGATATATATATATATAAATACATATATAGATACACATATATATAATATATATAGATACATATATATATATGATATATATATATATATAGATATATATATATATATATAGATACAATATATTATATATAGATACATAGATATATAGTATACATATATAGATAATATATAGTATACATATGTACATAGATACATAGATATATAGATATATATATAAATACATATATAGATACACATATATAGATACATATATATGTATATGATATAGTTAAGTTTAGAGATAAAGAGGAGAAGGGGAAGTAGGGGAAGAGAGTATGAGAAAGGAGATTGCAAGGGCCTTAAACCCTAGGTTGCATCTCATGTCTATTTATATTGATATGCAATACACCCACAATTACTATTATACCCTCATATGATAAATAACAAAATAAAATAACTCTAACACCCTCCCTCAAGCAGGAGCATATAGATCAGACATGCTGTCACGACCCGCACCCGGAAATTCGGGCACGAGTGCGTGGGTACGTCCAGCCTACGCCGCAGAGTCGGCGGTAGTACGCTGTCTAGGTCATATCCACAGATAATAAATCTAGCTCATTCACAAATAAAATAGGCAAGATAATACTAGGAAAAGAATGCTTAAGATTTCAAATGAAATAAATGTGACAACCGCTCAAATGTTTAATACAGAATCCAGAAATAAAATCGGGGACAAACCCGATTACTAAGATAAAAGGGAAAACAAATAACTAATGCTACTACTCTGCAGGAGTAGCCTCCTGAGTGGGAACCGGCTCCGCAACTGTATCACTTGCTGCCTCATAGGGGCCATAATAGGTGGGGGCAAGGTTCTCATCATCGCCTAAACAACGGATCCAGTCAGGAAAGGAGCACAGTACACAATGCACAACAAGTTTTAAACTAAATATTTATGACAGTTAGAAAAGAAACTGGCTAAGTAACAGGTTGAGAATATTCTTAAATAAGCAGTGAAATTAACTGAGAAATAATGCTATATATCAGGACTATAAGTAAAACATGGTTAGTTGCTATAATCCAGGGAAAACAGGAATAAAATGTGACAGGAAATGTAATTCTAACTAGACAACAAGAACTACAACAAGACAGGAACTATGTGCGTGAACTTGTGTATTAGAATACATAGTTGACATGTAGGGGTTTATAAGGCTAATAAGGCCGTCATAGACGACTAGCAGTCAGGAACAATCAGGAATAAGGCTGATGGTACAGTCGCGTACCAACAGCTAGCAGTCACGACAAGGGGAAGGGTAAACTACATGCCTCCTAGTATTCTCCCACCCGACATGAAAAGCAAGACATGAAGTCCAGTATTCAAGACATGAAATTCAGTGTTCTAACTCTACATGTAATCATCCATGTTACTAATAAAGCAGGGATTTTATTTATCACAATATAAAGATTTAAACTTGAAGTGCAGGTACTTGCCTGTTGTTTGGATCTGATTAATTTGGTTCTTGGGAAAATTTCCAGAGATGAGTCCAAAGGCTGAAATAGACATTACCATCACGCTCAGAAGATGTCAAATAGCTAGAAACGTCTGTCCTTGGGTCCAATTTGGAGACAAGGGCAAAAATGGCAGTTTCGGGTCAAAACGGGGTCCGCCGGTGGGCCCGCTTTGCACCGAAAAACGTGCCCGGGTCAAAGGTCTCCAAATTCACCAAACTTAGTGTCAACAGGTCAGGAACGCTGATACGAACCCAACGGAACTTCCAGATTTGGATTCCGATGAGCCGAACACAAAATCGTCCGTCGAGCGGGGCCTGTGGGGCCCACGACACGCGATTTCGTCAACGTTCTCAGAATCGAACCAAACTTGACCCACAGGACCAGCGTATCGCTACGAGTCCGATGGCGCAAGTTTCGTCTCGATCTGACGAGTGTACAAGAAGTTAGGGCGAATTGCCGAAAAGTCGGATACGGGACGATGTCCGCGGATACGCGTTGATTCCGGTGTGCACGCACACCCGAATCAGCTTCCGCGAAATCTCACACGTCCGTATCGACGACGCGCACGTATCTGTGAAGACCGCACGCGACCAAGTTGTCCCGTTTGGCGGGGCACACTCAGTTCCGGGGTGAAACAGGGTCTGGTTTTTCCTGTTTTTGGATCGCGGTGTGCGATCACCACAGGACGCGATGCCCCGAACAGTTTGTCCGGGCACCGAGAGGGTCATCCAGGCTTCCCAACGCAATTTACGGAATCGAAACAGAGCTACGAACAAAAAGTTACACGCACCTGAAGGGGACCCGAAAACAGGGTCGAGCCGAGTCCGACACGTGTCCGACACGACACTGTTACTGTGTCCACTGCACAGTACAAAGGGGGCTAGGGTTTCAGCCCTGTGGCGGCCGGAGGCTCGCCGGCAGGAGGCTGGAGGCGGTCGGGGGCTTCGCCGGAGGGGGGGAGGTGGCCGGAGGCGGAGCTGGGATGTACAGTACTTACAAATATATGCTCTGATACCAAGTTAAGTTTAGAGATAAAGAGGAGAAGGGGAAGTAGGGGAAGAGAGAATATGAGAAAGGAGATTGCAAGGGCCTTAAACCCTAGGTTGCATCTTATGTCTATTTATATTGATATGCAATACACCCACAATTACTATTATACCCTCATATGATAAATAACAAAATAAAATAACTCTAACAGATATATATAGATACAATATATTATATATAGATACATAGATATATAGTATACATAGTATACATATATACATAGATATATAGATATATAGATATATATATAAATACATATATATGTATATGATATATATATAGATCATAGTTTAAAGTATCGGCCGATACCGATACAGTTTGGCATGTCCCGATCCGATACCGACCGATACCCGATACTGACCGATACCGACATTAGAGGTCTCTTTTCCAGTCAATTCGGCAAAAAAATTGAATTAAAAAGACCAATTAGAAAGGATGTAAAAGCATAGTAATGTTGTAAAAACATATAAAAGAGGAAAACTTATCTATCGCATATAAATCAATCGACAAGGATGACTACTATTTCATTCAATATCAAAAATACTAAGAAACAATACTGAAAATACTTTAAATTATGCATAAATGTATAAAATATATTCTCTAAAATGTTAATAATTTACTAATAGTTGTTTGCTTTCCGATACCAAAAAATCCGATACTCCGATCCGAAACCGCCGATGCTACCGATCCCGCCGATCCCGATACTCATAGGAATGGTCCGATACCGATTCCGATACTTTGAACCTTGATATAGATACAATATATTATATATAGATACATAGATATATAGTATACATATATAGATAATATATAGTATATATATATATACATATATATATAGTATACATATATAGATAATATATAGTATATATATATACTGCTCTGCGCGCTGCTCTGTTGCTGCTGCGCACTGCTCAGCTGCTACAGCGACTGCAGCTGTTGCTACTGCACTGCTGCTCCTCCTGCAGTCTCTTCCTCCTCCCCCTTTTCTTGACACGCACACACATATATATACACTTATCCTAGTTAGAGTTATAAAACATATTTGAAGAGGATCAAGGATTACCTTGCTAATATAGGGTTGAGGAAAGATGAGTGAAGGAGGTGGAGATGTCCTTATATAGAGAAGGAGGTTGTCAAAATATTTATTATGGTGCATTGACCATTGTGCCCTTAACCAATTCAATTTGGATTTCTCCTCTTATGAAGAGCAATGCAAATTGAATTTGACTTCCTAATTTAAATTCTTGACATGAAGGTTACAGCACCTGTGATATATTGTCTTATCATTTGTTGTGCTTTGTGTTTGTGAGTGCATTGTACTAGTCATATTTCATTACATGTCTTCTTGCACACACAAAGTGTTTGTTTTTGTCGATAGATTAATTTTTAGTTAACTGTTTTGATGTTAAATAGCCTATTCACCCCCCCCCCCAAGGTTTGCCTATATTGTACTTCACTCTTGTCTTTCCTTCTTTCTTTGGTTGATTTGTCTTGTACTTTCTTGTCAAGGTGATTTTCTTTTATATATATATATATATATATATATATATATATAGAGAGAGAGAGAGAGAGAGAGGAGGGATTAGGATCCCTGCTATTAAGCATTTCGAATATTTCTGAAATAACAGTCATTGGATCTGTCTTTTTTACCGTACATGTAACATATAAGATCCTTGAACTATCCATTTTCTTACGAGATTTTGAACTAATTTGTACGGTCAAAAAGACAGATCCAATGAATGCTATTTCGGGGACATTCAGAGATGCTTAATAGTAGGGATATCCCTTTTCATATATATATATATATATATATATATATATATATCATTGTTCTAAAAGGCGGTCTAGGCGGCCCCTGGTGCCCGCTCGATACCCGTCTAGACGTCCACCTAGGCCCCCGACACCTGGCTATGCACGTTTTGGGGTTTTATGAATTTTTTCTGCAATTTCAGTAGCTTTTTTGGATTTTTTTTTTTAATTTTTTTTTTTAGCCGCCTAGATCTAGACGGCCGCCTAGGCAGGCTAGGCACTAGACGGCAGGTGCCCGCCCGACTAGCGCTAATATATATATATATATACACCATGTCTTTTAAAATATAAGGTGAACTATCTTGGGAAGCTTCTTAAGATCAAGCTTCACTTAATTCTATAAAATTTTCACTTACAATCAAATATACATCATGTGTGTCTAGTCTATGCATTAAAAGGATTTCAAATATTTTTTATCATCATTGTCATTATATAAATCTTGGGAAAATTATGTTAGAAAGGTGGGACTTGGAGGAGACAACTTGTGCTGAAAGGTGTACATATATAGACATACCTTTCGGGTTCTCAGATATATCTTCCCTTCCTATAAGTTTCTTCCACATTTGCAATGCCTCCATTATGCTATATATATATATATATATATATATATATATATATATATATATACCATGTCTTTTAAAATATAAGGTGATCTATCTTGGGAACCTTCTTAAGATCAAGCTTCACTTAATTCTATAAAATTTTCACTTACAATCAAATATACATCATGTGTTTCTCGTCTATGCATTAAAAGGATTTCAAATTTTTTTATCATCATTTTCATATATATAAATCTCGGGAAAATTATGTTAGAAAGGTGGGACTTGGAGGAGACAACTTGTGCTGAAAGGTGTACATATATAGACATACCTTTCGGGTTCTCAGATATATCTTCCTTTCCTATAAGTTTCTTCCATATTTGCAATGCCTCCATTATGCTATCCCTAACAGGTTTCACCTGAGAGAGAAATCAGCATTCTGATTTAAGTTGATGTAATGAAAGAAGTAACTTCAGATGGTTCATTTGCAAGTGACAAAAGTATTGTTATGTATCGTTATCATACACCAAGCACCCAATAGACAAAATCTTTAACCCGTGAAGTTCAAAGTGAGAGAACAAACACACAGCTTGAACCACATTCCTAGTAGGAAGAAGCCCCATAAAGTCGCAAACTACATTATCTACATAAAAACACACCAGTAGTCACAACCACTAACATCAGTAAGCCTAGAAACTAGAATTAATTGAAGGGTTTCTACCTATGTATCAAAAGATCACAATAAACAACTTTAAATAACAAAATCCTAAAATTTAGGATGTATTGTGCACAGACACTCTGTTTCCCAATATATGTTAACTCAAGAAAGAAACTACATGTTCAAACCCAGTTTGCAGATTACAATGTTTTATTTTACACCCTCGATTGGGAAATTAGATACTTTGATTAAAAATGAAGTCAATATCAAATTTTAATGGAAGTTCTAAAGAAACTAAAATAAGCTTTTCTACTCATAAATATATGGGATGTTATTCAGCTACATGTTAATGGAAGTGCTTACGAAACTAATGGAAAGTGGAAAATAAGATTTTTCTACTCATGAAAAATCTACAAGTAAGAAGATGGTACTTTTTCAGGAACTCTTCAAAACGATTTGGATATGATATTGAACATGACATTTAAGAATTAATGTCTAATTTAATATCTACTTAGGTAACTATGACAATTAACCATAGTATTATGCTCCACCCAAATAGTACCATTTATATTTCCAATTTGCTAAGATTCTTTCAAATAAGCTGATCCACAGTGAACTTTAAAACCAATCCATATAATGTCTTTGACATGGAAATAATCCCAACAACTTTTACAGAAAAACCATTTCCTTAATAGGTTGATAACTTGTTCACTTCCAAATAATACTTGTTTTTGATACTTAATAAAAACTAGGTTTGTGTGCATTTATCATTTCCCATACATGTCAGAAGTTTGACCATTTATTTATACTGCATATTTCATGAGTGACAAACATGGTTGTCATTTAGCATCGGATGCAGCTACCCTTCTTATGTAGTATGGTGTCGGGGATTTCCCTGCCCGGCAATTATCAGGCTCATGGATCCTGCTTTACCAAGCAGACCTCAAATTTGGTTCATTTCACAGGCATTCATGTCTACATTCTAGGTTGAGTATATCATGATCCGCATCATGAACTTAATCAGAATGGCCTAGACCATATTAAAATAACAAAATAAGATTAACAGTATATGATCAGTTTGATCTTGGGAGAGTGCATTATTACACAAAGATACCTTATCAAAACGGCAAGCCTCGAGTGCAGCAATTGTTGAAGAAGCCCCGTCAGTAACCAAATGACTTGAATGAGATGCCAACGCACTTAATGTGTCAGCAGCTGCCTTACGGGTGGCCCAGTCACTGTTCTCAAGACATTCACGGATGCTTTGTAGCACTAAAGGCATACTCTGGGGACTGATAGCTCCTACCTGCAGGAACTTTACATAGTCAACATCTTCATAGAGATCAACTACAGAAGTTCAGATGTTAGAGTAACGCCTTAGAGATTAACTTTGTTAATATGTGGGATATCTCCTTTTTCCATTTTCCATTTCCATTTTCCTTTTTCCTTTTTCATGTGAGTCTCTCTTGCCATAGTTGTTCTTGTAGTAAGATTGGTTCTACTCATATCTTTTGAGAGACTGTTCCCGCTCATTATCTTAATGAATTTAGTGGTGTTTACTGCCTTTCTATATATATAAAAAAAAAGAAGACAATACATAGTAGCACTGTTTAGATCATAGAGGAAATTGAACATCATATATCAATGTGCAAATTTACTAATATTTCATAGTTGTACACGGAAGCTATGAACTGACAAAACAATTTGGGAAACCAGTATCTGTACCAATCACAAATGGCGAAATCAACAAAAAACCTATTGAGTACCTGTTTTTTAACCACCATTCTTTGTGGGGGCTTTTAACCGTATAATAGCATAATAACGGAGACAAAAGATCGAATAAAGATAAATCTAGTGCATTGCAACATTTCAGTAGCAAAGAAAGAATGGCCTGAAAATAAGATGGAATCAGAAAATCTTATCTAAAAAAGTCACATGAAAAACGAGATTAGGATTAACATGCATCCAACTAACACCTACATAAAGAAAAGAAATTGTTATAAAAACAGTAAAATGATACAGCTATAAACAAGACCAAAACTACAACAAACACGGAGGCTTTACCTTTTTACATGGTAATTGTCCTAGAAGCATTCACATGCCACTATTTAGGAGTGATACAACTTGGTTAAAGGAGCATCTAAAGCTATGGTTAGGCCTAGAAGAACTTGGACTGAGGCTGTGAAAAAGGACATGACATTTGCTAATGTTAGAGCTGAACTGAACCTTAACAGAGAAGAACGGAAGGAAAAAGATTCATGTAGCAGACCCCAATAGCTTGGGATGAAGGCTTTACCCTTTGTTCTTGTACAGAAACAAAACCAACATCATATAATGTCAAACTGGACAACTTGTGTCCTGTCATTTTTGTAGAAAGGGTTATCACATATCGTCAAATTGGACAACATGGCCCTATCATTTTTGAGAGAGCTTGGGATAATACTAAGAAATATACTCACAAATATTAACCTATTCAATAAGGAATAAGAATGTTATGCTTTCCATAATGGCCCAAAATATAAGAAAAGCTAAATTGGATTATAAACTAAAATGTGATGAAACTCATAATTTTACAAACCATAATTGCTCATCAGGAATAATTTATTGCAAGAACTTTCAATTAATCTCTAAATAAAGAGATTAGTTAACATCAAATTAGTGAAAAGTGCTAAATAATTGTTAATCAACATAATTACAACAACAAAGCCTTTATCCCAAATTTGTGGGATCGGTTGTTTGAATCTTTTTCTTCCATATTAAGGACCGTCTTATGTAACACTAACAAAAACCATATTATTCTTTAACTACAATGTTATCGCTCCTTATCGAAGGCTTGAGTATCTACCGGTTTGCGTTAAACATATCCAAACCACATGTTATTTTCTCTCATTTTGTTCTCAATTGGTCCACCTCTAACTTTTCATGAATACATTCATTTCTTATCATATGTTTTAATGTATTGTCGCTCATCCATCTTAGCATTCTAATTCCGGCTATACTAATTTTTTGGACATCATTGTTTCTTAGTTGCCCAACATTCTGATTTCCGACATAAAACATGACTCGTCTTAGAGTTGTCTTATAGGATTTTCATTTGAACTTATAAAGTACACCAGAAGCACCCATCCATTTTAACCATCATGTTTTAATTATATGCATGACATCCATCTCAAAAATCTCCATCAAGATTAATGATTGATCCTTAATACCGAAAAATATCACTCCTATGTATCTCGGCCATCTATATGTACTCCCTCCTTATTTCTTTTTTGCTTCTCATTGAAGCTACATTTCATATACTATGCTTTTTTTTCCTACAAATTTTAAAACCAAAGTATTCCAGAGTTTCTTGTCATACTTATATTTTAGCATCTAACATTCTCTACTCTCATTCGACCAACACAATATCGTCAGGAAACTTCATAAACCATAGAACCATCTCCTAGATATGCCAAGTAATTTCATCCATAACAAGAGTAGAAAGGTAGGGACTTAATGTTGATCCATGATGTAAGGCAACGATAATAGAAAATTGTTTACTATCTCCTCCAATAGTTCCAATGGTCATCATACCTCTATCAGAGATATTCTTAATAGTCTCAATATAGCTACTAGGAACTTGTTTCTTCTCAAAATTCCACCACATTATCTTCCTAAAAACTCTATTATAAGCTTCCACTAAGCCAATAAAAAACCATATTCAAGCCCCTCTTTTTCTCTCTAAATATTTTCATTAATCTTCTCAGTAAGTAAATTGCTTACATAATAGACATCGGCATAAAACCAAATTAGTTCTCTAAGATTATATTTTCTTTTCTTAATATTTGATCAATTACTCTCTCTCTCTCTCTCTCTCTCTCTCTCTCTCTCTCTCTCTCTCTCTCTCATAGTTTCATGGTATGACTCATAAGCTTAATTCCTCGATAGTTATTACTACTCTATATATCTCCCTTCTTTTTATATGTAAGCACTATAATACTAGTTGAGTATAATACTAGTTCTCTATTGTAAGAACTTGGAATCTTGAAAAAAAAAAGATCAAAGTCATCAAACAACTTGAACAAGTTTTCATTAAAAAGTCGAGAAAATTAGATGTCATCAAATCTCACTTGAATTAGATGGTTTAACTTCCCACTAGTTCAAAACATACATTATTCACATAAAACATAAACCAAGAAAAGCAAACTAAGCACATGGCAATGGAGAGAGTGCTCCTTACTTTTGCAAAATGAGAAAGTTCTACAGTGTGACAGATCTCAGTTTCCTCCCATAATTTCCAAAAATGGTCAGGAACTTTTTTATGACCAGTTGCCAATCTTGCCTCAACCTTATGTGTTGGGGTCAAATTCCTAACCAAGGTAGCTACGAGCAAGAGAGGACCTTGCGACAAAACCTGCAAGTCTAATCCACAGTAGGTAAACCTACCTTTTTAGTCATGTAGTTTAAGCTTATCACTCAAGCAACCAAGGATGAAGGAGCAGTTTCCAACTTACTAGAAGAGAGTCTAGATGTAGAGTATGAAGAACATAGCCCTTCGTCCTTGCTATAGGAAATTGCTTTCTATCTCCAAGGAAGATTAAGACAAATCATGAAATTTGAATGATGTTCCAATGAAATATAAGACTGATCATTGCTAGAAGCAAGGATCTTTTAAAATCATACAAAACTCTCTTTCATTGGACAATGAAAACTTGAGCTGTAAGCTCTCCTCTTGTTGTGCAATGAAAGCTTGTATGTTTGTGGTCTATCAACAGAAAAGCCCAAGCACATAATGCATCAAGAACTCCAAGTCTCCAACATTAAAAATAAAGAATGTCTTACACAACTACCAGCTGCGCGATCTTGGCGAACTAAGAAGGTATTCATTCTATCTAGACAAACATCTTATGCAGAAACCTTCACACACCTTAGACAAAACAACCAAAATTATCATCAGAAGGACCTGAAACAAGCTTGAAACAACTGAAAGCATAGCTCTTTCGCAAGAAAACTTTGATCATCCATCACAGATCATAGGACACAATCTATAAAAAAAAAACCACTGGCCTGGTTGCTCCTCTCCTCCCTCCACCACACTCCACAACCTTTGTGAGGTATCTACCCCCTGCCTGTGCCAGATTGTTCTCTTCCCTCGTCACCTCCAACAATGGTTTCACAAACACACCTGCTGTCAGTGTGACTGCTCCACTTCCATCCCAAACATGGCCCCTCTTTGCACTTTAGACAACGGCAGCTACAGATCCGACAGCATCAGAACAGGCATAGTGAACCAAAGAATCTGAATTGGGGATCTACTTAGGAGAACAAAATGGGATATGATCTGGGGAAAACGAGCACATGAAGCTTTTGGGTGCAAATAGGCCAAAAGGGTAAGAAGAGGAGGGATTCCCTCGATATAGAAAATGGAAGGATCGGGTAGGGTTCAGCTCAGTTATAGAGGGAGTTCAATAGAATGGGTCCCCATTCAAGGGGGGTGTTCGGATCATTTTTTCAACCTCTTCAGCAGCAATCTGGTGAGTAGCTCATCCGGAGAGTTTGGGAGGGAGGAGAGGATTTCCTTGTTCAGATCAACCATGGTCATATGGGAGGAGGTGGAAATTTCAAGAGGTCAGTGGTGAATGAGGTAAGGATTTTGAGTGCTTTGAAAAGGGCTTTGAGGTAGAGATGGACATCTAGCTCATGGGATACTAGAAATTTCTGGTTATGTTATATTTATAAGAGTGTGAGCTGGAACTTTGTCGAAATTGAAAGAAATTGGAAGCATCAAACGTGAACATCAATCATATCCTAAGGGATCCAAGCATGGTAAATGAGAATACATCCACAAACAATAGGAAGGTAGGGAAAAATGAAATCAATGAATGGGCAGGAGTGAAGAATGGATTTATGGAGGGAAATATTATCTGACTATTATGGAATGATGGTTTTCAGAAATTGTAGAAGAGAGTTAGGTTTTGAAGTGGGGAAGAGAGGTAAATGGCTGTGTTTTCCTTGTCGGTGGAAGCACTGGGATTCCCAAAGCTCAGCAGCTTCTCGAGGACCTACTTTGACGGCGAGGAACCAAACAAGGAGTGAACTCTGATGAGGCAGTTTCTTTTGTTGCAGCTAATAGTCAACATGTGTTAGCAGTGCTAGAAGGGTGTTAAGTAGTGATCACGGCTTTGAATGCTTTATTTCCTCACAGATATCCTGCTCCTGGATGTTGAACCCATTGTTTTGGAATTGAGACTGTTGTGGAGTCATGACCAAGTTGATTCCGAGGAACACTGTCATCCCAATCAAGAAATCTCAGGTCTTCACCACCTATCAGGATCAACAAACTGCTGTAGAAGAAGATGATTAATACTCTGCTAATAATAATGACTTAGGTTTTTTAGGTGAGAGTCTCGCCAAGGACTGCAGGATGCTTGAAATTCAATTTGTCAGGAATTGTTCCAGCATCTAGGTATACTCAACAATAATCCCAATGACTTACTTCAGTTGATGTTTTATCTATAATGTCCCTAATTTATTCTGATTAAAAAAAGGGCACGCCTCAGATTGGGGTCACATTTGAGGTTGATGCTAACAGCATCCTGAATGTTTAGCCCGAAGACAAGGGATCAGCATCCAAAGCCATAGCAAAACATCCACAAGTGATAAGACCTCAGTTCCATCATATTCACACAATGCATCGTAAGTTTAACAAATGAGCAACTTGGAAAAAATACCCTACCTATCCAGGATCAATGTAGAGATAACATACGATCATTTGTCACGAATCCCATTCTCTCAAATGAGTTATGAGACAATGAAAGACCACCTAGCAAGAGAACCGAATAATATCTAGAAAATGCCAACAACAAGAGTAAAATCCTTTAACCTATTTAGCAAAACAATGCATAAACCCCATTTTCATAGAAATTTCTATATGACCACCAATCGAAGTATTCCGCAATCCAAAACCATGTCTCAAGCATAGACACAATTCCCACATCCTTTACAGTAGTTTTTTTTTTTTTTTTTGTGTGGGTGGGGGTGGGAGGGGGCAAGTTGTTGCAGCTGCAGCACCACTTACAACAACATCTACTACACCATTTCCTTTGCTCCTCTCATTCAATGTCTCACAAAATCCTATCAAAACAACAGCTTTCTATTTACAGCAACAGAAGTTGCAACCAAAGCAACGTAATTGCATCATTCCAAGCACCTGACTTCTAAATCCCACAACACTATTTACAGGCAACCAAACACCACATTTTGTATGTAAGGAGAATGGTAGCAGTACTTGACTCAAATTAGCCCAAGGGTGAAATTGTCTTTTTTTTTAATAAGTTCATGTGCAAGTCACATGAACCCTTTCTTATTCTAATTATAAGTGTGCAACGCACAAGTGAATCAGTTGTTTCCAGTTATCAGTTTGTTATAGACGATAAGGGTGAGGTAGTGAAACTCACATATAAAATGAATGTAACCCCAATTTTCTGGGGGAGAGAAATTAATATTAGAAACTCCATCTAGAGTCGGGCTCTTTTACCTATTTTTCCATGTGATTGTAGTTCTTTGTAGGATTAAACTGTTACGGAAGTAACACATTTGCCTACCACTCGCAGCAAAAATGTTGCACGAATCTTTTCACCGACAAAACAACCAAGCAGCTCCTAAACAATGCAAGATCACAACTTTAACCCAACTGATGCTGCTTCTACCGAAAAGATGCAAGATCACAACTTTAGGTGTTATTAACAGACAATACAATGCAAGAGAAGATGTTGAGAATTCGAACCTGCGAGAGGCTGGCAAGAACCGAGAGCAGCGGGCCCTTGGCGAGCACGCCCTGCCCTCCGAGCATCCTGCACACCCTCGGGCACAGCTTCCCAAACGCCGCAGCGCCGGCATTGCCGCCACCGCCTCCGGCTCCACACTCCACCACCTTGGCGAGGCACGCCGCGGCCCCCGCCTGCACGTGCCGGCTCTGCTCCCCCGCCGCCGCCTCCAGCAGCGGCTTGACGAACAGCCCGACATTGCTGGGGGTCTCGCCCCCGTTTATGTAGAGGGCCGCGAGGGTGCCGGCGGCGTCGCGGCAGGCGTCGCGGAGGGAGGAGTCGGAGGCGGGGTCCTTGAGGCGGCGGAGGAGGTGGGAGAGGATCTTGGGGAGGTGGGGGGAGGCGGCGGAGGGGTGGGTGGAGGCGAGGAGGGAGAGGAGGAGGAGGGATTCCTTGTGGGGATCGAGGAGCAAGGAGCTGAGGATGACGGGGAGGGTCTTGTCCGGGGAGGGGAGGTTCTTGATGGCGGATTCTAGGTCGGCGATGGCGATGGGCTGGGTGTCGCGGTCGGAGAGCTTGGAGAGGGAGGAGAGGATCCGGGACTTGAGCTCCACCATGGCCACCAGCTGGGAGGACACGCTCCTTGATTGGGGTGGGGGTGGTTGTTTTGGGGATTTGGACTTCTTGAGAGAGGGTTTTGGGGAGGAGAATGACATCTTTGGGAGGGAGATTTGGAAGAATGGGTTGGGGAGTGGGGGGAGGTGGGGATGATTGAAGAAGGGAGATTTGGAATAATGGCTTGGAGGTGGTGGGGGAGAAGATGAAGAGTGGGTGTGGGGTTTGGGTAGTAGAGTGGGAGTGGGGTCGGCGTAGAAGAAACTATTGAGTGCATCGGACGCAATCGTTAGATGGCCTTATATATATATATATATATATATACATATACATTTATATATATATATATATATATATGCAATTCAATAGTTGAAAATAGAAAGGGTGCATTGTTTTCGGTTCATACAATAATTTTTCATGGGCGAAGGTTGATGATTTGGGTGATACAGATGTATGGGTGTGCGAGGCAACACCCTGGGTCTACTTGGATTGAGGGATAAGAGAGTTAAGTGGGGGAGATAAAAATCTGCTTAGTTTTATAATGGGTATTTGGGAGGGAGAGTAATAGAAGGTTAAATAGGAATTTGTTTAGCTTTCCTCTGTCGATTTCTTTAATCTCCAAATCGGAAGGGTTAACGAGATTAAGTGAGAGGTTTTGTTTAAAAAGTCATAAATGTAATTTATTTGTCCTATAAAATAATAATTTATTTTATTTTTCTTGCTTTCAACATATTCCTCCGTAGTTTTCCGACTTTGTTCAGGTACGTCATATCTCTTCTTGCTTTCTCATATTTTATTACTCATCATTGATAAGAAAAATCGTTCGTGATGTATCTGTTGAGTTGATGAGAAAAAAAAAAAATTTAAATTTTTTTTGATTCATATGTTGATAAAAAAAAATGAAAACAAAAATTTTTGATTCATCTTTTGATAAAGGGTATTTTAGTAACTATTATATTTTTATTATTCTTTTTCTCATTCAAAACATTCAATACAAGCAAGAGTTATTAAACACCCCACACTTAACTCTCCCTCTAATCCAAGCAAGTTTATATGCATTAACTCCCCTCCATCTCACTTAACTTTCATTCACTTAACCTCACTTAACTCTAATTATTTTTTTCCTCAATCCAAGCAGACCATATAGGATTTATTCACTCTTTTTTATTATTATTATTATTATTATTATTATTAGTAGTAGTAGTAGTAGTAGTAGTAGTAGTAGTAGTAATAATAATAATAATAGTAAATTTATGTCCCATTGTATGTAAAATAAAATTTTAATATTTTTAAAAAAAAGTTAAACATTTAAATATATTAAAATTAAAATTTGTTATATATATATATATATATATATATATATATATATATATATATATATATATATATATAGATAGAGAGAGAGAGAGAGAGAGAGAGAGAGAGAGAGAGAGAAAATGAATAAGGGAGGTGAGATGGCACCTCATCCTAAAAACAAAGGTGGCGGTGACGTGGCACAATCTCAACCACACAAACGAGGGAAGGGGGTTAAGTGCAAATTGCTAATTATGAAATGTGTGGTTGAGATTGTGCCATGTCACCGCCACCCTTGTTTTTAGAGTGAGGTGTCATCTCACCTCCCTTATTCTCTCTCTCTCTCTCTCTCTCTCTCTCTCTCTCTCTCTCTCTCGCACTTAATCACCCACATAAATATATATATGTCTTGTGTATATATATATATTTATGTGGGTGTGTGTGATTAAGTGCGAGAGTATATATATATGTATCTATATAAATGAATAATTATGATACCTTGATATATATATATATATATATACATCTATATGTGATTGTATGTATATATAGATATATATATATATAGATAGATTGGTATATTTATTTATATCCATAGAGGAATGTATATGTATATATGTTTGTCTATAAGTGTATGTGCATATGGTTCTAGTATTTTTGTGTGGGCAGTTGAGCAGTGCAGTATCGGATACTGCAGTACGCTGCAGCAGTGAGGAACCCAACAGTCATCAACTCAGTAGTTTTCACTAACAAGAGAGCAACAACAGAGAGCCACATCATGCTTCAGCGTACAACAAGTCTGGCTAGGTAGTGCAGCACTGTGTGTGTGCAGCCTCGAGACCCATGCAGGTTCAGCAACCATTCAGTTCAACAGTGGAGCTTCAAGTGCAGAGCAGCAGGCAAGGATCAGTCAGTGAATGTTCAGTTCAGGTCACAGCAGGTGCATAGAAATGTGGCATTATACAGAGAATAGTTCAACAAGGAATAGTATGCAGTGAACCATCAGCAGGAAATGAGCACAGCTAGTGAAGCAGCAGGATACTAGACACAGCAATTGGTGCAACAACCTTCACAGTAAACTGCATGCAACTGAAGAGCATTAGCAGCTTCCACAGTGCATTATGTGCAGCCAAGATTTCATCTAACTGCAGTATGCAAGTGCAGTGTGCAGCAAACACACTAAGCAGTAGTAGCTACAACCTCAGCAGCTTGCACTAGAAGCAGAACAACTCAGCAACTTAAGCAAATACACTGCAGCAAGAGCAGCATGTTGCTGCAGCAATCAGTATACAACAGGAAGTGAGCCAACAGCAAGTAGCATCACACACCTTAGCAGTTTCAGTAAGATAAAACAGCAAGGAGAGCAGTCACCAGCAAGCAGTGAGCAGGGTAATACAATACTGCATTGAGCAGCATGCACACCAAGCGTAGTGTGCAATATCAGCAAGCATGCAATAGCTTGTGCATCATCCAATTTCAGCATCAGTGGTTCAGTGCAGATTAGCTAAGGATCTTGGTTCAGGTAAGGTACGTTGGGTTTTGGTTCAGTAAGGTTTTAGAGTAAATGAGTTAGTTAGTATACTAGTTAGAAATAGTTAAAATAAGCAGTTAGTTAGTTATCAGGTATTTGGTTAAGTCTAGTTATTTTATATATTAGCTAAATTAGTAATACGTAGTTTAATAATTGGTATATTAGTGAAGCCTTATACATAAGGATTATAGCTATAGGTTACTATTTTAAGGTATCAGGTAGTTGAATGTTTTTAGTTGGGTTGTGGGTGATTAGTTAAGTGGTTGAGTTATAGTTTAGGTTCAGTATCCAGGTATCAGTGGGTTTAGTTTCTGTCCAGTCCCATATTTCAGTGTAGTATTAGTTAATTGTTTAGTGAGGTTGGTTTATGTAGAGTAGTTAGTTGATGTGTTAGTTGTTTCTTAGTTAGTTATGTTTTAGTGTATAGTATTGATATGTAGTTTGTTAGATGTATGTAGTATGGTATATATTTATGATTAGTAGTTAGACATTATATAGTTAGTATTGGTTTAGGGTTTTATTTTGTGTACTAGCTATTATATTGTAGTTAGTATATATATATATATGTTAGTTATGCACATATGTAGTGTAGTAGTGCGATACGCATTGGTGCAAGGCCAAGGTATCATATTTTTATTATTTTAATATAGTATTAAGTATATATATATATATATATATATATATATATATATATATATATATATATATATATATATATATATATATAACACTATTTTCATATAAATAAACTTGCGTATCTTAGGATACAGTATTTTGTGTGGTTTTTAGTATCTTAGATTAGTTAGTATAGCTTAGTTTCATATTATATTGACTTAGTATCATAGTGTTAGACTCATACACCCTAGACTTAGTCGGTTTGACTTAGAAATGACTTTGTGACCTAGATGTCGACTAGTTTAACTTAAATTCATTCCAATACCTTGTATTAATGCAATATTTCATATATAGGTTTGTGTGACACCAGTTGGGACACAGTTTGACATTTATTGCTTGGACGGCAGGTGAGTACATTCTCTGATAGTTTCCATTATTTGATAATTACTATAATACAAGTATCTAGAAATGTTTTACATGACTCTTGACACATTGGTACACGGACTAGTATACACATGGATCAGTCATGAGATGTTATATATATTGTTCATTGTTCCTCGTGTTCTCAATATTTAACTTAGACAATGTTTCGTGTTCAACGTTCAAAGTTTAACTTAGACAATGTTTCAATGTTCAATGTTCAATGTTCAATGTTCAATGTTTAATGTTTAATATTTCGTGTTCAAGATTTATTGTTTACATGGCCTTGAGTATCTTGTATCACAATGTGTCATGGTTGGATCCATTGTACTAGTTGGGGAAAAAAGGGAAAGTGTTAGCTAGGTATGTGATCAAATCCTAGACAATGTTCAATGTTTAACTTAGATAATATTTATCCAACGTTAAAGTAGACAATGTTCACCCAAGCCGATCACATATCTAACTAGTATTTCAATCACTTAGCATAGTTACAGTTCTTTACCATATTCTAGTTCATTGTTTCATTCTATTGTCTTGTTCTAGTTCATCGTGATTAGTGTATACTATATTGTTCATTATTTACTGTTCTTCCACCATAGTTGATATTATTCATTGTTTATCATCTTGTATTATATTCTCTATTTCTGTTTATAGTCATTATCAATTAATTGGAACTACTATTGGGTTGTACTTCTCTCCATTCCTGACTGGAAAATATTTTTTAGATGAATGGTTAGAAATAATGTGTCCCACTCACTACGGACCGACAGATGGAGTGTCACCCGAGGATAGTGCCAGAGACTGAGGCATTTTAGATTTCCATACCATGTAGTAGTTATTTCTTTTTTAGACATTGGTTTGTATTATTATTTTGAGATCTGGAGTTGTGTTTAGATTTGAGTTGGTCATGTGATGTTTTGAGACTTGTATTTCTTTTCTTTCTATTCTATAACGTGCTTACATCTTCCTTTAGTTTTATATGTGATTGAGTATCATTACAAGATTTGAGATGGCATGACAGTATATTATATACATTGTGTGATATATTAGATAGTATAGAAGACCAAGACAATGTTCTACCGCCGATGCTGCGGTGTAGGCTGAACGTACCCATGTACTCGTACCCCTATACCGGGTGCGGGTCGTGATACATTTTTAGTGGTGGCCCATGCAGGTCAGGCTTCGCAAGTTGTGCGATATCGTGGTAGTGCAACGACTTAGTTGTACTACTGCGAGCCTGTAATAGGATAGGACATAGGATACTAGGATGAGAGGGATACTCAATCACAACTAGGAAATAATTCCAACATAATTTTATCTTGTCATCTTTATTCTGAATATCGCTTTCTTTGAAAAAAATTGTCCTTCTTTGAGGATATCGTATCTTGCTCAATATTGATTCCTTATTTTGAATCTGTCTTCAGAATGCCGCCGAAGACGCGTTCCCAGTGCTCATGCGCAATGTCAACACGATCAGTCACTTCATCACCCTTAAGGACAGTACCCTCAAACGATGGTCCAACACTTACATTCAGGAGGTCAGCTTCACCAATCCAGGTAGGCGTATCTGTAGCAGCTTTCGGAGGTGCTCCACCTCCAGTACCAAGGACAGGACAGACAGTTTTCGAGGGACTTCCACCACCACCACCAGTACCAGCTGATGCTACACAGTTGTTCGCACTTTTCCAGCAGATGATGGAGGCCCAAAGGTCCCAGGCTGAGGCACAGCACCGACAAACTGAGGTGATGAGACAGGGTATTGAGAATGCTCACCAGGAGGCCATTATTGCAGTTGAGAGAGCTACTACAGCCCAACAACAGATGGCACCAGCTCAGTTTATTCCGCATCAGCCGAGGTCGGGTACTATTATCGACTTCAAAAGGATGGGCCTGAAGGACTTTAGGGGCACAGAGGAGATTATCTATGGAGATGAGTGGATCGAGGACATTGAGAGGGACCTGCGATTGGCGCAGATTCCTGAGAGCTTGCAGGTGGAGGCAGCGGGTAGTATGACGTTCGACATTGTGCTGACATGGTTCAGGACAGACCCAAGGATATCAGCGCTGGAAATTACTTGGAAGGCTTTTAAAGAGATTTTTAAAGAGAAGTTCTTCCCGGATATGGCTCAGAGTACTTTGGAGAGTCAATTTCAGAACCTCGTCCAAGGGAACTTGACAGTAGACGAGTATACGACGGAGTATTACCGATTGGGACAATTTGTTGAGGGACATAATCCTCGAGCCAGGGCTAGAAAGTTCAGCAAGAGATTGAACAGTGAGATTAAGTCTCATACTAATGGAGACCGTACCGCTACGTTTGAAAATTTTTTGAGACATATGCAGCGGACGGAGGATAATTTGGAGCTTGGCTTTAAGAGGCCGAGAGACACCGGAGGAGCGAGTAGTAGTGCGGGCCCAGCAAAGTGCACCCACTTTCAGCAGCCGAGAGTATATCAGCATCAACAGTACCTTGTGCCAGTTAGGGTACCAGCTCAACAGATATAACAGTTTCAGAAGCCAGTGCATCAGGCACCGCAGCAGCCTCAGAGGCAAATTCAACAGACTTTTCCTGGTGCCTATTGTGGAAGGCATGGACATGATTGGGAGAACTGTCGGAAGAGACTTAGACTATGCTTGTATTGTGGTTCCCCTGACCATCAGGTGAAGGAATGTTCCAACAACCTGTACAGACCAGATCTCGGTCAGAGAGGTGGAGCTAGGCCACCTGTGGTACCGCAGACTAATCAGCACCAACATAGAGAGCCACCCCAGCAGGGCGGGGCATTTGCAATGGCAGTCAGAGAGGATGGCACTTCAGGTGATCAGTTAGCTAGTTTCTTTCTATTTATTTTCTTTCCATCTGTTGTTTGTGTGGTTAGTTATTGCCTTATAGACTGATTGTGTGTTATTGTGTAGTTAGTATACCCTGTCGGAGACTACAAAACTATGATGGACAAAGACCATAATTAGTGATTCTTTTAAAATGCATGATTTATATTTTAGTTTAGACTGGAGTTGACCTAGAAGGGGGTTACGATCATCTTTAATTTCAAGGACGAAATTTTTCTAAGGTGGGTAGGATTGTCACCCTCACTTTTTTCAATCAAGGGTAGTTTGGTAATTAACACAGAAATTTTATTTTTAGGAGGGTTGTATTTAATATTGTGCATGAGTAATTATTTATTTATTGTATTGTTTATTGTTTGATTAGATGTAGTATTTATTTTAGACTTGTGTAGTGAATCTAACCTATTTTATTAGATGCATGAACCCAACATTTATTTTGGTTTATATTGTGTAAAACCCCTCGACCAAATTTAGGATTACTTAGCTTAGATAGAGAGACTAGGGTTAATTTGGAGCCAATTAGAATTAGAACACAGTAGTTTAGATTTGTTGTGCAATAATTATATCACTTAGTGCACCTTACTGTTGCTTCGATATTTAGAGCACTACACTAGCTATTACCTTCAAACAAATTTCATACACTTTTCCTAGACATGCCAGCCTACCATTATGACCTTTGTGTAATTTATAACTACTCTATCTTGTGCTTCATTTTAGTCGCACAATATTTTTTACAAAGTCGATGTTTAAATTAAATTAAATCCAACTTTGCATCCTTGTCCGTTCCAATCGAAATTAGGGACACAATCTCAACCCGTTTTGTACAACCCAGATTATGACATTATTCTATTCTGAGTCTACTATGTCCATGACACTTGTGTCCCATCCAATTTTAATCCCATGTATTTCCAATTAATTAAAGAGCACCACTTACACTAATTTTAATTAAATTGGAGTAAGGACCCAACCTCACCCAAAACTAGACCCAACTCCAACCCAAACCCCCACTCACACCCTCAAGGTTCATACTAAACACCACACACCATTTTAGCCCACTACATAACACCAAACATGGTATTTTGCCTCATCCAATCCCAAATTCCATTAATAGTATAATTTCCCAATTGTTAAGGGACTTTTATGCAAATAAGCAATGAGGTGTCCCCCTCTCATTGGCCCCAACACATGAAAAACTTCATCCCCCCTCCCTTGACCGGTCTACCCTATTTCCCCCCCCATTTGTTGTACTTGCTACAACTTTCCATCTTCACATCTCCACCCTACATTTCAAAATCCATCATTCTAGCCATATGTTCATCATATGGAGGCTTCCCTCAACCCTAGAAAAATGTACCCAGCCGGCCCTAATCCCAAGGAGAGCCCTCTCTCTCTCTCTCTCTCTCTCTCTCTCTCCTACATATACTAGACACTCTCTCTCTCTCTCTAAAACCAAACTCACAGCCACAAACCCCAAGAAACCCTAAAAACTACCCATTCTCATCACCCAACTTCAACCCCGGCCACCTTCCTCAGCCCGCCACCACCATCTCCTCCTCCGAGCACCACCAGCCCGACCCCCTTCGACCTTCCTCCTCCCAGACACCAACCACCGCCACCGCCAGCAGCCGCCTCCGCCTCAGCCGACCACCATAGCAGACCTCCCCCTCTACTTCTTTTTTCCCGGCCAACCTCCTTCCCCGACTCCCCGACTCCCCGTCTCCACCACCGTTATACCACCTCACCGTCTTCACTGCCACCAGCCCTCGACCACAGCCGGCATCCCCACCAGCAGCCATCACTACCACCTTCTCCTCAGTTCATCATCACCAGCACCACCCCCGATACTTCTCCCCCTCGACCCGACTTCCCCCCCCCCCCGCTCGTCTCTACCGCCTCGACCACCGTCGACCTCACCATCTTTACCACCGTCACCCCACCACACCGGCTCCACCACCACCAACAACCCTCACCGCCACCACCGTCGTCCCCACCACCCTCGGCCATCACCAGCATCCCCATCACAACACCATCATCATCATCCCCGACACCCCCCACCGTCACCACGACGATCCGACCACCTCCACCAGTGACTTAGCCCACAACCCCGGCCACCCCCTACCACCAGTAACCACCACCATGACCCCCTGCCACTGCCGTTACCGCTGCAGCTGCTGCCGGAGCTGTTGCCATTGCCAGCAGCTGTGTCCATACGGTGACCCGTAGCCGCCGGAATCCCTATGCACGTCGGAGGCCGGCCACCTCGTGCAGCGGATATACCCCCCCGGACACGATCGTCGGTTAGGTATACTCCCCTCTCGTCATATACGTATTGGTTTAGATACATATAGTGTAGTATATGTGTTGTATATGTGTTGTATTTAAGTATTAATGTTTTATTATATGTGTTATGTAAAGTATTAATATTTTATTATATGTGTTATGTTAAGTATTAATGTTTTATTATATGTATTTATGTTAAGTAATTACTCAAATAATAAATGATTCATTAATGGGAAAATATTGTGTTGACCTAGAGTTTGGACAACTAGCCTTGTGCACGTATCCTTATAACATACTAGTTAGGACTTATAATATAGTATATACGTCATTTAATTTGTAACGTATTTCATAGCATGTTAGCTAGGACAGGATATTTTTTGTATTATACGAATTAGTTTTATATAGCGTATCTTGTAAATTCGTTGTCTTGTTGTACACAAAAATCGAGGATACGATACGTGTACGTTTTAGCTACATACACACGCGATCCCGCTAGATGACCAGTTGTGACCCCTGTGTCAGTACGTAATTGCAACATAGTGTTTCCTATTCGTACTATTGTAGCGACTGATGATCGTATTATTATATTATATATATATAGGGTCGCTGGACCGTACAGGCGAGACTTCAGAAGCAGGTTATTGGCACTCGCAGCTTGAGGACCCAGGCAAGTATACCTTACCTTATTTACTATTTAATTTAAATGATAAACTGTTGTATGATATCTTGTTGCAATATTACATATAACTGTGTGCGTCTGAGAATGACTCGGGTGCAGTCGACGAATGCGTCGATGTGTAGTGTAATTGACTTAGTCACTAGCAGACTCACCTACCATTGTGAGGATATTCTGATATCTTCTTAGACCCTGAAACTTTTGCACGCATCACGATGACAAAATCATGTTGGGATGTGGGTTCGCGTGCCCAACTAGCTATCGATACGTGTAACGTGCATCACAGTTAGTGCATAAGCAGGGTTATATAAATTACTTGAGACTCGGCATATAGTTACGTTGTATGCACGTCGTGTATTCGACTTGTATATCTGCATTGGGCAGGGAGGACAACTGGTAGGCGTATGGGACACACACATTAGTACCCGTAGTATCCTTCGGAGCTACAGGGACTGATGAACCCCCTTTATTCAGATTCCACATTCTACGGAATGATATGGACGTTATACTATTCAGATTCTATATTCTACGGAACGATATGGACGTTATACTATACAGATTCCACGTTCTTCAAAACGATGGACGTTACATATATAGATGCCATGCTCTTCGGAGTACGGACGTTATGCCTACACCTACCCATACGTACCAAGGTTGTCCTCACATTGCATTCACTTAGATGGTTAACACATCCTTTATTTTATTCAGTATTTATATATGGCATATATTTTTGTATCTTGTTACGTCCCTCTGAGGACATGGTTTCCTTCTAGATTTGGACGAGGCTTACTATCCTACCGTGTACGGACTCGGGCAGGAGACAAGGTTCGCATCTGAGGAGGAGCTAGAGGTGCTTCCATCAGAGTTCCCTTGATCATTGGTAGGACTTCCGCCTAGGACTGGAGCATTCCTTATCTAGTTAGCCGATGCTCTAGTCGTACTCTTTATTCTATATTTCAGTACTCTTATTTCATTATTTATAGTAGGTTTGTTCCCATCAGACATATCTGGATTATACTATGATATTTCAGACTCTGCACTTATTTTTCAGTTTTTATTTCAGTACTTCTTGTTTATATTGTGGATGAGATTAGACATTACCTGTTGTATGTTAATATTAGACTTGTTAGTATTTTTAGGACAGCGTAGTACGTTTCGTCGGATCCATTAAATTGGGTAATCCCTCGGAGACGTATTAGCTGGCCATTGCCACGTGGCCTAGTCCCGTGTATTTTGGGACTGGGACGTAGCATGGTTTTAGTGGTGGCCTATGCAAGTCCTGTTTATCGCTTGTGGTATGGTAACATGTCCAGCGAGCCTACAATAGGATAGAAATTACTAGATCTCATCCACTTGATTACGCCTTTGAACCTCTTTCGTATTTTGTTTAAAATATCTGCATCCTATTTGCTTTATTCTGTACTCTTTTAATGAAGTTCTATCTCTTGCAGCGAGAAAAACTTGTGTAGTGGATGCGAGGCATACAGTGCCATAGTGCCATCCGCCACCGCACCGAGAGAGGAGACATCCCAGGGACCACCCGGAGAGCAGCCACCACCAGAGGCCCCGGTGATCCCACAGGCCCCGCTGATACATTGGCACCAGACTTCCCCTGACGACCGAACGCAACAGCCGGAGGGTCAGACTTCTCAGACTATCCCGATGCAGCACTTCGAGGGCCAGACTTCGAGGGCTATGCCGATGCCGCAGATCGAGAGGCCGATATCTGAGAAGACACCTACGACGCAGCCAGAGGTCCCACTGCCACCGCCTCTACCCTTTCTACCCCAGATGTCACATCCGGAGGGACAGCTGCAGATGTTCCAGTTATTTCAGGCTATGATGCAGGCGCCGTGGCATCAGACCGAGACTTTGAGATGGAGCTTGATGGCGGATCTGGAGAACGCCAGGAGATTCCATCATGGTCTGACGTATGAGCTACAGAGGTACACTACCACCGAGGCGAGGATCTCTTACGAGATGGTTCTGTCAGAGGCTAGGATCCAAGTGGCTATTAGCAGAGGATCGAGGCATTCCAGTATAGCTGCACCAGCTAATGCACAACCAGGAACAGGAGGACCGATCCATCATTCAGGAGTACAGACGCAACTGGGGATTGTGCCGTATCAACAAAGAAAGCGACCGAAATGTCACTTTTGCAGAAAGAAGGGACATGTCCAGAAAGATTGCAGAAGAAGGTTAGGACAGTGTTTTAGGTGCGGATCGAACCGACATCAGGCTCAGGAGTGTTCCCAGTATGTCAATAGACTCCACCAGTCCTAGGTATGCTCGTAGCATTGCTTGATAAGTTATAACTTATTATGTGTTTATTTTAATCCCGAGGACGAAATTCTTATAAGTTAGGTAGATTGTAAAATTCCTCGACCAAATTTAGGACTACTTAGCTTAGATAGAGAGACTAGGGTCAATTTGGATCCAACTAGAATTAGAACACAGTGGTTTAGATTTATTGTGCAATAATTATATCACTTAGTACACCTTACCGTTGCTTCGATATTTAGAGCACTATACTAGCTATTACCTTCAAATAAATTTTATACACTTTTTCTAGACAAGCCAGCCTACCATTATAACCTTTGTGTAACTTATAACTACTCTATCTTGTGCTCTATTTTAGTCGCACAATATTCGTTACAAACGTCCATGTTTAAATTAAATTAAATCAAACTTTGCATCCTTGTCCGTTCCAATCGAAGTTAGGGACACAACCTCAACCCATTTTGTAAAACCTAGATTATGACATTATTCTATTTTGAGTCTACTACGTCCATGACACTTATGCCCACCTAATTTTAATTCCATGTATTTTCAATTAATTAAAGAGTATCACTTACACTAATTTTAATTAAATTGGTGTAAGGACCCAACCTCACCCAAAACTAGACCCAACTCCAACCCAAACCCCCACTCACACCCTCAAGGTTCATACTAAACACCACACACCATTTTAGCCCACTACATAACACCAAATATGGTATTTTGCCTCATCCAATCCCAAATTCCATTAATAGTGTAATTTTCCAATTGTTAAGGGACTTTTATGCAAATAAGCAATGAGGTGTCCCCCTCTCATTGGCCCCAACACATGAAGAACTTCATCCCCCCTCCCTTGACCGGTCCACCCTATTTTTCTTCCTATTTGTTGTACTTGCTACAACTTTCCACCCTCACATCTCCACCCTCCATTTTAAAATCCATCATCCTAGTCACATGTTCATCATATGGAGGCTTCCCTCAACCCTACAAAAATGTACCCAGCTGGCCCTAATCCTAAGGAGAGACCTCTCTTTCTCCTATATATACTACACACACACACTCTCTCTAAAACCAAACTCACAGCCACAAACCCCAAGAAAACCTAAAAACTACCTATTTCCATCACCCAACTTCAACCCCGGCCACCTCCCTTAGCCCGCCACCACCATCTCCTCCTCCGAGCACCACCAGACTGACCCCCTCCGACCTTCCTCCTCCACGACACCAACAACCGCCACCGCCAGCAGCCGCCTCTGCCTCAACCGACCACCACAACAGACCGCCCCCCTCTACTTCTTCTTCCCCGGCCAACCTCCTTCCCCGACTCCCCGACTCCCCGTGTCCACCACCGTCACACCACCTCACCGTCTTCACCGCCACCAGCATCACCCTCTCCTCCGCTTGTACCCACCCTCAACCACCGCCGGCATCCCCACCAGCAACCATCACCACCACCTTCCCCTCCGTTCATCATCACCAGCACCACCCCCGATACTTCTCCCCCTCGACCCGACTTCCCCTCCCCCCCCCCGCTCGTCTCCACCGCCTCGACCACCGTCGACCTCACCATCTTTACCACCGTCACCCCCACCTCACCGGCTCCACCACCACCACCAACCCTCACCGCCACTACCGTCGTCTCCAACACCCTCGGCCATCACCAGCATCCCTATCACAACACCATCATCATCATCCCCTGCACCCCCCACCGTCACCACGATGATCCGTCCACCTCTACCGCTGACTTAGCCCGCAACCCCGGCCACCCCCTACCACCAGTAACCACCACCATGACCCCCTGCCACTACCGCTATAGCTACTGCCGAAGCTGCTGCCATTGCCAACAGCTGTGACCACACGGTGACCCGTAGCCTCCGGAATCCTTGTGCACGTCGGAGGCCGGCCACCTCGTGCAGCGGATACACCCCCCCGGACACGATCGTCGGTTAGGTATACTCCCCTCTCGTCGTATATGTATTGGTTTAGATACGTATAGTGTAGTATATGTGTTGTATTTAAGTATTAATGTTTTATTATATGTGTTATTTTAAGTATTAATGTTTTATTATATGTATTATGTTAAGTATTAATGTTTTATTATATGTATTTATGTTAAGTAATTACTCAAATAATAAATGATTCATTAATGGGAAAATACTGTGTTGACCTAGAGTTTGGACAACTAGCCTTGTGCACGTATCCTTATAACATGCTAGTTAGGACTTATAATGTAGTATATACGTCATTTAATTTGTAACGTATTTATAGCATGTTAGCTAGGACAGGGTATTTTTCTGTATTATATGGATTAGTTTTATATAGCGTATCTTATAAATTTGTTGTCTTGTTGTACACAAAAATCGAGAATATGACACGTGTACGTTTTAGCTACGTACACACGCGACCCAACTAGATGACCAGTTGTAACCCCTGCGTCAGTACGTAATTGCAACATGGTATTTCCTGTTCGTACTATTGTAGCGACTGATGATCGTATTATTATATTATATATATAGGGTCGTTGGACCGTACATACGAGACTTCGGGAGCAGGTTATTGGTATACGCAGTTTGAGGACCCAGGCAAGTATACCTTGCCTAATTTACTATTTAATTTAGATGATAAACTGTTGTATAATATCATGTTGCAATATTACATATAACTGTGCTCGTCCGAGAATGACTCGGGTGCAGTCGACGAATGCATCGATGTATAGTGTAATTGACTTAGTCACTAGCAGACTCACCTACCATTGTGAGGATATTCTGATATCTTCTTAGACCTTGACACTTCTACACACATCATGATGACAAAATCATATTGGGATACGGGTTCGCATGCCCGACTAGCTATCGGTATGTGTAACGTGCATCACGGTTAGTGCGTAAGCAGGGTTATATAAAATACTTGAGACTCGGCATATAGTTACGTGGTATGTATGTCGTGTATTCGACTTATATATCTGCATTGGGCAGGGAGGACAGCTGGTAGGCATATGGGACACACACATTAGTACTCGTAGTATCCGTCGGAGCTACAAGGATTGATGAACCCCCTTTATTAAGATTCCACATTCTACGGAATGATATGGACGTTATACTATTCAGATTCCACGTTCTACGGAACGATATAGACGTTATACTATGCAGATTCTATATTCTTTGAAACGATGGACGTTATATGTACAGATGCCATGCTCTTCGGAGTACGGATGTTATGCCTACACCTACCCATACGTACCAAGGTTGTCCTCATACTGCATTCACTTTGATGGTTAGCACACCCTTTATTTTATTCAGTATTTATATACGACATATATTTTTGTATCTTATTACGTCCCTCTGAGGACCTGGTTCACTTCCAGATTTGGACGAGGCTTACTATCCTACCGTGTACGGACTCGGGCAGGAAACGAGGTTCATATCCGAGGAGGAGCTAGAGGTGCTTCCATCAGAGTTTCCTTGATCATTGGTAGGCCTTCCGCCTAGGACTGGAGCATTCCTTATCTAGTTAGCCGATGCTCTATTCGTACTCTTTATTCTGTATTTTAGTACTCTTATGTCATCATTTGTAGTGGGTTTGTTCCCATTAGACATATCTGGATTGTACTATGATATTTCAGACTCTGCACTTATTTTCTAGTTTTTATTTCAGTACTTCTTATTTATATTATGGATGAGATTAGACATTACCTGTTGTATGTTAGTATTAGACTTGTTAGTATTTTTAGGACAGCGTAGTACATTTCGTCGGATCCATTAAATTGGGTAATCCCTCGAAGACGTATTAGCTGGCCATTGCCACGCGGTCTGGTCCCGTGTATTTTGGGACTGGAGCGTGACATAGTTTTAGTGGTGGCCTATGCAGGTCCTATTTATTGCTTGTGGTATAGTAACATGCCCAGCGAGCCTACAATAGGATAGAAATTACTAGATCTCATCCACTTGATTACACCTTTGAACCTCTTTCGTATTTTTGTTTAAAATATCTGCATCCTGTTTGCTTGATTTCGTACTCATTTAATGAAGTTCTATCTCTTGCAACGAGATAAACTTATGCAGTAGATGCGAGGCATACGGTGCCATAGTGCCATCTACCACCGCACCAGGAGAGAAGACGTCCCAGGGACCACCCGGAGAGCAGCCACCACCAGAGCCCCCGGTGATCCCACAGGCCCCGCTGATACATTGGCACCAGACTTCCCCTGACGACCTGATGCAGCAGCCGGAGGGTCAAACTTCTCGGACTATCCCGATGCATCACTTCGAGGGCCAGACTTCGAGGGCTACGCTAATGCCGCAGATCGAGAGGCCGACATCTGAGGAGACACCTACGACGCATCCAGAGGTCCCACTGCCACCGCCTCCACCCTTTCCACCCCAGATGTCACATCCGGAGGGACATCCACAAATGTTCCAGTTCTTTTAGGCTATGATGCAGGCACAGTGGCATCAGACCGAGACTTTAAGACATAGCTTGATGGCGGATCTGGAGAACGCCAGGAGATTCCATCATGGTCTGACGTATGAGCTACAGAGGTACACTACCACCTATGCAAGGATCTCTTATGAGAAGGTTCTATCAGAGGCTAGAATCCAAAAGGCTATTCACAGAGGATCAAGGTATTCCAGTATAGCTGCACCAGCTAATGCACAACCAGTAACAGGAGGACCAATCCGTTATTTAGGAGTGCAGACGCAACAGGGGATTGTGCTGTATCAACAGAGAGAGCGACCGACATGTCACTTTTGCAGAAAGAAGGGATATGTCCAGAAAGATTACAGAAGAAGGTTAGGACAGTGTTTTAGGTGCACATCGAACCGACATCAGGCTCAGGAGTGTTCCCAGTATGTCAATAGACTCCACTAGTCCTAGGTATGCTCGTAGCATTGTTTGATGAGTTATAGCTTATTATGTGTTTATTTTAATTTTGAGGACAAAATTCTTATAAGTTGGATAGATTGTAAAACCCCTCGACCAAATTTAGGACTACTTAGCTTAGATAGAAAGACTAGGATTAATTTGGAGCCAATTATAATTAGAACACAGTGGTTTAGATTTATTGTGCAATAATTATATCACTTAGTGCACCTTTCCATTGCTTCGATATTTAGAGCACTACACTAGCTATTACCTTCAAACAAATTTTATACACTTTTCTAGATATGCCAGCCAACCATTATGACCTTTGTGTAACTTATAACTACTCTATCTTGTGCTTTATTTTAGTCGCACAATATTCGTTACAAACGTCTATGTTTAAATTAAACCCAACTTTGCATCCTTGTCCGTTCCAATCGAAATTAGGGACACAATCTTAACCAATTTTGTACAACCCAGATTATGACATTATTCTATTCTGAGTCTACTACGTCCATGACACTTGTGTCTCATCCAATTTTAACCTTATGTATTTCCAATTAATTAAAGAACACCACTTATACTAATTTTAATTAAATTGGTGTAAGGACCCAACCTCACCCAAAACTAGACTCCAACTCCAACCCAAACCCCCACTCATACCCTCAAGGTTCATACTAAACACCACACACCATTTTATCCCACTACATAATACTAAACATGGTATTTTGCCTCATCCAATCCCAAATTCTATTAATTATACAATTTCCCAATTATTAAGGGACTTTTATGCAAATAAGCAATGAGGTATCCCCCTCTTATTAGCCCCACAACATAAAGAACTTCATCCCCCCTCCCTTGACCGGTCTACCCTATTTTCCCCCTATTTGTTGTACTTGCTACAACTTTCCACCCTCACATTTCCACCCTATATTTCAAAATCCATCATCCTAGCCACATTTTTATCATATGGAGGCTTCCCTCAACCCTAGAAAAATATACCCAATCGGCCCTAATCCCAAGGAGAGCCCCCTCTCTCTCTCCTACATATACTACACACACACACACACACTCTCTCTCTCTCTCTCTAAAACCAAACTCACAACCACAAACCCCAAGAAACCCTAAAAACTACCCATTTCCATCACCCAACTTTAACCCCGGCCACCTCCCTCAGCCCGCCACCACCATCTCCTCCTCCGAGCACCACCAGCCCGACCCCCTCTGACCTTCCTCCTCCCCGAAACCAACCACCGCCAGCAGCCGCCTCTGCCTCAGCCGGCCACCACAGCAAACCTCCCCTCTCTACTTCTTCTTCCCCGACTCCCCGACTCCTCGTGTCTACCACTGTCACACCACCTCACCGTCTTCAACGCCACCAGCATCACCCTCTCCTCCGTCTGTCCCCACCCTCAACCACCGTCGGCATCCCCACCAGCAGCCATCACTACCACCTTCCCCTCCATTCATTATCACCAGCACCACCCCCGATACTTCTCCCCTTGACCCTCCTCCCTCCTCCCTCCTCCCTCCCCCGCTCGTCTCTACCGCCTCTACCACCGTCGACCTCACCATCTTCACCACCGTCACCCCCACCTCACCGGCTCCACCACCACTAACAACCCTCACCGCCACCACCGTCGTCTCCACCATCCTCGGCCATCACCAGCATCCCCATCACAACACCATCATCATCATCCCCGACACCCCCACCGTTACCACGACGATCCGGCCACCTCCACCACTGACTTAGCCCGCAACCCCGGCCACCCCCTACCACCAGTAACCACCACCATGACCCCCTGCCACCGTCGCTACCGCTGCAACTGCTGCCGGAGCTGCAGCCATTGCCAGCAGCTGTGACCACACGATGACCCGTAGCCGCCGGAATCCCTGTGCATGCCGGAGGCCGGCCACCTCGTGCAGCGGACACACACACCCCGGACACGATCGTCGGTTAGGTATACTCCCCTCTCGTCGTATACGTATTGGTTTAGATACGTATAGTGTAGTATATGTGTTGTATATGTGTTATATTTAAGTATTAATGTTTTATTATATGTGTTATGTTAAGTATTAATATTGTATTATATGTGTTATGTTAAGTATTAATGTTTTATTATATGTATTTATGTTAAGTAATTACTCAAATAATAAATGATTCATTAATGGGAAAATATTGTGTTAACCTAGAGTTTGGACAATTAGCCTTGTGCACGTATCCTTATAACATGCTAGTTAGGACTTATAATGTAGTATATACGTTATTTAATTTGTAACATATTTCATAGCATGTTAGCTAGGACAGGGTATTTTTCTGTATCATACGGATTAGTTTTATATAGCGTATATTGTAAATTCGTTGTCTTGCTGTACACGAAAATCGAGGATACGATACGTGTACGTTTTAGCTACGTACACATGCGACACAGCTAGATGACCAGTTGTGACCCCTGCGTTAGTATGTAATTACAACATAGTATTTCCTATTCATACTATTATAGCGACTAATGATCATATTATTATATTATATATAGGGTCGCTGGACCGTACAGGCGAGACTTCGGGACCAGGTTATTGGCACTCGCAGCTTGAGGACCCAGGCAAGTACACCTTGCCTTATTTACTATTTAATTTAAATAATAAACTATTGTATGATATCTTGTTACAATATTACATATAACTGTGCGCGTCCGAGAATGACTCAGGTGCAGTCGACGAATGCGTCGATGTGTAGTGTAATTGACTTAGTCACTAGCAGACTCACCTACCATTGTGAGGATATTCTGATATCTTCTTAGACCCTGACACTTTTACATGCATCACGATGACAAAATCATATTGGGATGTGGGTTCGCGTGCCCGACTAGCTATCGATACGTGTAACATGCATCACGGTTAGTGCGTAAGCAGGGTTATATAAATTACTTGAGACTCGGGATGTAGTTACGTGGTACATACGTCGTGTATTCAACTTGTATATCTGCATTGGGCGGGGAGGACAACTGGTAGGCTTATGGGACACACATATTAGTACCCGTAGTATCCGTTAGAGCTACAGGGACTGATAAACCCCCTTTATTCAGATTCCACATTCTACGGAATGATATGGACGTTATACTATTCAGATTCTACGTTATGTGGAACGATATGGACGTTATACTATATAGATTTTACGTTCTTCAAAATGATGGATGTTACATGTATAGATGCCACGCTCTTCGGAGTGTAGACGTTATGCCTACACCTACCCATACGTACCAAGGTTGTCCTCACATTGCATTCACTTAGATGGTTAGCACACGCTTTAATTTATTCAGTATTTATAATGATATATATTTTTGTATCTTGTTACGTCCCTCTGAAGACCTGGTTCCCTTCCAGATTTGGACGAGGCTTACTATCCTATCGTGTACGGACTCGAGCAGGAGACGAGGTTCGCATCCGAGGAGGAGCTAGAGGTGCTTCCATCAGAGTTCCCTTGATCATTGGTAGGCCTTCCGCCTAGGACTGGAGCATTCCTTATCTAGTTAGCCAATGCTCTAGTCGTACTCTTTATTCTGTATTTCAGTACTCTTATTTCATCATTTGTAGTGGGTTTGTTTCCATCAGACATATCTGGATTGTACTATGATATTTCAGACTCTGCACTTATTTTCTAGTTTTTATTTCAGTACTTCTTGTTTATATTGTGGATGAGATTAGACATTACTTGTTGTATGTTAGTATTAGACTTGTTAGTATTTTTAGGACAGCATAGTATATTTCATCGGATCCATTAAATTGGGTAATCCCTCAGAGACTTATTAGCTGGCCATTGCCATGTGGCCTGGTCCCGTGTATTTTGGGACTGGGGCGTGACAGATTGAGCCCATTAATTAGGCCCATTGATTAGGAGGATGGATTAATTAGTGAAACCATTAGACTAGAACCTTTTTCCTTAATTAATTTCTTCATGAGAGGCCCAAGGGGTGTTTTAGATATTTTATATTGCTTAGTAGAGGGTTTATGACCAGCCATAATTAGGAGGAGAGAGAGAGAGAGTATCTCCCTCATTTTATTTCACATTCCAAATAGATCTAGACTTTCTCCCTTTCCTAATTTTTTCTTTCCCTCACCATTCCTCACCAAATTTCTACCCAAATTCAGTCCCTATTCTTCAATATAGGCTACTACAACAAGGATCTACAAGAAGGAAGTAAGGATCAAGAAGGAGGAGGCCAAGATCTACAAGGAGGAGCTACTTTCCAATTTTGGGGATTTTTCATTCGGAATCTATCTTCCAATAGGTATATTTTAGTTTTTCTCTTTCTAATAGACTCTAGATCTGATATTTAACCATGAAAAACTAACCCACATGTATAGGCTACCCATAGGAATTGTTTTTAGGTTCATCGGAGACCTACGGTGGAAGTTATGTCCAATTTGGTGCCAATTTTGAGGAAATTTTGAGATTGGCACATGTAGTGATTGTTATTGGGTCTAATAGATCTAAATAATATTTGATTGCTTATTTGTGACTAGTTTCATGTATACAATTAGATACGTGTAGGCTGTATCTCATTAATTTGACAAAATGGGTTGATTTGGGAGTTTTTCTCCGACACGGGATTTTGTGCATTTCACGACCCACACCCAAAATTTGGGCAAGAGCCATTGGTACGTCCAGCCTACGCCGCATCATCGGCGGTAGAACACTATCTATGTCTCAAGACTACCAAGCATAACTCATAACCTGTCAATGATCTCAACTCCATAAGGAGGACAATGAATACTAATTTGATCAACAATTCAATATACTCAATCACAATAACTATAGGAAGTAACTGGCATGATAAAATATAAAGATAAGGAAGTACTGACATAAGTCAAGCACAATAACATAAAATACAACAATAATCTAGAGTCTAGCTGACCAACATAAATAGTCTCAACAATAATCTCATCATAAATACAATCCAAGTCTCAAGTTTTAGAACAGAAGATGCATAGATATAACTGTCTAAATGACTGCAGGTGGTATCTCCTCTAAGGAGAGGGACTCCTCTAATATCTCTGGTATGTAGTCTTCCTCTACACCTGTGCCATAGTGAGTAGGACAGAAGTCCTCAAGGTCCTCTGAAAAATGTTATCCAGTCAGGATTGGAGCGAAGCACAAGCACTAAACATCAGTTTCATTTATATTGACAAAAACTATAATACAGTGTAAGGAAATACAAGATGAAAAAATACTAAAAATAAGGAATACTGGAGAATATGTAATCAACAATAATACAATAGCATTGAAAAGAAATATGTGAATGCTACAATAAGTGAACTGGAATACAGAAAATAGAATTTCTAGCTAAGTGTTTGAAATATCAGTTTATTATGTGATCGACTTGGGATGAGATCAAGCTTGGTATATATGATTGGCTATGATACATGTGAGGTCGGGCTAACCATCTGGTTAGCTATGATGCGAGCAATAGTCAAGCTAATTATATATAACAGGCTATGAGACATGTAAATGGTCAGGCTACACCCAACGTGATATGTAGGGTGAGCTATGATTCATGTAAAGTAGGGTATGATCACATAATCTGTTAATATTTTTCCGTCCCCAGCTAGCACGATGGATTCTAATTATGACTCCTCATGACAGGTATCTATGATGCTAACCCGTGTATCCACAGTGTCAGAATCAAGTATACTGTACAACTAGAATCATAGAAATGACTAACATAATAAAAACTGTTAGATAATGTACTCGTCTATGGTCCTGAGCTGGCAATACCAATATCCTGCTCCCGAAGCCTCGCCCGAACGATCCAAAGATCATATATATATAATATAATATAATAACCATCAGTCATTACACTAGTACGCACATAAAAACAACTATACGCACTCAGAACTAACGCAAGTAGGGGTTATAACCGGTCAACTAGCAGGGTCGAGTGTGCACGTCTAAAATGCACAAGTGTCATGTCCCTCTAAATGTACATCCTCAAATATCACAACCAAGATCAACTAAGGTTCAAGTAGGTACTAAGTTATTTTCCAATGCAAGTTTGATAGTGTTAACCATCTAGGTCTCCTACTGCCAAATACATTTACAACTCCAATACATATAACACTAAACACATGTCCTAGCTAGTAGGTTAGTGTGCACATAAGACCGTTTAGTCTAAATACCTAGGGTCTACACAATCATATACCACACTAATAACCTAATTTCTATGAAGTATTTACTAACACCAATTACTATTTCCATACATGCACATATATACACTAGGTACTAGGGTTCACGAACCCACATAGGTCCATGCAACAACACATCATGAAGGAAAAAGTAGGACAAGTAAAAACCTAGATGTGTTTGTAAACTAGGAGGGGGTGATGCTCGTTCGCGGCCCGTGGAGGTCGGTCTCCGGCGGGTGAAGGGTGGTGCTCCGGCCAACAGTAGCAACAGTGGCAACACTAGCAATAGTGAAAAAATCAGTAGGTGATGGTGGTGGAGAGGCTGATGGTGGTGATCGGGGTGTGGTCGGAGAAGAGTAAGGTGGTTGCTGTCGTGTAGGAGGAGAAAGGTGATAATGAGGGAGAGGCGGTGGTTGTTAGATCGGAGAAGAGAAGTCGAGGAAGTGGTCATGAGGAGGAATGATGGTGATGGAAGCGGTGGTTGCTGTCGGGAAAGAAGAAGATGGTCGGCTGTGGGTGGTTGCTCGGAGGAGGGGTGACTGGCTATGGTGGGGTGGTGAGTGTAGCACCCCGTTCCCTCGGTGCGGGGAGCGCGTCTAAGAAACACAAGATGATATCGTTCGATCGGGATAGATTGAAACAAGAACTCGTCCTCGTTATGTATTTGTTTCTTCGGAATTGATTCCCATATTCAGTGGACCGTGCCCCCGGGATCGACTTAGCGGCAGAGTCAGGAGGGACCTCTCCGCTGTTATCTTTTGTTGCCTCGGATTTCGATGTCGCTTGTTCCTTTCATGCTTTGAGTTGGTTTTCAGATTTGCTTATTTTTCTTGAACGATTTCGATAATTTTATTGTTTTTGTTCATTGAATTGCACTTCAATTCCGAGATTGGAAAGAGAGGAAGAAGTATTGATCGAGCTGTTCGTGCAATGCAGGTGAACGAGCAGTAGGCGACTTACGAGCGGAGTCATGAAGCGCCTATTTCCTTCTCCCTTCCAACCATCTAAGTGAGTGGCTACCATCTCGATTAGCTAGCCCTGCTTCCATGTCTTCATACCTAAAACTCTTGCATTCTTGTTGCCCCGATCAGACGATACCAAGTAATAATAAAAGATACCAAGATAAAAAGGGAATATACTTGGATTGTATTGCTTGTCATTCAACTTGGGAACGGTTACTCATGTGCATGCTTGTTCGTTGGAATGTTCATTATATGCATAAATACAAGTTAGAATGTATACTCTTCTTTAAATTGTGCTATGAATAGAGCTTATCCTGAATGCAATACACTGAACCGGGAGGCTATGCAACTGAATCATGAAATACTGCTTGTCTTGTACTTGTGTTGCCTCAACTGCATGAACTGTTAACTAATAAATATACTGTTCGATCACGGACAACTTGTGCACAAGGTTACTGGTTCCTGCGGACGGTCGCTGGGGCACTGGCACCGATCCGATCCAGACGGAACTTCACTGTAGTCTACTACATCTGGACGGGATGGTTTGTCGCCACTACTGAATCTTTGCTGCATTCCATCCTTGTTCAAGACTAAATTGTCCATTGTGGCATACGCCAGTGATCCCCTGTATATTTAAACCTGTTGCAAACTAACTTGTGTCTTCGTGGCAGGGAAGGCATGGTAAGTATTGTACAGGTAGTTCAGACGGACAGGTAAAAGCCACCGAACGGTGGCAAGTTCATTTTAGTAAATTCTTTATGCTACTTACTTATAAATAAACTAAGGCAAGATAGAAACCCACAAAAATATGCATGCTTCATTAAAATAACATATTGATTGGTATAGTTCGGTAGCTCGTCTTCACCAGTATGTTTCGACATGCTGACCCTCGTTGAAACAGGTTTCCCGTACTAAGGCGAACCGAGCGAGGAGCCGAAGTTGTCTTCCCGATCCAGTCCAACTGTAGGCGCATCCTGATCGTGCCGCATTTTGAAGTACTTGAAGAAAGGAGCTTGCAACTCTATATACACAATGCAGCTCCGTGGGAAAGCCGTCCTCCAGCCCGGAGGTCTTTATCATTTTGAAGTTTAGTAAAGGGATATAATGTACAGGACTGCTATCTCATTTCGAGTCAACACTTTTGTAAGCCCGTGCGGCAAATTAGCTGACTCGTTCAAGAGTTTGTAATAGACGTTCATTATCAATAAAGAGAACTTTTCCATGTTTCAAATCTGTGTTTCAATTTATCTGCGTACTCTGAATATGTGCTCGTTTTGCAAAATACTTTAGCCTTGTGCGGGCGCAACCCCAGGCCCGCACGGCGATCACGATTCGGGGGACGCCCTTACGATTCCACGAAATTGGGTCGTGACATAATGGTATCAGAGCACAGATTCAAGTTCCTTAGACTCTCGTACTGGAAAATTTCCTTTAACGATCAAATTCCTGTGCGAACTCTTGAACTCGCTAGGCCAAAATGAGATACGTTCATGCAATAAGTCCATAATATATTATGATTCTGATGTAATTTACCTTTTTTTGAAGGAATGGCACCAGCGCAATTTGCAGCGCTAGCACCAGACGAAACGCAAGGCCAAGAAAGTAGTTTGGGCACTTCGGGTAGCTCTCGGAGCCAACGGGGCATATCTCAAGTCGATCCGCTTGAGCGGGTAATGCAAATATTAGAAGCACAATGACAAAGAGATGATGCTCGCCAAGCCAAGTTCGAAAGCAATATAGAGACCCGATTCTCAGTCCAACAGAAGCAGGTAGATGCCCTGCAACAGATCGTTCAGACTTTGGCTTCCAACCATTCCGCTGTAAAAGCAACAACTCTGGTGGAACAGCCCGTGCTTGAAGTTGAGACACCACAAATTCCAAGGCCTAGGAAAGTGACTGCCTTCAACTTTGGCCACTTCAAGAAAGTCTGCAACACCCCATTCAACGGGACTGAGGAACCAATTGTGGCTCTAGATTGGTTGGCCGATCTTGAAGACCACTTCGCTCTGCTAGTGGTCCCTGAAGAGAAGAGTGTCGCCTGCGCGCAACTATAGCTCCGCCTCAACGCGCACGATTGGTGGAACGTGTATCGACGATCTCTTCAATTTGATCATGGAGAGGAGGCGATCTCGTGGACGACTTTTTATACCGCATTTGAAGAGAAGTTTATACCCTCTCCAGTACAACGTCAGATGGAGAACGAGTTCGTGCAACTGAGGCAAGGCAATATGACAGTTAAACAGTATGTCGCCGAATTCAACCGACTCTCCAAATTTGCTAGCGCCTATTTACCTGATGCAGCGAGTAGAGCAAGAAGTTTTGAAGGCGGTTTTGCCCTGCCATTCACGTGCATGTGTCGTTCATTAGTACGGGATAATGCGTGAAGTCATGAATCACGCTCTATCTCTTGAACCGCAGTATCCTCACATTTTTTCCGGCGTTGTGCATACCTACAATCACAAATGCCAAAGCAACGATAGAGGAAACACCCCTGCAAAGCGCCCTAACCACGGCGGTCCATGGAGAGGAAACCCAGGGCAACCATGTTCTTATTGTAAGAAACCAGGGCACACAGCTGAAAAGTGCCGCAAGAAACTTGGACAATACCTCATTTGTGGGGATCCAGATCATACCGTTCCTGGCTGTCCATTGAGCCGCCTCAATAGTCGGCCTCAACATAATGATCCCTAATGGTAGGTCCAATTCTTAAGTTTCGGGACGAAACTTCCAACTAGTGGGGTAGGATGTAGCACCTCGTTCCCCCGGTGCGGGGAGCGCGGCTAAGAAACACAAGATAGTATCGTTCGATCGGGATAGATTGAAATAAGAACTCGTCCTCGTTATGGATTTGTTTCTTCGGAATCGATTCACATATTCAGTGGACCGTGCCCCCGGGATCGACTTAGCGGCAGAGTCAGGAGAGACCTCTCCGCTGTTATCTTTTATTGCCTCAGATTTCGATGTCGCTTGTTGTTTTCGTGCTTTGAGTTGGTTTTTGGATTTGCTTGTTTTTCTTGAACGGTTTCGACGATTTCGTTATTTTCGTTCATTGAATTTCACTTCAATTCCGAGATTGGAAAAAAAGGAAGAATTATTGATCGAGCTGTTCGTGCAATGCAGGTAAATGAGCAGTAGTCGACTTACTAGCGGAGTCGTGAAGCGCCTCTTTCCTTCTCCCTTCCAACCATCTAAGTGAGTGGCTACCATCCCGATTAGCTAGCCCTGCTTCCAAGTCTTCATACCTAAAACTCTTATATTCTTGTTGCCCCGATCAGACGATACCAAGTAATAATAAAATATACCAAGATAAAAAGGGAATAGACTTGGATTGTATTGCTTGTCATTCAACTTGGGAACGGTTACTCATGTGCATGCTTGTTCGTTGGAATGTTCATCATATGCATAAATACAAGTTAGAATATATACTCTTCTTTAAATTGTGCTATGAATAGAGCTTATCCTGAATGCAATATACTGAACCGGGAGGTTATGCAACTGAATCATGAAATACTACTTGTCTTGTACTCGTGTTGCCTCAACTGCATGAACTGTTAACTAATAAACATACCGTTCGATCACGGACAACTTGTGCACAAGGTCACTAGTTCCTGCGGACGGTCGCTGGGGCACTGGCACCGATCCTATCCGGACGGAACTTCACTGTATTCTACTGCATCTGGATGGGATGGTTTGTAGCCACTACTGAATCTTTGCTACATTCCATCCTTGTTCAAGACTAAATCGTCCATTGTGGCATACGCCAGTGATCCCCTGTATATTTAAACCTGTTGCAAACTAACTTGTGTCTTCGTGGCAGGGAAGGCATGGTAAGTATTGTACAGGTGGTTCAGACGGACAAGTAAAAGCCACCGAACGGTGGCAAGTTCATTTCAGTAAATTCTATATGCTGCTTACTTGTAAATGAACTAAGGCAAGATAGAAACCCACAAAAATATGCATGCTTCATTAAAACAACATGTTGATTGGTATAGTTCGGTTAGCTCACCTTCACCAGTATGTTTCGACATGCTGACCCTCGTTGAAACAGGTTTCCCGCACTAAGGCGAACCGAGCGAGGAGCCGAAGTCGTCTTCCCGATCCAGTCCAGCTGTAGGCGCATCCTGATCGTGCCGCATTTTGAAGTACTTGAAGAAAGGATCTTGCAACTCTATATACATAATGTAGCTCCATGGGAAAGCCGTCCTCCAGCCCGGAGGTCTTTATCATTTTGAAGTTTAGTAAAGGGATGTAATGTACAGGACTGCTATCTCATTTTGAGTCAACACTTTTGTAAGCCCGTGCGACAAATTAGCTAACTCGTTCAAGAGTTTGTAATAGATGTTCATTATCAATAAAGAGAACTTTTCCATATTTTAAATCTGTATTTCAATTTATCTGCGTACTCTGAATATGTGCTCGTTATGCAAAATACTTTAGCCTTGTGCGGGCACAACCCCAGGCCCGCACAGTGGTCACGATTCGGGGGACGCCCCAACGATTCTACGGAATCGGGTCATGACAGTGAGATGGTCATGGGTGGAAGATCGGTGATGATGGTGTGATGGTGATGTTTGATCCGACAGAGAAAGATCGGAGATGGCCGGGGTGTGGTCGGGGAAGAAGATGAAGAAGGTAATTTAGGGTTCGGGTGATGGCTGCTGAATGAAAAATGGAGAGGAGGAGAAGTGTTTACGTAGGAAAGAGAAAAAGAGAGAGAGAGAGAGAGGAGGATGGCATTGGGATTAGGGCCGGCCACAAGGCTTCCTAGGGATGGGGGAAAGGTTCTTCATGAAGAAATGGGTGGCTAGGATGGGCTAGATTTTGAATGGAGGGTGTGGATAAAATAGGTAAAAATGTGTTGTGTTGTACACACAAAATAGGGGAGAAAACAAAGTGTGAGCAGTCAAAGAAATGAAAGAGGGTTTCTTCATGGTTTTGCTCCAATGGGAGGTGGATACCTAATTGCTTATTTGCACAAAAGTCCCTAATAATTTGGAAATTGTACAAATAAGGGAGATTGGGATTGGATGAGAAAAAATATCATGTTTGGTGTAATGTAGTGGATTAAAATGGTATGTGGTATTTAGTATGAACCTTGAGGGTGTGAGTGGGGGTTTGGGTTGGTGTTGGGTCTAGTTTTGGGTTAGGTTGGTCTAGTTTTGGGTTAGGTTGGGTCATTGCACCAATTTAATTAAAATTAGTGTCAAAGGTGTTCTTTAATTAATTGTAAGTGCATAGGATTAAAATTGGGTGGGACACAAGTATCATGGATGTAGTAGACTCAGAATAGATTATTGTCATAATTTGGATTACATAAAACGGGTCAAGGTTGTGTCTCCAATTTTGATTAGAACGGACAAAGATGCAAAGTTAGATTTATTTGAATTTAAAAAGTAGATATTTGCAACGAATATTGTGCGAATAAAATAAAGCACAAAAGAGCGTATTTATGAGTTACACAAAGATCAGAATGGAAGACTAACACGTCTAGGATAAGGATATAAAATTTGTTGGACGACAGAAACTAGTGTAGTACTCTAGATATTTAAACAACGTTAAAGTACAACAATTGAATAAAAATCATAGTAGTAAACTAAATAAAAAGATTAGGGATTTGTCTAGTAGGTTTTTAGGTCTATTCCACTAACCCATGCATTAATGAACACACTATAATATGTATATTACATATCATGCAATCTATTAACATAATAAAATAAATATGGTAAATGACAATAAAGCCCCTATTCTAGAAATGTGGTAGTGACAAGTTTACCCTCCTAAAAAAAATTATCCTCGAAATTGAATTAAACTAGCACAAGAACATACAATCAGATAAAGAATTATACCTCAAGTTTCGAAGAGATACGGGTACTGCTCGCGCATTTCGCCCTCTCTCTCCCAGGTTGACTCGCTTGGAGAGTGATGTCTCCATGCAACACGAACCAAGAGAATAGTCTGGTTCCGCAATATCTTCTCTCTGAGATCCAAGATCTCTACGGGCTGCTCGTGATAGCTGAGAGTTGGACCAACCTCGATCTTCGAGTGATCTAGTACGTAACTAGGATCTGCCATGTACCGTCTCAGTTGAGACAAGTGGAACACGTCATGTACTCCCTCTAGTGCAGGCGACAAGTCGTCTATAGGCCACTACACCGACCCTTGCAAGGATACCGAAAGGTCCGATGTAACATGGACTAAGCTTCCCGTTCCCACCAAAATGATTCGTGCCCCGTGTCGAAGAAATCCGTAGAAACACCAGATTGCCAACCTAGAACAAAATAGTCTTAACACGCAATCTAAAATAAAATAATCACAAGCCAATAATAACAAAACCTATACCTGAAACTCTAGGGGTCTACGGTGGCTGTCGGCCCAATGTCGCTGTCTGTCCTGCACTACTCGAAGTCTGTCTGTGATGAGTTTCACCTTTTCTGCTGCATCCACGACCATTTCTGGTCCTAACAAGGCTCTCTCTCTGATATCATCCCAAGATAACGGTGTGCGATACCTCCGTCCATAAAGAGCCTCGAATGGTGATATCTCAATACTGGCCTGGTAGCTGTTGTTGTAAGCAAACTCTATCAGGTGTAAATGATCCTCCCAAGAACCCCCGAGATCCAGAACGCAAGTGCGTAGCATATCCTCGAAAGTCTGAATAGTCCTTTTAGACTGCCCGTCTGTCTGGGGGTGGTATGCGGTATTGAACTTGACCTGAGTGCCCAAGCTAGCCTGCGAACTCCTCCAGAAGTGGGAAATGAAACGACTATCCCGATCCGAGATGATGCTCATGGGAACCCCATGTAATCTGATAATCTGTCGCACGTACATCTCTGCTAGCCTCTCTGTCGATGTACCCACTTTGAATGGTAAGAAGTGGGTTGATTTGGTCAACCTATCCACGATAACCCAAATCGCGTCCTTTCCTCCTGGAGAACGTGAAAGCCTTAGAACGAAATCCATGGTCACGTGCTCCCACTTCCACTCTGGGATAGGCAAAGGCTAAAGCAATTCACCTGGTCTCTGTCGATCCACCTTTACCTGCTGGTACATAAATATCGGGATACGAAGCATGCTACCTTGCACTTCATATCATACCACCACACGTGCTTCCTCAGATCTCGATACATCTTGTTGGAACCGGGATGCATCGAGTACTGAGAGCGATGTACCTCATGTAAAACCTTCTCATACAGCTCCCCGCTCGGCACACACATCCTTGTACCGTGCCGTAAAGACCCATCATCCACAATAGTGAAGTCGTCTAATAATCCTGTCCGAACATGTGCCCTGATACTCCTCAGAGTCTCATCATCATACTACGCATCTCTGATTCTGTCCATCAGCTCGGACTGTATCTGCAATCCCCATATCTGAATCTCAATACCTGGAACTAGCACCTAAATTCCCAAGCTCTCCAGGCCAGCCAACAAATGTCTATCTTTCGTCAAGTACATAGCCATCGGATACCTGCTAAAGGCATCGGTAACTACTTTAGTCTTTCCTGGGTGGTACTGTAATGAGATGTCAAAGTCTTTCATCAACTCTAACTACCTCTTCTGCCTCATATTCAGCTCCTTCTGTGTAAACATGTACTTCAAGCTCTTGTGGTCCGTGAAGATCTCCACACGCTCTCCGTACAGATAGTGTTTTCACATCTTTAAAGTGAATATAACCGCTGCCAACTCCAAATCGTGGGTGGGATAGTTCTTTTCATGAGGGCATAATTGCCTAGAAGCATAGGCAATTACCTTCCCGTGTTGCTGAAGAACGCAAACCAAACCCTTTCCTGAAGCATCACTGTAGATAGTGAATCCACCTGTCCCCGATGGCAACGTCAAAACTGGAGCTGTCGTCAATCTCTTCTTCAACTCATCAAATACGGCTTGACAATCCTCCGTCCAGACAAAATCCACATCTTTCCTGGTCATCCTAGTCATTGGCTCTGCAATCCTGGAAAAGTTTTGTACAAACCTCATGTAGTATCCTGCTAGCCCGAGAAAACTCCTGATCTCAGCTACCGAACTAGGAGTAGCCCACGACTCCACTGCCTCGATCTTCTATGGGTTAACTGAGATCCCGTCACCCATCACCATATGCCCAAGGAATTCAACCTTGTCAAGGAAAAACTCACACTTTGAAAGCTTTCCGTATAGCTTCTCCTTCCTGAGAGTCTCCAAGACCATCCTCAGGTGCTCTTCGTGCTCCTCTGGGGTCTTTGAATACACAAGAATGTTGTCGATGAACACCACCATGAACTTATCAAGGTACTGGTGGAACACCTTGTTCATTAAGTTCATGAATACTGTCGGTGCATGGGTTAAACCAAACGGCATTACCATAAACTCAAACTGGCCATATCTGGTACGAAAAACTGTCTTCGATATGTCTTCTCTCTTCACCTTCACCTAGTGATAGCCTGACCTCAAGTCTATATTTGAAAACACCTTCGTTCTGCTCAACTGATCGAAAAGATCATCTATCCTCGACAGCGAATATTTGTTCTTGATAGTGAGGTTGTTCAGAGCTCTATAATCGATACACATGTGCACCATGTCGTCCTTCTACGGTACGGACAATACCGGAGCTCCCCATGATGATGAACTGGATTTGATGAAGCCTTTGTCCTGCAGCTCCTCAACTTGCTTCTTCAGTTCTGCAAGCTCGCTGTTGTTGACTCTATAGACGTATTGTAAAATGGGCTCCACTCCTGGCACTAATTCTATAGAGAACTCAACATCTTTGTCTGATGGTAAACCTGGCAACTCCTCTGTAAATACATCTAGGAACTCCGCTATCAGAGGATGTGTCTTCTCCTCTTCTTCCATCTTGGCTCCGTAAAAAGTGCCCCTGCTCTGCTCCGCTGCTCCTCTGGCGACCTCGAACTCCGGCTCTCCTGGAGGTCAAAAGATCACTCTGCCTCCGTGACAATCTATAGTAGCATGGTGCCTACTCAACCAGTCCATTCCGAGTACAATATCGTATCCCGGAAGTGGCATGACGAGTAAGCACATGCTCAACTCTCGGCCTCCCAATGATACTCTCCGGTCCTTGCAATAATCACGGACTAGTATAATGCCTCCTCCAGTCGTGATCTTGTAAGTCCTATCTAATGGTTCTGCCTCTAAATGATGCTTAAGAGCATAAGATACAAACACGAAACTATGGGAAGCGCCAGAATTGAATAATGCAAGTGTTGGAATGGAATCGAGAAGAACTGAACCTGAAATCACGTCTCCGGCTGGCTCGGCCTCCTCGATTGTCATGGCATATGCTCGTCCCTGGAGTGCACCTCTCTGCTGCTGCTAGTGCTGAGCAAACCTCTGCTGCTATGGCGGAAGTGGAGGTCCCCTCTGCTGGCCTCCTGGTACAGTAGGTACCTTGGCTGGTCCCCTTTGAGCGGCTGCTCCACCCTGACTTGGACGAGTCTGAATAGATGGACAGTCCCTCAACTGATGTGCTGACGATCCATAGGACAAACATGTACCAACCTCTTCCTGCAGATGTCCCTCGTGTGTCCTGCCTTCTCGCAGTACACACACTGGACAACGAGCTGTGTCTGGCTCATGGCTGTTGCTGCTGAGTATGCCCTTGAGCTGGTGCCTGGTGCCGCTGATGCTGGTACGACCTCTGTTGCTGCTAAAAGTGGGAACGTTTGGCCGGTCCCTCACTACTACTCGCTCCTCCAGAAGTGTCGCATCATCTCTTGGGCCTGAGGTCCAAGTCATCCTCAGCAATCTGGGCATCCATCAGAATGCCCTCGAATGTAGTAGTACGATGTTCCAAAGTGCGAGACTTGATCTCTCTTCTCAACCCCTTCCTAAATTTTTGGGCTCTTATTTCCTGGGTCCCGAATCATCGATGGCACAAATCGACTCAAACGTCAAAACTCTATGGTGTAATCGTTGACTTACATGCTTTCTTGGACCAAGTCATGGAACTGACTCTCCAAGGATCCCAGGGCTACGTCGGGGAAGAACTTCTCCTTGAAAAGCTCCTTGAAGGTCTCCCAAGTAAGTCCTCCGACAGCGAGTCTCGACTCCGTATGATACCATGTCAGCGCAATATCAAACATCTGACTGTCAGCGGCCTCGATCTGTAGAATCTTCGGAATCTGCACAAAGCGCAAGTTTCTCTCTATATCCTCTAGCCAGTTGTTAGCGTAGAGTATCCCCTTGGTGCCCTTGAACTCCCGAGGCATCATCCTCTTGAAGTCCACTATGGTACCTGGCCTCTGGTGCTGCTGGCCAGGATGCTGCTGGTGCTGTAAAACTCTCTCCACAGCCTGAAGAGTCACCTGATGAGCATTATCCATGCTCTCTCTCATCAGCTCTGTTTGTGCCTGGTGCGCCTCTACTTGCACCCTCTGTGCCTCAGCCTGGACTCGCTGAGCCTCCGCTGACGTCCTCTGAGCATCTACCATGCCCTGGATCAGCGCAAATATCTGTGCCCCATCAACGGGCACACCTCCGGGAAACATAGTCGGTGGTGGTGGAAGGTGCTCCATCACAGCTGGGGCAACCCTCAGAACAGGTAGGAGAGGAGGACCCCCCAAAACTACATATACTCCCACATGAACAGGAGATGTAGGAGGAACTCCAGATGTCTGTCCGTTAGGTCGAGAGGTGGCAGACCTCTTTGAAGATGATGGTCCCAATCTTAAAGACCTAGTCTTCGGCGGCATCCTGAAGACAGACCAAAAAGAATCAATTAAGGCAATAGATACAATATCATCAAGGAAGGACAGTAAAATTTAAAGAAAATAATTATTCAAAATAGCATTATAAAGATAAAAAAATTTCTAGTTATGATTGAGCATATTATCATCCTAAATCCTATTTCCTAAAGCAGGCTCATAGCAATACTCTAAGTGAGCACTGCTATGACATCGCTCTAAATGCGAATCTAGACCTGCATGGGCCACTACTAAAAATGTTTCACGACCCACACCCGGAATTTGGGCATGAGCCGTGGGTACGTCCAGCCTACGCCGCAACATCGACGGTAGAACGTTGTCTAGTTCTTAAGACTACCAAACATAACTCATAACCTGTCAATGATCTCAACTCCATAAGGAGGACAATGAATACTACTTTGATCAACAATTCAATATACTCAATCACAATAACTATAGGAAGTAACTGGCACGATAAGATATAAAGATAAGGAAGTACTGACATAAGTCAAGCACAATAACACAAAATACAATAATAATCTACAGTCTAGCTGACCAACATAAATAGTCTCAATAATAATCTCATCATAAATACAATCCAAGTCTCAAGTTTTAGAACAAAAGATGCATAGATATAACTGTCTAAATGACTGAAGGTGGTATCTCCTCTAAGGAGAGGGACTCCTCTAAGATCTCTAGTACGTAGTCTCCCTCTACACCTGGGCCATAGTGAGTAGGACAAAAGTCCTCAAGGTCCTCTGAAAAATGTTATCCAGTCAGGATTGGAGCGAAGCACAAGCACTAAACAATAGTTTCATTTATATTAACAAAAACTATCATACAGTATAAGGAAATACAAGATAAAGAAATACTGGAAATAAGGAATACTGAAGAATATGTAATCAGCAATAGTACAACTAGCAATGAAAATAAATATGTGAATGCTAGAATAAGTGAACTGGAATACAGAAAATAGAATCTCTAGCTAAGTGTTTGAAATATCAGTTTATTATGTGATCGGCTTCGGACAAGAACAGGCTTGTTATATATGATTGGCTATGATTCATGTGAGGTCAGGCTAACCATCTGGTTATCTATGATGCGAGCAATAGTCAGGCTAATCATATATAACAGGCTATGAGACATGTAAATGGTCAGGCTACACCCAACGTGATATGTGGGGTGAGCTATGATGCATGTAAAGTGGGGTATGATCACATAATCTACTAATATTTTTCCGTCCCCAGCTAGCACGATGGATTCCAATCACGACTCCTCATGACAGGTATCTATGATGCTAACCCGTGTATCCACAGTGTCAGAATCAAGTATATGTAAAACTAGAATTATAGAAATGACCAACATAATAAAAACTGTCAGAGAATGTACTTGCATGTGGTCCTGAGCTGGCAATACCAATATCCTGCTCCCGAAGCCTCGCCCGAACGATCCAACGATCCTATATATATAGTATAATATAATAACCATCAGTCATTACACTAGTACGCACATAAAAACAACTATACGCAGAACTAATGCAAGTAGGGGTTATAACCGGTCAATTAGCAGGGTCGAATGTGCACGTCTAAAATGCACAAGTGTCATGTCCCTCTAAACGTACATCCTTAAATATCACAACCATGATCAACTAAGGTTCAAGTAGGTCCTAAGTTGTTTTCCAACGCAAGTTTGATAGAGTTAATCATCTAGGTCTCCATGTACGAGTACGTCATATCCTCAAATATCGTGTACAACAAGATAGTTAACTACCAAATATGTTTACAACTCCAATACGTATAACACTAAACACATGTCCTAGCTAGTAGGTTAGTGTACACATAAGACAGTTTAGTCTAAACACTAGGGTCTACACAATCATATACCACACTAACAACATAATTTTCATGAAGTATTTACTAACACCAATTACTATTTCCATACATGCACACATATACACTAGGTACTAGGGTTCACGAATCCACATAGGTCTATGCAACAACACATCATGAAGGAAAAAGAGGACAAGTGCAAACCTAGGTGTGCTCGTAATCGAGGAGGGGGTGATGCTCATCCGCGGTCTATGGAGTTCGATCTCCGGCAGGTGGAGGGTAGTGCTCCGGCCAACAGTAGCAACAGTGGCAGAATCAGTAGGTGATGGTGGTAGAGAGGCTGATGGTGGTGATCGGGGTATAGTCGGAGAAGAGTGAGGTGGTTGCTGTCGTGTAGGAGGAGGAAGGTGGTGATAAGGGAGAGGCGGTGGCTGTTTGGTCGGAGAAGAGAAGTCGAGGAAGTGGTCGTGGGGAGGGATGATGGTGATGGAAGCGGTGGTTGCTATCGGGAAAGAAGGAGATGGTCGGCTGTGGGTGGTTGCTCGGAGGAGGGGTGACTGGCTGTGGTGGGGTGGTGAGATGGTCGTGGGTGGAAGATCGGTGATGATGGTGTGATGGTGATGGTTGATCCGACGGAGGAAGATCGGAGATGGCCGGGGTGTGGTCGGGGAAGAAGATGAAGAAGGTGGTTTAGGGTTCAGGTGATGGCTGCTGAATAATAAATGGAGAGAAGAAGAAGTAATTATGTAGAAAAGAGAGAAAAGGATGGCATTGGGATTAGGGCCGGCCACAAGGCTTCCTAGGGATGGAGGAAAGGTTCTTCATGAAGAAATGGGTGGCTAGGATAGGCTAGATTTTCAATGGAGGGTATGGATGAAATAGGTGAAAATGTGGTGTGTTGTATACACAAAATGGGGGGAAAACAAAGTATGACCAGTCAAAAAAATAAAAGAGGATTTCTTCATGGTTTTGCTCCAATGGGGGGTGGACACCTAATTGCTTATTTGCACAAAAGCCCCTAACAATTTAAATATTGCACAAACAAGGGAGATTGGAATTGGATGAGAAAAAATACCATATTTGGTGTGATATAGTGGATTAAAATGATGTGTGGTATTTAGTATGAACCTTAAGGGTGTGAGTGGGGGTTTGGGTTAGTGTTGGGTCTAGTTTTGGGTTAGGTTGGGTAATTACACTAATTTAATTAAAATTAGTGTCAATGGTGTTCTTTAATTAATTGAAAGTGCATAGGATTAAAATTGGGTAGGACACAAGTGTCATGGACGTAGTAGACTCAGAATATATTATTGTCATAATTTTGATTACATAAAATGAGTCGAGGTTGTGTCTCCAATTTTGATTGGAACGAACAAAGATGCAAAGTTGGATTTATTTGAATTTAAAAAATAGATATTTGCAACGAATATTGTACGACTAAAATGAAGCACAAGTAGCGTATTTATGAGTTACACAAAGATCAGAATGGAAGACTGGCACGTCTATGATAAGGGTGTAAAATTTATTGGATGGCAGAAACTAATGTAGTACTCTAGATATTTAAACATCGGTTAAGTACAATAATTGAATAAAAATCACAGTAGTGAATTATAACCCCAATAATTAATCTCGAATAATACTAATTTAATCCATAATCCTATATTTTGGTCAGGGGGTTTAGTAATACATGTGAGGGATTAAACTAAATGCTAAATAAAAAGATTATGGATTTGTCTAGTAGATTTTTAGGTCGAGTCCACTAACCCATGCATTAATGAACACACTATAATATGTATGTTATATATCATGCAATCTATTAACACAATAAAATAACTATGGTAAATGACAATAAAACCCCTATTCTAGAAATGTGGTAGTGACAATGCACATCAATTCTTGACACGGACACGTAGATACTCTAATTACTATATGTATTGTTCATAATTAAGGTTTTAGACTTGTTCGTGTCCTCCGGGATGCGTTTGGTTGTGTGTTGGAGTCGTATCGCAAGCGTATCATAGAGAAAGTGTGATACGGGTGTGGTGCACTCCATGTGTTTGTTGTTTTCCCTCTTTGCTATACATGCATGCGTAATTATATGTCTAGATGATAATTAGGTAATATATATATACATATATATTCATATATTACTGTATTTGAGTTTATGTATATATGTGTGTCTATATGTATATATATTAGGGTATATATATATATATATATATATATATATATATATATATATATATATATATATATATATATATATATATATATATATATGAATAATTGTGATACCTTGATATATATACATCTATATGTGATTGTATGTATATATAGATAGATTGGTATATGTATTTATATCCATAGAGGAATGTATATGTATATATGTTTGTCTATAAGTGTATGTGCATTTGGTTCTAGTATTTTTGTGTGGGCAGTTGAGCAGTGCCAGCATCGGATACTGCAGTATGCTGCAGCAGTGAGGAACCCAACAATCATTAACTCAGCAGCTTTCACTAATAAGAGAGCAACAACAGAGAGCCACAACATGCTTCAGCGCACAGCAAGTCTGGCTAGGTAGTGCAGCACTGTGTGTGTGCAGCCTTGAGACCCAGGCGGGTTCAGCAACCATTCAGTTCAGCAGTGGAGCTTCAACTATAGAGCAGCAGGCAAGGATCAGTCAGTGAATGTTCAGTTCAGTGCACAGCATGTGCACAACAACGTGGCATTGTATAGAGAATAGTTCAACAAGGGATAGTATGCAGTGAACCATCAACAGGAAATGAGCACTGCTAGTGAAGCAGCAGGATACTGGATACAGCAATTGGTGCAACAACCTTCACAGCAAACTGCATGCAACTGAAGAGCAATAGCAGCTGCCACAGTGCAGTATATTCAGCCAAGATTTCAACTAACTGCAGTATGCAAGTACAATGTGCAGCAAACACACTGAGCAGTAGTAGCTGCAACCTCAGCAGCTTGCACTAGCAGCAGAATAACTCAGCATCTTAAGCAAATACACTGTAACAAGAGCAGCATATTGCTGCATCAATCAGTATATAACAGGAAGTGAGCCAACAGCAAGTAGTATCACACACCTGCAAGTAGCAGTTTCAGTAAGATAAAACAACAAGGAGAGCAGTCACCAGCAAGCAGTGAGCAGAGCAATGCAACACTGCATTGAGCAGCATGCACAACAAGAGAAGTGTGCAATATCAGCAAGCATGCAATAACTTGTGCATCATCCAATTTCAGCATCAGTGGTTCAGTGCAGATTAGCTAAGGATCTTGGTTCAGGTAAGGTACGTTGGGTTTTGGTTCAGTAAAGTTTTGGAGTAAATGAGTTAGTTAGTATACTAGATAGAAATAGTTAAAATAAGCAGTTAGTTAGTTATCAAGGTATTTGGTTAAGTCTAGTTGTTTTCTATATTAGCTAAATTGGTAATACGTAGTTTAATAGTTGTTATAATAGTGAAGTCTTATACATAAGGATTATAGCTATATGTTACTATTTTAAGGTATCAGTTAGTTGAATATTTTTAGTTGGGTTGTGGGTGATTAGTTAAGTAGTTGAGTTATAGTTTAGGTTCAGTATCCAGGTATCAGTGGGTTTAGTTTCTGTCCAGTCCTATATTTCAGTGTAGTGTTTGTTAATTATTTAGTTGAGATATTAGTTTATGTAGAGTAGTTAGTTGATGTGTTAGTTGTTTATTTATTAGTTAGTTGTGTTTTAGTGTATAGTATTGATATCTAGTTAGTTAGATATATGTAGTATGGTATATATTTACGATTAGTAGTTAGACATTATATAGTTAGTATTGGTTTGGGGTTTTATTTTGTGTACTAGCTATTATATTATAGTTAGTATTTATAAAAATTAGTGTAGGCACATATATATATATATATATATATATATATATATATATATATGTTAGTTATGCACATATGTAGTGTGGTAGTGTGATACGCATTGGTGCAAGGCCAAGGTATCGTATTTTTATTGTATCGTATTTTTATTGTTTTGATATAGTATTAAGTATAGTGACATATATATATATATATATATATATATATATATATATATATATATATATATATATATATATATATATATATATATATATATATATATATATATATATATATAACACTATTTTTATATAAATAAACTTGCGTATCTTAGGATACAGCATTTTGTGTGGTTTTTAGTATCTTAGATTAGTTAGTGTAGCTTAGTTTCATAGTATATTGACTTAGTATCATAGTGTTAGACTCATACACCCTAGACTTAGTCGGTTTGACTTAGAAATGGCTTTGTGACCTAGATGTCGACTAGTTTAACTTAAATTCATTCCAATACCTTGTATTAATGCAATATTTCATATATAGGTTTGTGTGACACCAGTTGGGACACAGTTTGACATTCATTGCTTGGACGGCAGGTGAGTACATTCTCTGATAGTTTCCATTATTTGATAATTACTATAATACAAGTATCTAAAAATGTTTTACATGACTCTTGATACATTGGTACACGGACTAGTATACACATGGATCAGTCATGAGATATTATATATATTGTTCATTGTTCCTCGTGTTCTCAATATTTAACTTAGACAATGTTTCGTGTTCAACGTTCAAAGTTTAACTTAGACAATGTTTCAATGTTCAATGTTCAATGTTTAATGTTTCGTGTTCAAGGTTTATTGTTTACATGGCCTTGAGTATCTTGTATCATAACGTATCATGGTTGGATCCATTATACTAGTTGGGGAAAAAGCGGAAAGTGGTAGCTAGGTACGTGATCAAATCCTAGACATTGTTCAATATTTAACTTAGACAATGTTTATCCAACGTTAAAGTAGATAATGTTCACCCAAGCCGATCACATATCTAACTAGTATTTCAATGACTTAGCATAGTTACTGTTCTTCACCATATTCTAGTTTATTGTTTTATTCTATTATCTTGTTCTAGTTCATCGTGATCATTGTATATTGTATTGTTTATTGTTTACTGTTCTTCCACCATAGTTGATATTGTTCATTGTTTATCGTCTTGAATTATATTCTCTAATTCTGTTTATAGTCATTATCAATTAATTAGAACTGCTATTGGGTTGTACTTCATTTTATTCCTGACTGGAAAATATTTTTCAGATGAATGGTTAGAAATAATGTGTCCCACTCACTATGGACCGACAGATGGAGTGTCACCCGAGGATAGTGCCAGAGACTGAGGCCTTTTAGATTTCCATACCTTGTAGTAGTTATTTCTTTTATAGACATTGGTTTGTATTATTGTTTTGAGATCTGGAATTGTATTTAGTTTTGAGTTGGTCATGTGATATTTTGAGACTTGTATTTCTTTTCTTTCTATTCTATATTGTGCTTACATCTTTCTTTAGTTTTATATGTAATTGAGTATCATTATAAGACTTGAGATGGCATGACAGTATATTATATACATTGTGTGAGATATTAGATAGTAGACCAAGACAGTGTTCTACCGTCTATGCTGCGGTGTAGGCTGGACGTACCCACGTACTCGTGCCCCTATACAGGGTGCGGATCGTGACAGTATTATTTGAAGAAAATGATACAATTATTCAGAATCATTATAGTGGAGGATAAATCTATGAATGAAACATAGATGGATTAACTGATAAACAAATATATGATCAGACGAATGATGATGTATTCTAATGTTGCTAAAGTTGTTGGTAACAATGATAAAGATACCGCTAAATTTATTACTTGCGATTTTATTGACATTTTTTGGGGCTGGTGGACTAAATGTATGAGTAAAGCCATCGACAAGAAATATTAAATATCATCAAAACTTAGACTAATACAAATAATAATACTCATACTGTAATACATGATGATGTTTGCACCTTAATAATTACAATATTAGAACACTTTACTCATACTGTAATACATGATAATGTTTACACCTTAATAATTATAATATTAGAACACTTTACTTGAGAAATTTCTGACCATGGAGAAAGAGTAAGAACTCTTCTTCAGAATTTAAGGTGTCCAACTCTAACTCACTTTAGGTGGTACAAAGATACTTTCCTAAGTAGAGTTATGTTACTTGGTGATGCAAATGATGCTCACTGAAAGTCAAAGTTCATTGATGGTCTTCCTAATTTATTTGCTGAAAGAATACATCAAGGATTAATGAACCAAAATAATAGTGTTATTCCTTATTCCAATTATACTTATGGTAATTTGATCAATAAGTGCATTGAAGAATGATTAACTTTATGTAATGACTTAAAACTAAGACATCAATTAAAATCTTAAAGAATCTCTAAGAGAAAGCAACTGGGAGATTCAAGATATTCTTGATTCATTTGACAAGGTCTTACCTTTGTCAGAACATTCCTTTCATTAGAGGATTCTTCGTAGGAAAAATAAATAATATGTTATTTTCTATCCCAAAATGTATTAGGAATATTACTATAAGTTTGTAGCTTAAAGTCTTCTTCGACTTATTTTATTTTCTGTTGGATTTTTAACTTTTTTAATTGCTGGGTTATATTAACCTGAGCAATTTTCTCCTTTAGAAAGTGTATCTGATTTTCTTTAAGAGATACTTCATTAATGATTTTAACAATTGGATTAGTTATAAATTCAAAAGTTATTATTTTTCTTTATAACTGGTAGTAATTTCAACTCTATTTATCTCATTAATTGGCATAAATTTTTCTAAGAAAGGTGTTCCCAAAAGACATGCTAAGATAATATTTTTTTGCACTAAATTTGTGCAATAAGTTATCCAAGGCATGCTCAATTCTAGTCAATTATTGACCCATAACTTGGATATACACATTTGTGTAATTATTCTGCTAAACCAAAATAATGGTGTTATCCCTTATTCCAATTACACTAACGGTAATTTGATCAATAAATGTATTGAAGAAATGTATATATATATATATATATATATATATATATATATATATATATATATATATATATATATATTTATTTATTTATTTGGATTTGTTATAAATTTGTTTATATTTTAATTATAATTTGCTGTAGATATATTGTCACGCCCAATCCCAAAATACCGAGGGACCAGACACGTGTCAATGGCCAGCAGTACGCACCGATGAACAACCCAATTTAATGGATCCATCAGGGCATACTTAAGCTGTAAAATCAAGTCTAAGACAACATGGCACAACTAATCTCATCCACACAAGATATAAAATATAATCCACAGAATAAATAAGGAATGTAAATCATCCGCTAGTCTCAACAAAATGCTTCGGGGAACAACCCGATAAATATCTGATACAATGGTTCAACAGACCAAAAATAAATAACTGAAATAAGTAAATAAATACTGAGCATGAACATGGATGCTCAGGAGAAGTCTTCGGCTAACACCTCATCCTCGGATGGTGGTACAGCTCCTGGATCAGCTCCTGCTCCGGTCCTGTATACCTCGGGATAGATCTCGTCCTCAAATCCTGGGGACATAAACCGGATCCAGGTCCTCAGGGGACATAGCAAGGTACAAGAAAGCTTATGCCAAAATAAATGCAGTACAACAGATAATAAAATAAATAAGGTAAATAAGTAACCATCTAAGTGAAAATGCAAGTGAGAGCAGCACGAGTACGCAGGCTGAGCCACTACAAGCTTTGTGTCGGGGAGCCGGTAGTGGTAATAACACGTAATGTGCCTAGCTCTGCTACGAGAGTCTACGGCCTCACAATAGTAGTAGATATATATAGAAAAACAGCCTGTAGCTTGTGTGTCTCTCCCCACCCAATGTAACCACGCATATCATGACCATAACGTCTCATGTCCATGTAAAGCGGGATCATCACTAATACAATAAGTCATATGTATCTATGAATATAGTATCTCTGTCAAGTCCTGTATCCTATACAGAATCACCACGAATATCTTGGGAATATCCTGTCTCATGAACAGTGTCAAGTGTCCTGGGTCAAAGTGTACTTGGTAAGACAAGTACGAGAAGATAAAGTGTCACGAATATCCATCTCTAGATGACCATACACAATACCGCGTACAGTGTTGGCACCCGACTAATAATCGGACGCTAAGTATATCACACGGTCCTAGGTTAAGCATGCACAGCAATATAAATGAAGCAAGGAAAATATAACAATACTGCAGAGTTTGGCAAGGTACACTTGCCTGATGTTTGAATATCAACAGTCGTCCCGGTATCAGCGGATCCTGTGGGTACTACTCCAAAAGCTGTAATAAACATCACCAACCATCTCAGAAGATGTCAAATAGTTAGAAATGCCTGTCCTTACGTCCAATTTGGACACAGGGGCAAAAAGGACATTTTTGGGCCAAAGCGGGTTCCATATGTGGGCCACTTTGCACCGAAAAGCGGGTCAGGGTCAAAGGTCTCCAAATTCCTCAAACTCAGTATCTACAAGTCAGGAACGATGATACAAACCCAACAGAACTTCCAGAATTGGATTCCGATGAGCCGATCATAAAATCGCCCGTCAAGTAGAGCCTGTGGGGCCCACGATACACGATTTTGTCAACGTTCTCAGAATCGAACCAAACTTGGGTCACAGGACCAGCGTTTTGCTACGAGTCCGATGGCGTAAGTTTTGTCTCGATCCGACGTGTGTACACAAAATTACAGCATGTTCCCGAATGGACGGATACGGGGCGTTGTCGGCGGATACGGGGCGTTGATTCCGGTGTGCACGCACATCCGAATCGACTTTTGCGAAATCTCACATGTCCGTATCAACGTCGCACATGTTTCGGTAAGGACCGCGTGCGACCAAGTCGTCCCGTTTGGCGGGACGTACTCAGTTCCGGGGTGAAACAGGACATTATTTTTCCTATTTTTGGATCGCGGTGTGCGATCACCACAGGATACGATGCACCGAGCGGATTACATGGGCACCGAGAGGATTACACAGTCTACGTATTGCAACTGACGGAATCGAAAACGGAGTTACGAGGTGAGAGAAAATGGTACCTGAACAGGGCTCCGTGTTAGCTGAATTCCACGTGTCCGAGTCGAGTCTACCGTGTCCTGGACACTGTGTCCAAGCTAGGGTTCATGATGCCGTCAACGAGCCATCGGAGAGGGGCTGTGCTCGGGTTGGCAAAGGGAGGCTTGTCAGGCTGAGCGGTGGCGGCTAGCCTAGGCGCTGCGGCGGAGGCGGCTCGGGGCGAGCGGGCTGGGGCGGTTCAGCCGCGGGGTGGAGTTGCTGTGGGCAGCAGACCGGAGAGAAAAGATCGAAGGGTGCTGGGTCGGTGTCGACGAGGGAAAACTGGGCGAGGGTGGTGGTCTTGGAGTTCGGGTCCGCGGCGAGGTCGGGCGGATGGGGGAAACCGGGTGGTTGGGGTCGTGGCTACGCCGGGGAGCGGTGGAGGAGGAGTGAGATACGGGGGAGGGAGAACTGGGCGGTCGAAGGCCTGGTTGTCGTGCGTCTCGGCGGAAGAAGATAAGAGGGTCTGGCGGCAGGGCGGCGCACGGAAACCGAGACGGGGGCTTAAATAGCCTGAACAGTGTTCCCGGCTAGGGTTCCCAATGGGTTTCGGGTCGGGTTTGGCTCACGCCCGACCCGACCCAGTTTACTGTTTTGGTTCAGCCGGTTTGGTTCAGATTTGGGTTTAACTCAGTTTTATATAATCAATAGTTTTTAAGGCTTAAAACGCGTCTCCGATGTCCAATAAATACACCGAAAAATGCCCCATGACCGGTTTTCCATTTTACACCATAAAATCTTATTTTCATAATATTTTAACATCAATAATCTGCCTTTAAAAATCCTTAACTCATAATTACCTTGGTACTTCATCCAGAAAATGCCGAAAATCCGGGAAATTATATTAAAATTATTCTGAAAAAAATAGGGTGTTTACAATCTAGCCTCAAAAGGATTGCGTCTTCGCAATCAAAGAATAAGATATTATAGAAAGAATTATGGTGATTACTAACTTGCTTAGTTTACAACTGCATCCATGAATAAGTAGGGTTAACGCTGGCGCATACTATCCTCTCGTTCCCAGGTCGATTCGCCAGGAGAATAATGTTTTCAAGCTACACGAACCAGTCTGATTGTCTGTCCCCGCAATGTCTTCTTACTGACGTCGAGGATGCCAACTGGTTGTTCTTCATATCTCAAGCTTGGGCCTACTGCGATCTCTGATTGATCGACTATGTGACTGGGGTCGGTCACGTACCTCCGCAGCTGTGAGACGTAGAATACGTCATGCACTCCCTCTAAGGATGGGGGTAATGCAAGACGATAAGCCACCTCACCAATGCGCTCTAGGATATCAAATGGCCAAATATACCTTGGGCTCAACTTGCCTCTGCTCCCGAATCTAATGGTACCACGAGTGGGCGAGATCCTCAAGAACACGTGCTCTCCTTCTTTGAACTCTAGGGGACGTCTGTGTGTATCTGCCCAATGCTTCTGTCTGTCCTGAGCTGCTCGAAGATGATTCTGAATCTGTTTCACCTTCTCCACTGTCTGCGTTACCAATTCTGGATCCAGTATTTGACGTTCACCAACGTCACTCCAACATATAGGCGATCTGCACTTCCTTCCGTATAAAGCTTCGAATGGTGCCATCTGAATGCTGGCCTGATAACTGTTGTTGTAGGAGAACTCTACTAAGTGTAAATGATCTTCCCAAGATCCTCCAAAGTCTAGCATACATGATCGTAACATATCCTCCAAGATCTGAATCGTGTGCTCCGATTGACCATCTGTCTACGGATGGTAAGCTGTGCTAAATTTGAGTCTGGTGCCAAGACTCTCTTGCATGCTTCGCCAAAAATGAGATATAAATCTCGAATCTTGATCCGATACAATACTAACCGGCACTCCATGTAATTTGACGATTTGTCGCATATACATGTCGGCTAGTACCTCTGTGGACTGTCCAACTCTAAATGGCAAAAAGTGTGCCGATTTAGTGACTCTATCCACGATAACCCATACTGCATCTCTGCCGCTGGGGCTCCTTGGAAATCCTGTGACAAAATCCATCGTGATATATTCCCACTTCCATTCTGGTATAGGAAGCGGCTGTAACATACCTGCAGTCCTCTGATGCTCAGCCTTTACTTGCTAACAGACTAAGCATTTGGCCACAAATCTTGCAATCTCCCTTTTCATTCCATGCCACCAATAATACTGTCTCAAGTCTCGGTACATCTTGGTTCCTCCTGGGTGGACAGAGTATATAGAGCTATGTGCTTCAGTCATTAACTCCTGTCTCAATTCTCCATTTGGAACATACAGGCGATTTCCAAACCTCAATGTTCCGTCTTCGTGTATGCGAAGTCCTGTCTGCATGCCTGCTTCTGTCCTCTCTTTCAGTCTTTGAAATCTAGCATCGGTGGGCAACGCCTCTTTAATCTTCTCCACGAGTGATGACTTAACTTCCAGATTAGCCAGTAATCCACTGTCCTGGTAAAATAACCTCTATCTGAAGCTCCTGTAGACCTCTCAATAACTCGGGCTGCATCGTCAAGAAATAAGCCGTAGGGTTCCTGCTGAGTGCATCTGCTACGACATTTGCCTTTCCCGGATGATACTGCAGATCTATATCGAAATCTACCATCAATTCAAGCCAACGTCTCTGTCTCATGTTAAGCTCCTTCTGAGTATATACATACTTCAGACTCTTGTGATCTGTAAAGATGTCTACCTTCTCACTATAAAGGTAGTGCCTCCAAATCTTCAATGCAAATATAACTGCTGCTAACTCTAGATCGTGTGTTTGGTAGTTTTTCTCATGGACCTTCAACTGTCTCGACACATAAGCAATGACTTTGCCATGTTGCATCAAAACACATCCTAGTCCACTACCTGATGCATCACTGTAAACAACAAAACCTCCTGACCCTGAAGGAAGAGTCAAGACAGGTGCTATTGTTAATCTTCTCTTCAATTCTTCGAAGGACTTCTGGCATTCTTCTGTCCATATAAATTTCTGGTCTTTATGTGTCAGCTTCGTCATCGGTTCTGCGATCCTTGAGAAATTTTCTACAAACCTTCGGTAATATCCCGCGAGTCCGAGAAAACTTCTCACCTCTGTAACTGATGTGGGTGTAGGCCAAGTCTCTATTGCCGCAACTTTCTCTGGATCCACTGAAAGTCCTTCTCCTGAGATGATATGTCCCAAGAAAGGCACTTTGTCCATACAAAACTCACACTTACTGAGTTTGGCATATAACTTCTCCTGCCTCAAGGTCTCTAACACGATCCTGAGATGCTCCTCGTGCTCTTCATGGCTCTTAGAATATATGAGGATGTCATCAATGAACACAACCACAAATTTATCTAAGAACTGATGAAAGACTCTGTTCATTAAACTTATAAACACTGCTGGCGCGTTGGTTAAACCAAACGACATTACCAAGAACTCATAATGTCCATACTTGGTCCTGAAAGCTATATCTTCCTTCCTTACTTTGATCTGATGATAGCCGGATCTAAGGTCAATCTTCGAGAATACCCTTGCACCACTCAATTGATCGAATAGATCATCAATGCGTGGTAAGGGATACCTGTTCTTGATGGTCACAGCATTTAGTGCCCTGTAGTCAATGCATAACCGTACTGTTCTATCCTTCTTTGGCACAAATAATATGGGTGCTCCCCAAGGTGAAACACTGGGCCGAATGAAACCCTTCTCCAGAAGATCATCAACCTGTTCTTTCAACTCCACTAACTCCTTAGGTGCTAGCTGATATACTAATGAAGTGATAGGCTCTGCTCCTGGAGTTAAGTCTATTGTGAATTCTATTTCCCGATCAGGCGGTAAACCTGGAAGATCATCAGGAAATACATCCCCAAATTCTGATATGACTCTTGGGTAACCTGTCTCCTCTTCTACAGATAGTACCCTAAGAGTAGGCTGAACTCCTTGCTCTACTGCTCCTCGAAGAAACTCAAATTCTGGATGTCCAGGCGGTCTAAATATAACCCGCCCAAGTCGGCAATCAAGAGTCGCATGGTACTGACTTAACCAGTCCATACCAAGTACGACATCATAATCCGGCATGGAAAATATCAAAAATTGAGCTCGCATCTCTCTTCCATAAACTACTACAGAATATGATCTACAGACGTCACTAACCGGAATAATTCTACCTCCCGTAAGAATTTTCTTCATCTTCGGAAGGGGTGCGGTAGCTACTCTATGGGTGGCTACAAAGCTAGCTGCTATAAATGAATACGATGCTCCAGAATCAAATAATGCTACAGCTGGTAATGAAGCTACTAAAATAGTACCTGCGATGACCTCGCCCGCAGTAGCTTTCTCCTCAACAGCTAATGTGAATGCCTGGCCTCGACCCTGAGCTGGACCTCTCTGCTGCTGAGCCTGCTGAAATAGAGCTGCCTGTGGTGCCAGGGGTGGTCTCTGCTGATTTCCTCCTGGGGCTGGGGGCCTGACGCCTCCAACTCCTGTCTACTGTGCTCCTACTGCTGGATAAGCTGGTCGTGGTACGGGCAAGGCTAGTCTCGGTGCTCCCTCTCTATGTCTCAGTGTGGTCTGCAGGTACTACTCCGGTTGCTGAAATAAACATTACCATTAGATTCAGAAAATATCAAATAGCTAAAAACGTCTGTACTTGAGTCCAATTTGGACACAGGGGCAAAAAGGTCATTTCCGGGCCAAAGCGGGGTCCACATGTGGGCCACTTTGCACCGAAAAGCGTGCCAGGGTCAAAGGTCTCCAAATTCGTCAAACTCAGTGTATATAAGTCAGGAACGATGATACGAACCCAACGGAACTTCCAGAATTAGATTCCGATGAGCCAATCACAAAATCGCCCGTCGAGCGGGGCCTATGGGGCCCACGACACGCGATTTCGTCAACATTCTCAGAATCGAACCAAACTTGGGTCACAGGACCAGCGTATTGCTACGAGTCCGATGGCACAAGTTTCGTCTCGATCCGACGTGTGTACACAAAGTTAGGGCGTGTTCTAGAAAGGTCGGATACGGGGTATCGTCGGCGGATACGCGTTGATTCCGGTGTGCACGCACATCCAAATCAACTTCCGCAAAATCCTACACGTCCGTATCGACGACGCGCACGTATCTGTGAAGACCGCGCGCGACCAAGTCGTCCCGTTTGGCGGGGCATACTCGGTTCTGGGGTGAAATAGGGCGTTATTATTTTTCCTGTTTTGGATCGCGGTGTACGATCACTACAGGACGCGATGCACCGAGCGGGTTGCACGGGCACCGAGAGGGTCATACAGTCTACGCATAGTAACTGACGGAATTAAAAATGGAGTTACGAGGTGAGAGAAAACGCTACCTGAACAGGGCTCCGAAAACCGAATTTTCTCCGTGTCCGAGTGTCTCCTTCGTGTCCTGGACGCGTCCGAATCTCTGCTTCGTGTCCGCTGTGTCCGTGTCCACTGCTCTAGGGTTTAGGGCAGCGGTGTCAGATCCTGCTGTGTCCGGAGACCGCGGAAGAGGAGAAGAAAGGAGGACAGGGCCCGGCAAGGTGAAGGGCTGTGGTGTTCGACGAGGATGGGAGAAGGTGGTCGGCTTCCGAGGGGTCGTGGTGGAGTGCAGGTGGTGGTTGGCTGGGATGTGATGGTGGAAGGACGGCGAGGAGGTTCGAGCAGGCTGGGCGGAGGAGAGTCGTCGTCTGGTCGGGGACGAAGGCTGGGGAAGACGGCTGTGCGGGCGGCCACGGCGCTGCAGGTCGGGGACGGAGATCTGGAGGAGAGGCGGCGGGGTGATGAGGATGTTAGGGTTCAGGCGACGCTGGGGGTTCGAGGAGGAGGTCGGAGCTAGGGCGAGTCCGGGTCGTGCTGGAGCCGTGCGGCGAGGTGGAGGAGTCGGGTGTGGAGTCGGGCGGCTGGGCTAGGGTTTCTGGGAAGAAGGAGGAGGGCGTCGACGACGGGGGCAGCCGGCGGAGACCTAGGGTTCAGGGGAGGAGCGATGGAAGGAGGATGACGAGGAAGAAGGAGGGTCGGGCGGCGCTCGTGTTAGGGGAGTCGACGGCGAGCGGATCGGTGCTGGGTGGCGCTGGACGCGGCGGGGAGGGGCCGACGTGGCCGCGGGAAAGTGAACGCGGGAGAGGCCGGGGAGCGGCGCCGGAGTCGTCGGCGAGCGGAGGGTCGGCGGGCAGAGGGCGGCCGGCGGCTTAGGGTTAGGTTAGATTAGGGTTTGGGTTAGGGTTAGGGTTAGTAATTAGGGATTTTGGGAAATTTAGGAATTAGGGATTTGTTTTCTTTTTCTTTTCTTTTGTGGAGAAAACCTAGGGAATCATGTATTTATACATTACAGGAATTGGACTAGGGTTAGACCTAGGATTCGGGCTGGGTCAACGGGTCAACGCTCCTTGGGCTGGGCTTCGGCTCTCATGGGGATGTCGGGCGTTGGCACGGATTTAATTTCGGTTTAATTCTAAATTGGGTTCTAGGGCTTTAAACGGGTTTCCGGAGTCCAATAAATTCACCGAAAATTACCACATGTCCGGTTTTTCGTTTTACACCCTAAAATATTATTTTCATAATATTTTAATATGAATTAACCAAAATTAAAAAATTATTAAATTACCAACGCCTAGGGTTCAATTTCCGAAAATTTACAGGAAAAGATTGGGGGAAATCCAAAATTAAAATTCTGAAAATCAGGGGGCTTACAATCTACCCAACTTATAAAAATTTCGTCCTCGAAATTAAAATAGGGTAGGGCTCTCTTTATCCAATCTCACTTGATTACAGTCTAATGGATTCCTCTAAAGTGAACATTGCGGTCTCTACCCAACTTAGATTTTACCCATCTCTCATCTAAGGCTATACATCTAATAAAGCTATGCCCCAACTTATTTAATCATGTTATTGGATCCTCAAGTCTTTAACACCAAACATACCACCTATGGTATTCCCTTAATCATATATAAAAGGGTCGTCACAATGCGACTGGCCTGTGGGGTATATCTAGTGTTGTCTATATATCAACTTATACTAGGCACTAGGTTTCGTCTTTCCGAAGTAAGGGAAGACAAAGTTCAATAATAAAGAGTTCAAGGACGAGGTAATAGAATAGAAGTATCAGGATCAAGGCGTTTAATAAAGTCCAATGGGAATTGTCAAGTTGTTGTGGATTGAAATCCTATTGGTAAATTCCTATTCGTATGCTCGTATTAGTACAGTTATGTAACTGATACGATATGCTCGGACATATCTAGAGGGCAAGTATACTAGTCAACTATATATCCCAATCCACGTAAAGTAGTCGTGCGAAGAGGCGAACCAAAATGCACTAAGGTTGATCAGACCGTAATACACTGATTCTGAATAGACAACTGTATTAGTGTACGCGTCCAATAATACAGATGTCATGATCAAGCTCGATAAAAGGATAAGCTTGCAAAACTAGGCTATATTAGCAGCATAAGTCAAGGTAGTACAACAATTAGAAGTACGCTAGATGATGATGAAAGGGGGTACACTTAATTCAAGTTCTCAAAACAACACAAAATAAGCACAATAACAAAAGGCTCTATAATATCTACAGTTATCAATTATAAAAATATTCTAGGTTATAAATTATTAGCAAGTTCAAAATTATATAGGTTAGGGCTGGGGTCACGAACCAATAGGCACGAGATAAAACAAATCGATAAACAGATAACTACGACAAATTATGCGCATTAGCTACTCCATGGGTCTGCGCGTCTTCCAAAGTCATCGCTGGAGCTTGTTCACGTTCTTGCAGTTGATTCCTCTGCTGCTGTTGAGCCTGCTGGAAGAGTATTGCTTGTGGTGCCAGGGGTGGCCTCGGCTGATTCCCTCCTGGGACTGGTGGTCTGACTCCTTCAACTCTCGTTTGCGGTACTTCCAATACTGGAGAGGCTGGCGTTGGTGCTGGTGACATTAGCGCTTTTTCTCGACATTCGGGGCATTCCTTCAGTGAATGCTGACTGGATCCGCAAGCTAAACATACTTTCCTTTTTCGTCTGCACTCGTCCTCAGTATGGCCTCGCTTGCGACAATATGGACAGACAGGTATTGTCTGTGGAGTTGCTTCTGGTGGCTGGTGTACTTGAGGTCTTTGTGCAGCTTCTTCTTGTGGTGCTCCGACTGGTGCTGATGTGGATGGTTGTTGAATCATCAATGCTTTCTCTCGATGCTGAAGACAATCCTTGGCTAAGTGTTGACTGTTTCCGCAAATCAAGCATAATCCTAACTTGCGTCTGCATTCTTTTTGAATATGGCCTATCTTGCCACAATAGTGACAAGTTGGAAGAACTAAGGCTCTTGGTGCTGCTCTCGGTGGTGGATTCATCTGTGGTCGCTTTGCAGTCCTTTCCTGTTGTGCTTGGTCCGGTGCTGATGCATACGGCCGCTTCTGGCTGGACTCTATCCTTGTGTTGCACTCCATGGGTCGTGCTGTAGCAAGAACATTCTCGTCTAAGGTAGTTGTAGTGGGGCTGATTAATCTCCGTAGCTCCGAGCTAAATCTGTCGATGAACTTCTCCGCTTGGATTTGCTGGGCTTCTTTCTGAACCTTCTGTTGGGCTTGCATCATCGCATAGAATATGCGAAACATCTGTTGTTCGTCCATAGCCTGCCCTTGTGGAATGGTAGGCGTCGGTGGAGCCAACTGCGTCGATGGTGGGACGTCATCTTCCGGGATTCTTGAGGCATGCTGACTTGCTTGCTGTGATGATGGACCTTCACTAACTGGTGTCACTTCATCTCCGTTGGTTACCACATCATCTCGTGGTGATCTGGCAGGAGTCTCGTTGTTTGTTCGTAAATCCATAACTCTGCAACCAAAATAAACAATAAGATGCGCACAAGAATCGGCAGGATGCGAGTCAAGAATTTAAATTCGAATCTGATATAGATATCAAGAACGTTTCAAGCAAGTGGATGAGATCCTAGAAACTTATCCTATTCTTATTGCAGGCTTGCTCGGTCCCTAAGTTGAAACCGAACAATTTAGTCGTTGACCTGCATGGGCCACCACAAAAACCATGTCACGCCCCAGTCCCAAAATACCGAGGGACCGGACGCGTGGCAATGGCCAGCAGCACACACCGATAGACAAACCCAATTTAATGGATCCATCGGGGCATGCTTAAGCTGTAATATAAGAATAAGTAGGTCCAATGATACAAACCACAGTCTATACTAATCTCATCCAAAACAGATAATCATAGATCAAATGCCAGAATAAATACAAAGGAAATAACTAACAATCTCAATAACAGTGTCTCGGAGAACAATCCGAGAACAAGTCTGATACAACAATGTAATAGACTGAAAATAAAGAAACTGGAAATAGAAATAAATGAGTATCACCAGACAATACTCAGAAGAAGTCCTTTAGTGTGATCTCGTCCTCGAAGGTCGGTACAGCACCTGTATCAGCTCCTGAATCTGCTCCTGCTGCGGTCCCGTATGCCTCGGGATAGATCTCGTCTGTAAATCCTGGGGACATAATCCGGATCCAGGTCCTCAGGGGACATAGCAAGGTACAAGAAAGCTCATGCCAAAATAAATGCAGTGCAACAAATAATAAAATAAATATGATAAGTATGTAATCATCTGTGTGAAATGCAAAAGAGAGAACATCAAAAGTACTCAGGTTGAAACAACTACAAGCTCTGTGTAGGGGAGCCGGTAGCAGTGATATCATGAGGTGGTCTAGCTCAGCGGGAGACTGAGTAGCCGGCATAATATAGTCAACCTGTAGCCTGCGGGTCTCTCCAGCAATAGATGGAACAATAAGGGAATACTAAAATAACTAGCTAAGTGATATGCAAGATGAGAGCAGCACTAGAACTCAGGCTGAAGCATACTACAAGCTCTGTGTAGGGGAGCCGGTAGCAGCAGTAATAATGAGTAATGGGCCAAGCTCGGGCTTCAGAGTCTTGTGCCTCACGATAATAGGGGTGTATATACATATGATCAGCCTGTAGTCTGTGTGTCTCTCCCCACCCAATGTAATCATACGTCTCATGTCCATGACACGCACAATCATATCTAATGCACAAGTCATCTAATGTCTAGGGATATAATATCAATGTCAGGTCCTGTATCCTATACAGAATCACCACAAATATCTCGGGAAGATCCTGTCTCATGAACAGTGTCAAGTGTCCTGGGTCAAGTGTACTTGGTATGACAAGTACGGGAATATAAAGGGTCACGAATGTCCATCTCTAGATGACAATACACAACACCGCGTACGGTGTTGGCACCCGACTGATAATCGGAGGCTAAGTACGTCACACGGTCCTAGGTTAAGTATGCACAGCACTATAAAGAAGCAAGAAAAATATGTAACAATACTGCAGAGTTTGGCAAGGTACACTTGCCTGGGGTCCTGGCTCCAACTGTAGCTCTGGTCTCAGTGTGGTCTGCAGGTACTACTCCGGTTACTGAAATAAACATTACCATTAGATTCAGAAAATATCAAATAGCTAAAAACGCCTGTACTTGAGTCCAATTTGGACACAGGGGCAAAAAGGTCATTTCCGGGCCAAAGCGGGGTCCACATGTGGGCCACTTTGCACCGAAAAGCGTGCCAGGGTCAAAGGTCTCCAAATTCGTCAAACTCAGTGTATACAAGTCAGGAACGATGATACGAACCCAACGGAACTTCCAGAATTGAATTCCGATGAGCCAATCACAAAATCGCCCGTCGAGCGGGGCCTATGGGGCCCACGACACGCGATTTCGTCAACGTTCTCAGAATCGAACCAAACTTGGGTCACAGGACCAGCGTATCGCTACGAGTCCGATGGAGCAAGTTTCGTCTCGATCCGACGTGTGTACACAAAGTTATGGCGTGTTCCAGAAAGGTCGGATACGGGGTGTCGTCGGCGGATATGCGTTGATTCTGGTGTGCACGCACATCCAAATCAACTTCCGCAAAATCCTACACGTCCGTATCGACGACGCGCACGTATCTGTGAAGATCGCATGCGACCAAGTCGTCCCGTTTGGCGGGGCGTACTCGGTTCCGGGGTGAAATAGGGCGTTATCATTTTTCCTGTTTTGGATCGCGGTGTACGATCACTACAGGACGCGATGCACCGAGCGGATTGCACGGACACCGAGAGGTTCATACAGTCTACGCATAGCAACTGACGGAATTAAAAATGGGGTTACGAGGTGAGAGAAAACGCTACCTGAACAGGGCTCCGAAAATCGAATTTTCTCCGTGTCCGAGTGTCTCCTTCGTGTCCTGGACGCGTCCGAATCTCTGCTTCGTGTCCGCTGTGTCCGTGTCCACTGCTCTAGGGTTTAGGGCAGCGGTGTCGGATCCTGCTGTGTCCGGAGACCGCGGAAGAGGAGAAGAAAGGAGGACAGGGCCCGGCAAGGTGAAGGGCTGTGGTGTTCGACGAGGATGGGAGAAGGTGGTCGGCTTCCGAGGGGTCGTGGTGGAGTGCAGGTGGTGGCTGGCTGGGATGTGATGGTGAAAGGACGGCGAGGAGGTTCAAGCGGGCTGGGCGGAGGAGAGTCGTCGTCTGGTCGGGGACGAAGGCTGGGGAAGACGGCTGTGCGGGCAGCCACGGCGCTGCAGGTCGGGGACGGAGATCTGGAGGAGAGGCGGCGGGGTGATGAGGATGTTAGGGTTCAGGCGACGCTGGGGGTTCGAGGAGGAGGTCGGAGCTAGGGCGAGTCCGGGTCGTGCTGGAGCCGTGCGACGAGGTGGAGGAGTCGGGTGTGGAGTCGGGCGGCTGGGCTAGGGTTTCTGGGAAGAAGGAGGAGGGCGTCGACGACGGGGGCAGCCGGCGGAGACCTAGGGTTCAGGGGAGGAGCGGTGGAAGGAGGATGACGAGGAAGAAGGAGGGTCGGGCGACGCTCGTGTTAGGGGAGTCGACGGCGAGCGGATCGGTGCTGGGTGGCGCTGGACGCGGCGGGGAGGGGCCGACGTGGCCGCGGGAGAGGCCGGGGAGCGGCGCCGGAGTCGTCGGCGAGCGGAGGGTCGGCGGGCAGAGGGCGGCCGGCGGCTTAGGGTTAGGTTAGATTAGGGTTTGGGTTAGGGTTAGGGTTAGTAATTAGGGATTTTGGGAAATTTAGGAATTAGGGATTTGTTTTCTTTTTCTTTTCTTTTGTGGAGAAAACTTAGGGAATCATGTATTTATACATTACAGGAATTGGACTAGGGTTAGACCTAGGATTTGGGCTGGGTCAACGGGTCAACGCTCCTTGGGCTGGGCTTCGGCTCTCATGGGGATGTCGGGCGTTGGCACGGATTTAATTTCGGTTTAATTCTAAATTGGGTTCTAGGGCTTTAAACGGGTTTCCGGAGTCCAATAAATTCACCGAAAATTACCACATGTCCGGTTTTTCGTTTTACACCCTAAAATATTATTTCCATAATATTTTAATATGAATTAACTGAAATTAAAAAATCATTAAATTACCAACGCCTAGGGTTCAATTTCCGAAAATTTACAGGAAAAGATTGGGGGAAATCCAAAATTAAAATTCTGAAAATCAGGGGGCTTACAGTCTTAGATAGTGCTGATGTGTTTGGCCTCTTCAGATTTGACTCCCTTCTAGTGACGCGCTCCATGCGTCGTGCTGCTGCAAAGACATCGGTATAAGATGTAGGTACGACCGATCCAATCAATCTCTGGAGCTCGAACTTCAGTCGTCAAAGAACTTCTCAGCTTTCTCTTCCTCGGTCGAGATCAATGTTGGAGCAAAGCGACTTAGGCGAATAAATTCTGCGTTGTATTCTTTCACTGTCATATTGCCTTGGATAAGGCGGTTGAACTTGTCTCTGAGCTCTGACCGTGCAACTGCTAGGATGTACATCTCTTGGAAGAGTCTGGAGAACTCTTCCCATGTGACTCGGTCCTGTCCGAGCCTCCTTTCCTCTGCTAACCACCAGTGATGTGCATTTTCAGTTAACTGTATTCTGACTGCAGTCATCCACTTCTCTCTCGGAAGTTCAGCGGCTTCCAACTGATGTTGTATGTTTGTGAGCCATTCATGAACTTCTGTTGGCCCCTCTTTACCAGAAAATGTACGAGGTTTTAGATGACGAAAATCGGTGATAGATCCCGTCGCTGTTCGCCTCGCTGGTGGATTTGCCTGCTCCAATGCGGATACCAGGCTGGTTCTTAGATACTCTGCCTCCTGGCGATGTGCCTCTTGCTGAATCTACTACTGGGCTTGCATCATGGCATACATCATCTGGAACATCTTTTGCCCGTCCATGGCTTGTCCAGGCAAGAAAACTGGTATCTGGGGAGTGAACTGTGGTGGAGGTGGGATGTCATCTCTCCGGAACCTTGGATTAGGCTGACCGGCCTGATCGCTCTGCGATGTTTGTCCTCCATTCCCTGGGGTCACTCCGTCTATATAAGTAACCATAGCGTCGTGTGGTATATCCAAAGGGATCTCATCTCCGTTTTGGGGATCCATTACTCTGCAATCAAAAGATAAACTGTAAGAACGCTCAGAGGAATCAAACAAGATGTAAATCAAGTAACAATTTCGAGTTCGATATAGAGTTCAATAATGGTTTTAATAATGGATGAGATCCTAGAACTTATCCTATCCTTAGGGAAGGCTGGTTCGGTCCCTAAGTTAAAACCAAACAATTTAGTCGCAGACCTGCATGGGCCACCACAAAAACCATGTCACGCCCCAATCCCAAAATACTGAGGGATCAGACACGTGTCAATAGCCAGCAGTACGCACCGATGAACAACCTAATTTAATGGATCCATCAGGGCATACTTAAGCTGTAAAATTAAGTCTACGACAACATGGCACAACTAATCTCATCCACACAAGATATAAAATATAATCCACAGAATAAATAAGGAATGTAAATCATCCGCTAGTCTCAACAAAATGCTTCGGGGAACAACCAGATAAATATCTGATACAATGGTTCAACAGACCAAAAATAAATAACTGAAATAAGTAAATAAATACTGAGCATGAACATGGATGCTCAGGAGAAGTCTTCGGCTAACACATCATCCTCGGATGGCGGTATAGCTCCTGGATCAGCTCCTGCTCCGGTCCCGTATACCTCGGGATAGATCTCGTCCTCAAATCCTGGGGACATAATCCGGATCCAGGTCCTCAGGGGACATAGCAAGGTACAAGAAAGCTCATGCCAAAATAAATGCAGTGCAGCAGATAATGAAATAAATAGGGCAAATAAGTAACCATCTAAGTGAAAATGCAAGTGAGAGTAGCACGAGTACTCAGGCTGAGCCACTACAAGCTCTGTGTCGGGGAGACGGTAGTGGTAATAACACGTAATGTGCCTAGCTCTGCTACGAGAGTCTACGGCCTCACAATAGTAGTAGATATATATAAAAAATAGCCTGTCGCCTGTGTGTCTCTCCCCACCCAATGTAACTACGCATATCATGACCATAACGTCTCATGTCCATGTCAAGCGGGATCATCACTAATGCAACAAGTCATATGTATCTATGAATATAGTATCTCTGTCAAGTCCTGTATCCTATACAGAATCACCACAAATATCTCAGGAATATCCTGTCTCATGAACAGTGTCAAGTGTCCTGGGTCAAAGTGTACTTGGTAAGACAAGTACGAGAAGATAAAGTGTCACGAATATCCATCTCTAGATGACCATACACAACACCGCGTACAGTATTGGCATCCGACTAATAATTGGACGCTAAGTACGTCACACGGTCCTAGGTTAAGCATGCACAGTAATATAAATGAAGCAAGAAAAATATAACAATACTGCAGAGTTTGGCAAGGTACACTTGTCTGATGTTTGAATATCAACAGTCGTCCCGGTATCAGCGGATCCTGTGGGTACTACTCCAAAAGCTGTAATAAATATCACCAACCATCTCAGAAGATGTCAAATAGCTAGAAACGCCTGTCCTTACGTCCAATTTGGACATAGGGGCAAAGAGGACATTTTCGGGCCAAAATGGGTTCCATATGTGGGCCACTTTGCACCGAAAAGCGGGTCAGGGTTAAAGGTCTCTAAATTCCTCAAACTTAGTGTCTACAAATCAGGAACGATGATACGAACCCAACGGAACTTCCAGAATTGGATTCCGATGAGCCAATCACAAAATCGCCCGTCAAGTGGAGCCTATGGGGCCCACGATACACGATTTTGTCAATGTTCTCAGAATCGAACCAAACTTGGGTCACAGGACCAGCGTATTGCTACGAGTCCGATGGCACAAGTTTCGTCTCGATCCGACATGTGTACACAAAGTTACAACGTATTTCCGAATGGACGGATACGGGGCGTTGTCGGCGGATACATGTTGATTTCGGTGTGCACGCACATCCGAATCGACTTCTGCGAAATCTCATACGTCCGTATCAACGTCGTGCACGTTTCGGTAAGGATCACGTGCGACCAAGTCGTCCCGTTTGGCAGGGCGCACTCAGTTCTGGGGTAAAATAGGGCATTATTTTTCCTGTTTTTGGATCGCGGTGTGCGATCACCACAGGACGCAATGCACCGAGCGGGTTGTACGGGAACTGAGAGGGTTACACAGTCTACGCGTTGCAACTGACGAAATCAAAAACGGAGTTACGAGGTAAAAGAAAATGGTACCTAAACAGGGCTCCGTGAACGCTGAATTCCACGTGTCCGAGTCGAGTCTACCGTGTCCTGGACACTATGTCCAAGCTAGGGTTCAGGATGCCGTCAACGAGCCATCGGAGAGGGGCTGTGCTCGGGTTGGCGGAGGGAGGCTTGTCAGGCTGAGCGGTGGCGGCTCGCCTGGGCGCTGCGGCGGAGGCGGCTCGGGGCGAGCAGGCTGGGGCGGTTCAGCCGCGGGGTGGAGTTGTTGTGGGCAGCAGACCAGAGGGGGAAGATCGAAGGGTGCTGGGTCGGTATCGACGAGGGGAAACTGGGTGAGGGTGGTGGTCGTGGAGTTCGGGTCCGCGACGAGGTCGGGCGGATGGGGGAAACCATGTCACGCCCCAGTCCCAAAATACCGAGGGACCGGATACGTGGCAATGGCCAGCAGTACGCACCGATGGACAAACCCAATCTAATGGATCCATTAGGGCATACTTAAGCTGTAAAATCAAGTAAACGACAATCATGGCACAACTAATCTCATCCACACAAGATATAAAATAGGATCCACAGAATAAATACGGAATGTAAATCATCAGCTAGTCTCACAAAGTGCTTCGGGGAACAACCCGATAAATAATCAGATACACTGGTTCAACAGACCAAAAATAAATGACTGAAATAAATAATAAATACTGAGCATGAAACATGGATGCTCAGGAGAAGTCTTCAGCTAACACCTCGTCCTCGGGTGTCGGTACAGCTCTTGTATCTGCTTCTGCTCCGGTCCCGTATACCTCGGGATAGATCTCGTCTGCAAATCCTGGGGACATAATCCAGATCCAGGTCCTCAGGGGACATAGCAAGGTACAAGAAAGCTCATGCCAAAATAAATGCAGTGCAAAAAAATAATAAAAGAAATAGGGTAAGCTATATAACCATCTAAGTGATAATGCAAGTGAGAGCAGCACGAGTACTCAGGCTGAGCCACTACAAGCTCTGTGTCGGGGAGCCGGTAGTGGTAATAACCGGTAGTGGGTCTAGCTCTGCTCCGAGAGTCTACGACCTCTCAATAATAGTGGATGTATATATATATGGAACAGCCTATAGCCTATGTGTCTCTCCCCACCCAATGTAACCATGCATATCATGACCATAACGTCTCATGTCCATGTCAAGCGGGATCATAGCTAATGCAACCAGTCATACTATATCTAAAAATATAATGTCCATATCCTGTATCCTATACAGAATCACCACAAATATCTCAGGAAAATTCTATCTCATGAATAGTGTCAAGTGTCCTGGATCATAGTGTACTTGGTAAGACAAGTACGAGAATATACAGTGTCACGAATGCCCATCTCTAGATGACAGTACCCAACACCGCGTACAGTGTTGGCACCCGATTATTAATCGGACGATAAGTACGTCACACGGTCCTAGGTTAAGCATGCACAATAATATAATAAAATAAGGAAAATATGTAACAATACTGCAGAGTTTGGCAAGGTACACTTGCCTGACGTCTGAATATCCACAATCGTTCCGGTATCAGTGGATCCTGTGGGTACTCCTCCAAAAGCTGTAATAAATATCACCAACCTTCTCAGAAGATATCAAACTGCTAGAAATGCCTGTCCTTACGTCCAATTTGGACACAGGGGCAAAAAGGACATTTCCGGGCCAAAGCGGGGTCCACATGTGGGCCACTTTGCACCGAAAAGCGGGTCAGGGTTAAAGGTCTCTAAATTTCTCAAACTCAGTGTCTACAAGTTAGGAACGATGATACGAATCCAACGGAACTTCCAGAATTGGATTTCGATGAGCCGATCTCAAAATCGCCCGTCAAGTGGAGCCTGTGGGGCCCACGATACGCAATTTTGTCAACGTTCTCAGAATCGGACCAACCTTGGGTCACAGGACCAGCGTATCGCTATGAGTCCTATGGCACAAGTTTCGTCTCGATCCGACGTGTGTACACAAAGTTACAGCATATTCCAGAATGGACGGATACGGGGCGTTGTCGACGGATACGCGTTGATTCCGGGGTGCACGCACATCCGAATCGACTTCTGCGAAATCTCACACGACCGTATCAACGTCGCGCACGTTTTGGTAAAGACCGCGTGCGACCAAGTCATCCCGTTTGGCGGGGCGCACTCAGTTCCAGGGTGAAACAGGGCATTATTTTTCCTGTTTTTGGATCGCGATATTCGATCACCACAGGACGTGATGCACCGAGCGGGTTGCACGGGCACCGAGAGGGTTATACAGTCTACACGTTGCAACAGACAGAATTGAAAACGGAGTTACGAGGAGAGAGAAAATGCTACCTGAACAGGGCTCCGTGAATCTGAGTTTCACGTGTCCGAGACGTTATTTCGTGTCCTGGTCCGAATCTGCCGTGTCCGGGATGTTGCTGGGTCCGTGTTGGCTGTGTCCGGGGTTAGGGCAGCGGCGGCATTCAGGTATTGCCGAGTGGTTGGTGGTGAAAGTGAGCTGGACAGGGAGGAGGCCGGCCGTGCACAGTCGCCGGAGTCGCATAGTCGGTGTCGGGGAAAAGTTCACAGTCGCGTCGGGCTGTGGAGTCGCTGTCCAATCCATCGGGAAGGTCTGCGCCGTCGGGTAACACACAGCGGGTCCAACGGGAAGGTCGGTGCTGTCGGGATGGATACACGGCTGGTCGGAGGACAGCCGCGGGGTCGATGCTCAGTCCGGTCAGCGGGCTGCTACTCAGGTCGCGCGGAGGAAGAGGCACCGCCGGTCGGCTGCTGTGGAGCCGCCCGGGGTCGACGGGCTGTAGCTGGAGCCGCCTCGGGGGGGGCGGTCGGTCAAGTCGGCAGTAGGTCGGCGGCGTCCTCGAAGCCGGCGCCGCAGCTGCTTGACCCAGTCGCCACGGCGGAGGGACTCGACCGGCCGGTGGAGAGCAGAGGGTGAAGGAGGAGGAGACCTGTCGGTGGACTCGGCTAGGGTTTTGATGGAGCGGAGAAGAGGAAGAGGGTGGCGGCCAGGGGAGAAGAGTAGGAGTCGGCTGAACTCTATTTTAGGTTTTGGGATTTGGAATTTCTTTTTTTGGTTCAACCTAAAAAAAGGAAAAAGAAATATAATTGTATATTTATACGTGTAGGATTTGGACTTGGGTTTGACCTAGGATTTGGGCTGGGTCAATGCTCCTTGGGCTTGGGCTTGGGCTTGGGCTTGGGCTTGGGCTTCGGCTCTCCTGGTGATATTGGGCGTTTGCCACGGGTTTAATTCGGTTTAATTTTTCAATAGTTTCTAGGGCTTTAAAAGTGATTTCGGAGTCCAATAAATTCACAGAAAATTACCCTATGTCCGGTTTTCCATTTTACACCATAAAATATTATTTCCATAATATTTTAATATTAATTAAAAATCATTAAATCACATAATTCCCTAGCTTTAATTCCAAAAATTACAGAAATATTGGAAAAATGTTTTAAAAATAAATTGAAAAATCAGGGGGCTTACAATCTACCCAACTTATAAAAATTTTGCCCTCGAAATTAAAATTAAGCCATGGTAGCAGTCAAGGATGGTATAAGATTTGCATTGGTTGAAATGCAAGGCTAGGTTTAATGGAGTGGGCGAAGTTGCACGATGCATATACCAAAAATCATGGGAAAAAATCCATATGAGCGAACAATTGGTTTCTTCCGGTGTCATGGCAATGATGTGGGCACCTAATTGCTCCTTTGCATAAAAATGCCCCACCACTGAAATGTTGCACCAAGATAGAAATGGATGATGGGCATATCTAGGACAAGGGTATGAAATTTGTAGGAAGGCAGTGACTAGAGAAGTGCTCCAAATATCGAGGCAATGGTAAGGGGCGCCACGTGATACCATATTGTAAAACTAATTAGAATACCGTGTTCTATTTCTAAGTGGATCCGATCTAGCCTTAGTCTCACTATCTAAGCCGAGTAGGTCTAATTCTTAGGTGAGGGGGTTTCACGATCCAGCCAACTTGAGACAATGTCGTTCTCAAAATTAAAATAAGGCAGAATATGTTAATCCTTCATGTACAATAAGGCAAGTCAATCATAATCTTCTTGCGATAATTAAAATCCTAATCATATCCATCGCAATCACCTCAAGGTTAAGATAACCAATGTTCCCATCAAACTTCAACCTATGGTTATCTCTTCTCACTTTCTCAAATTATCTATATCCATATCCAAATTTAAATTGAATTCATATAACATCTTCAAGATTTAAATACGCACGTAAATTTTTACCTCACGATCTCTAACTGTCATCATCTCCTCTAGAAGTAATTCGAGTCCAATACTATTCCTATTTCCACTTATAAATTTTTGTATGCTTCAACTTTCTAAATTCCATTCACATCCTCAATAGTTCAGATAGGTAGTCCAACCATTAAATTTTAATTTTTTTTTATTTCCAATCATCAAGTTGAAAAATAATTTAAGTGCAGTCCACCAATATTCAAGTCTGAAATTCTATATTTATCCTCCAAAATTCAAATTGATGATTCTACCTTCATTGTTCAAATTTTTTTTTTTAAATCATGTACTTAAGGTATAGACATTGGGTCCTCAATATCAATTCATTAATCCTCATCATCTTAGTTATTCTTCTAAATTTCTCAAAATTAAAATAGCTTGAACCTCTCCCAATCTAATCTTACTCGATCACAATCCAAAAGAAATTTCTCTCGAGTTGACAATGCACTGCTACCCAACTTGGAATTTACCCATCTATCACATAAGGCTCTTACATTTAAGAAATCTTGTTCCTCAATTTTACTTAATCATGATACTCAATCTCCTAAAATTTAAATATCCAATATATCACCTATGATATACCCTTATTCAGCTATAAGGCAGTCATCTAGTAGTATGTTTGGCCTATGGTGTATATCTAGTACTCTCTGTGTGTCAACTTATACTAGGCACGAGGTTCGTCTTTCCGAAATAAGGGAAGACAGAGATCAATAATAAAGAGTTCAAGGGAATGGTAATATAATACAAGTACGAGGTTCAAGGAGATTAAAGAATTCAAAAATAGGAGAGTTGTCAGGGCAGTTTATGGATTAAAATCCTATTGGTAAATTCCTATGTTCGTATGCTCGTATTAGTACAGTTATGTAATCGATACGATATGTCAGACATGTCTAGGGCTAGTATATTCGTCTACTAATCACTACATATCTCAATCCACGTAAAGTAGTTATACGAAGGGCGAACCAAGCGCACTATGGTTGATCAGACTGTAATACACTGATTCTGAAACGTATTAGTGTACGCGTCCACTAATACATATGTCATGAACAAGCTTGATAAAAGGATAAGCTTGCAAAACTAGGCTATAAAATAGCAGCATAAGTCAAGGTAGTATCTGAAATATAAGTACGCTAGATGATGATACAAGGAGGTAAAATATTCCAGTTCACAAAACAAAACAAAATAAGCAACATTAATAAAGGACTACAATCTCTACAGTTATCATACAACCTCCCTGTCTAAGTCGCTAGTCGACCAAATAGGAGCAAGGACCTCTAAATTCTATTGTCTGAATAAACACTGTCATCTTTTGCTAGCATACAATTAATGCCATTCAGTTACACCGCCTCGATGGATCAAGTGGACTATGTGGTACTAGTCTCAAGGGATAGGGAATATAACTTGTATCGAGGTGGGGGTACAAATTTTGTGATTTAACACTAAGGGATAATCATCGGGTCATAATCTACAAGATTAACTCAAACTTATCAACTCTAACTACTAAGCACAAAATTTTTAAATTCAAGACTACAGCTATAATCCTAGCAAACTATGGGTCCTTAACAAGGAACAAAATTACTTGGCCTACCATCAGAAGTGTCAGGTGGCACGAATTGGAAGACGGAGGAAAGAAGAACACATTTTAGTCGTTGCGCATTAGCGAACGTTAAGGTCGCAGATGAACAACATAAGAAATTTGAAAAGTGGGGCTCTAGATAATATCATGGTTTCCTAAGGTGAAGCGGTATGCTAGTTGCTATGTTTGAGGTATGATTAGAAAAATATTCTATACATTGCTCTTGGCTTTCTAAGGTACTATCTGCTAATATCACGACACGAACCTATATCTTAACACTATCTCACTATGCACATTAGGTTCAGTCCTAACATTCGATCTCAGATTTCTATTGGTTCCTCAAGACTGGGGTAAAATACTAGGGTCAAACATTATGGTAGAACTTCTAACTAACTCTAGTTGTGTCTATACTACTCTCAAGTCTTCACAATACATCAGGAGGTAATGGTAAACCAATTCTAGAGATAAGGAATTCTAGGGTTCACTAGATATTCTAAACTTAGTGGGGTGTCAACACTCTAGTGGTACTCTTAATAGGAATGCTACCTTACTTATCATCTACCAATAGGAACTTATATATTCTAAAAGAGGCTATACTCAAGAAACTATTAGGGAAGCATATGAATCAAGCAGGATGCAATTTATCCGAATGGAATGGATTTGAAGGAGGACGAGTCATAGTTGGTTGTGGATGAGATCCTATACTCTAATCCTAGGTGCAGGCTTGCTCGGTCCCTAAGTTGAAACCGAACGATTTAGTCGTAGACCTGCATGGGCCACCACAAAAATCATGTCACACCCCAGTCCCAAAATACCGAGGGACCGGATACGTGACAATGGCCAGCAGCACGCACTGATGGACAAACCCAATCTAATGGATCCATCAGGGCATACTTAAGCTGTAAAATTAAGTAAACGACAATCATGGCACAACTAATCTCATCCACACAAGATATAAAATAGGATCCACAGAATAAATACGGAATATAAATCATCAGCTAGTCTCACAAAGTGCTTCGGGGAACAACCCGATAAATAATCTGATACACTGGTTCAACAGACCAGAAATAAATGACTGAAATAAATAATAAATACTGAGCATGAAACATGGATGCTCAGGAGAAGTCTTCAGCTAACACCTCGTCCTCGGGTGTCGGTACAGCTCTTGTATCTGCTTCTGCTCCGGTCCCGTATACCTCGGGATAGATCTCGTCTGCAAATCCTGGGGACATAATCTGGATCCAGGTCCTCAGGGGACATAGCAAAGTACAAGAAAGCTCATGCCAAAATAAATGCAATACAAAAAAATAATGAAAGAAATAGGGTAAGCTATATAACCATCTAAGTGATAATGCAAGTGAGAGCAGCACGAGTACTCAGGCTGAGCCACTACAAGCTCTGTGTCGGTGAGCCGGTAGTGGTAATAATCGGTAGTGGGTCTAGCTCTGCTCCGAGAGTCTACGACCTCTCAATAATAGTGGATGTATATATATATGGAACAGCCTGTAGCCTGTGTGTCTCTTCTCACCCAATGTAACCACGTATATCATGACCATAACGTCTCATGTCCATGTCAAGCGGGATCATAGCTAATGCAACCAGTCATACTATATCTAAAAATATAATGTCCATGTCCTGTATCCTATACAGAATCATTACGAATATCTCGGGAAAATCCTGTCTCATAAATAGTATCAAGTGTCCTGGATCATAGTGTACTTGGTAAGACAAGTACGAGAATATACAGTGTCACGAATGTCCATCTCTAGATGACAGTACCCAACACCGCGTACAGTGTTGGCATCCGACTAATAATTGAACGCTAAGTACGTCACACGGTCCTAGGTTAAGCATGCACAACAATATAATAAAACAAGAAAAATATGTAACAATACTGCAGAGTTTGGCAAGGTACACTTGCCTGACATCTGAATATCCATAATCGTCCCGGTATCAGTGGATCCTGTGGGTACTCCTCCAAAAGCTGTAATAAATATCACCAACCATCTCAGAAGATATCAAACTGCTAGAAATTCCTGTCCTTACGTCCAATTTGGACATAGGGGCAAAAAGGACATTTTCGGGCCAAAGCGGGGTCCACATGTGGGCCACTTTGCACCGAAAAGCGGGTCAGGATCAAAGGTCTCCAAATTCCTTAAACTTAGTGTCTATAAGTCAGGAACGATGATACGAACCCAACGGAACTTCCAGAATTGGATTCCGATGAGCCGATCTCAAAATCGCCCGTCAAGTGGAGCCTGTGGGGCCCACGATACACGATTTTGTCAATGTTCTCAGAATCGGACCAAACTTGGGTCACAGGACCAGCGTATTACTACGAGTCCGATGGCGCAAGTTTTGTCTCGATCCGACGTGTGTACACAAAGTTACAGCGTATTCTAGAATGGACGAATATGGGACGTTATCGACGGATACGCGTTGATTCCGGGATGCACGCACATCCGAATCAACTTTTATGAAATCCCACACGACCGTATCAACGTCGCGCACGTTTTGGTAAAGACCGCGTGCGACCAAGTCATCCCGTTTGGCGGGGCGCACTCAGTTCCGGGGTGAAACAGGGCATTGTTTTTCCTGTTTTTGGATCGCGGTGTGCGATCAACACAGGACGCGATGCACCGAGCGGGTTGCACGGGCACCGAGAGGGTTATACAGTCTACGCGTTGCAACAGACGGAATTAAAAACAGAGTTACAAGGAGAGAGAAAATGCTACCTGAACAGGGCTCCGTGAATCTGAGTTTTACGTGTCCGAGACGTTGTTTCGTGTCCTGGTCCGGATCTGCCGTGTCCGGGATATTGCTGGGTCCGTGTTGGCCGTGTCCGGGGTTAGGGCAGCGGCGGCATTCAGGTGTTGCCGAGTGGTTGGTGGTGAAAGTGAGCTGGACAGGGAGGAGGCCGGCCGTGCACAGTCGCCGGAGTCGCATAGTCGGCGTCGGGGAAAAGTTCACAGCCGCGTCGGGCTGTGGAGTCGCTGTCCAATCCATCGGGAAGGTCTGCGCCGTCGGGTAACACACAGTGGGTCCAACGGGAAGGTCGGCGCTGTCAGGATGGATATACGGCTGGTCGGAGGACAGCCGCGGGGTCGATGCTCAGTCCAGTCAGCGGGCTGCTGCTCAGGTCGCGCGGGGGAAGAGGCACCGCCGATCGGCTGCTGTGGAGCCCCCGTGGGGTCGACGGGATGTAGCCGGAGCCGCCTCAGGGGGGGTCGGTCAAGTCGGTAGTAGGTCGGCGGCGTCCACGAAGCCGGCGCCGCAGATGCTTGACCCAGTCGCCACAGCGGAGGGACTCGACCGGCCGGTGGAGAGTAGAGGGTGAAGGAGGAGGAGACCTTTCGGTGGACTCGGCTAGGGTTTTGATGGAGCGGAGAAGAGGAGGAAGCGGGCGGCGGCCAGGGGAGAAGAGTAGGAGTCGGCTGAACTCTATTTTAGGTTTTGGGATTTGGAATTTCTTTTTTTTGGTTCAACCTAGAAAAAGGAAAAAGAAATATAATTGTATATTTATACGTGTAGGATTTGGACTTGGGTTTGACCTTGGATTTGGGCTGGGTCAATGCTCCTTGGGCTTGGGCTTGGGCTTGGGCTTGGGCTTCGGCTCTCCTGGTGATGTTGGGCGTTTGCCACGGGTTTAATTCAGTTTAATTCTTCAAGAGTTTCTAGGGCTTTAAAAATGATTCCGGAGTCCAATAAATTCGCAGAAAATTACCCTATGTCCGGTTTTCCATTTTACACCATAAAATATTATTTTCATAATATTTTAATATTAATTAAAAATCATTAAATCACATAATTCCCTAACTTTAATTCCAAAAATTACAGAAACATTGGAAAAATATTTTAAAAATAAATAAAAAAATCTGGGGGCTTACAAACCGGGTGGTTGGGGTCGTGGCTACGCCGGGGAGCGGCGGAGGAGGAGTGAGACGCGGGGGTGGGAGAACTGGGCGGTCGACGGCCTGGTTGTCGGGCGTCTCGGCGGAAGGAGATGAGAGGGTCTGGCGGCGGGGCGGCGCACGGAAACCGAGGCGGGGGCTTAAATAGCCTGAACAGTGTTCCCGGCTAGGGTTCCCAATGGATTTTGGGTCGGGTTTGGCTCAGGCCCGACCCGACCCAGTTTACTGTTTTGGTTCAGCCAGTTTGGTTCAGGTTTGGGTTTAATTCGGTTTTATATAATCAATAGTTTTTAAGGCTTAAAATGCGTCTCCGGTGTCCAATAAATACACCGAAAAATGCCCCATGACAGGTTTTCCATTTTACACCATAAAATTTTATTTTTATAATATTTTAACACCAATAATCTGCCTTTAAAAATCCTTAACTCATAATTACCTTGGTTCTTCATCCAGAAAATGCCGAAAATCCGGGAAATTATATTAAAATTATTCTGAAAAAAATAGGGTGTTTACATATATGTGAACACAGGAGAGAATTTTTGGTTATACAGAATAAAATGAGAGAAAGTAGGTTTTATAATTATTCCATAATTTTGTATATTAATTAGTGAAAAATTTACAAACGACTTAGACGGCTCAATTTTGAGCCATTTTCTAGCCTCATTATATTAGCATATATTATTATTATTGATAAAGGCACAACATAATTTGTTAGGTATGTCAATCACCTCCTTCTCATTATTTAATCTCTTTCTGATCCTTATTTAAACATATATATAATTATATACACCCATTTTTGTATTTATCATATGTAGGATCATTTTTTAAACCATGATGTCCTTCAACAAAAATATTTTAAAAAGAAATATGCTAAGATACGTGTCAAAATATGGGGGATCCCCTTTTCACCATATTATTTTCTAGTTTACCCCCTACAAAAAATAATATAAGATCTAAAAGAGACTGTGCATTAATTACACGTATCTTTAAATGAAGATCCCAATCAAAACAATGTCAGCAATGCTTGACATGTGAGTCCCTCTTGTCACGTTCCGATTTCGTAGAATCGATAGTCGCTACCGGATGTGATGTCGTACGAATGTAAGTTACGCTCGCACAAGGCATAGTCATTAAGTTTTAGGTATCATAAGTTACATAGAGCACAACGACAGAGTTATGTAGAGAGATTGAATAACACATTGCACAGAAGAAAATATTTCTTTTATTGATAATGTACATCAATTACATAAGTTGAGTACAAGTAAAGGGATATCGCGTGAGCTTACAACATGAACACAAAATATGATAATCGTTTCATACATCATATCCCTTTACTAAAAATAAAAGAATATAACATCTTCAGTAAGAACACCGACTGCAATAAAAGCTTCAAGCTATGTACACGAACATCGATCGATGGGCAGGATGAGATGAGCCTTAGCTCCTCGTAACATCGTCTTAGCTCGCAGAACTTGTAGAGACGTAGGTTCGCATATTTGAAATGCGCTGATGAGGGCGAGAACCCAACTCACCAAATCGTTACGTTATTCATGTGAAAGCAAGCTATATTATTATATGATCTTTCTATCTTGCCTTAGTTCAATTTTATAGAGCATGTGATAGGAATTGAAATAACATAATAATGTGTCACCGAATGGTGACTCTTACCTACAACCGACTTATTCAACATGCACAAATCTTACCATGTTCTTCCCTGTGGATAAGACATCGTTAGCACGATAGTTCAAATATATGAGGGCCACTGGCAGCACAAGTCATCCTGGACAATTGTCACTCTCTGTTTCTAATATACGTATTTGGAACGTATTCTTACTTGTTGGCATGGTTGTCAGGTTGGTTGGAGGTCAGACTATTTTCTGGTAGAGTTTGGTTATTGGTTTATTTTGAGACCAGGGCTTGGTCATGACTTGAACCATTGGTCAAGTAAACCTAAACCCTCCCTATATAAACCAGAACTCTTTCTCTCTCTCTCTTTCTCTCATTATTTTCTTTTTATTCTCTCTTAGGTTTTCTTTCTCCCCCTATAGGCAAGTATACCTTGCATAAAAATCAAAAAACTTTCTATTTTATGAGTCCATTATGTTTGTTATGTGATTATCCTTACATCTAGAACTTGGTATTTTTTGGTTTTGGTGGATGAATTAGTGTAGATCTACATTTTTAAGTTTCGAGCTTTTTATGTATTCTTGAGTTTTCTTGCATTTTGATCAATAAAAACTTGTTATTTTGAAAACTTGTTGTTCTATGTTGATGAGCATTTGATTTTGAGTAGTTTAGAATTTTACTTTGTTGGATTTGGATTTCATTTGAGGTTTCCATGTAAGAAACAAAACTTAGATTTTTGGAGCTTCCATGGCCGAAACCTGCTGTTATGGGACGAAGTAGCTCCATATGGCCGGCTTAGCATGCGGCCTGAACTTTTTGCTCCAAAGTTAACATGCGTCCATCTTGATTGGACGAATGGATAAAATTTGCATATATGTCCCTTGGCCAAATGCATAAAACTTGAACGAATAGAATTTCTTTAAGTCCAAGTCATCCATGCAGCCAAGAGGAGCATGAGGCCTCGAGCTATGTGATCATCTTTCTTTGAACGCATGAATAAATATCGCCTTGGCTTATATTTTTATAATTTTGTCTTATTCTTCTGACACACTTTATTTGTATGTCACATCAGTCACATCCATCACTTTATGTCACTTTTTTTACTTATATTTATTTTCCATCACTTCGACACTCGTCCCGAAGAGTGGACCTTGCCCCGCCCATGAGGCCTCGGCTGCATGCGGCCTTAACATCCATGTAGCCTCGACAACATGCAGCCTATTGCCTTCTGCATACGTTGGATACTTGCTTGGTTCAAATGTTTTTGTTTGATTGACTGATTGTGATGCTATGTGTTAAACTTAGAAATGACTTGTATGACCCAGATATGACCATGTGCCAAATTTGACTAAGTACCTGACATGAGCCCTGTAGATGGGGCCTTATATGAACATACTTGCTAATTAGACTACTCTTTCTTTGATCATCTTATTATACATTGGATAGAATAAGGGACGTAGTTCAACTCGGGGGAGGGTCTACAATCTTGGTCCTTGTTTGGTTTAAGAATTATGGATCTGATCTCGAAGGGTTCTCGCACTACTCTTATTCTTATCTATCGATATAATAAAGTGACGATAAATGTGACCAGTACTTGATTGACCTGTACTGAATAGCTTGCTACTTGATAAATTATCCATGATCTTGATACTAGAAACTTGTTCCTGCCCTGATTATTGTGTTTATGCTGATATACTTGATTGCATCGAGAATGATACTTGATATATAGTAAGTCATCGTGCCGCATACTCTTGCTACGTGATATATGTAGATATTTTCATGCACAAATCTGGTAGTTGGATAGTGACTTTAGTCGTTGCTAGATATTATTGATTATTGCATCACACTTGGGTGAATCCATATTTAAACTTGCGAGTAACAATATGGATTCATATCAAGACTGCCCATACTTAGAGTATGACATCTAAGAAGGAATGTCCATGTGACCGGGGCATGAAATTCTAATTAACCAAGGTTTAACTAGGCAACTTAATTTGTAGAGCATTGGGAGGGAATGGTATCTCGAGATCGTGCATGTCGATCCACCCTAAATTAGCTGGGAGTAAAGGTTGGCCACCACGGATACCGTATATCATCCGCACTAGTGGAGTGCAGTATCTGATCTAAGTATAAGACTGAGCCCGTATCTTTCCTATAGAAAGCTTGGAACTGTTATTAATCGTTAATTAGCTCAGTGCCCTTGTAAGGGACTAGTGCATCATATACATATATTCTTGTTTGTATATCATTGGTCCAGCTAGCCCTGCTCGATTATGTCATAATATGAGGATACTCATATATTGTATTATTGGGATAACCCAGAGATCACATATCAAGCCGTAATACATAATTGACCGTCTAACTTGCTTACAATATATGCCTATCCAGGAAAGTGGACTATCGTGGCACGATGATTCAACCCATGTCCTTGTTTATTTGTTGGGTTGCATCATTGTATTACGATAATCCATGGACTGAAGTCATATTAGTTCACCTTTATTGTACCTCTGTTTGTGTATTGTGCCTTCTATTGAGTGGAATCAGGGACATAGACTGTTGTGGCATGATGGTTTAACCTATGTCCTTGTTTGGTTGTTAGGTTGCATTGTTGGGTTATAATAGGCTGTCGCCTGAAATTGTAGTACCCCGTTCCTCCTATTCGAGGAGCGCGGCTAAGAAACATAAGATGGTATCGTTCGATCGGGATAGATTGAAACAAGAACTCGTCCTCGTTATGGATTTATTTCTTCGGAATCGATTCCCATATTCAGTGGACCGTGCCCCGTGATCGACTTAGCTGCAGAGTCAGGAGGGACCTCTCCGCTGCTATCTTTTATTGCCTCGGTTTTCGATGTCGCTTGTTGCTTTCGTGCTTTAAGTTGGTTTTGGATTTGCTTGGATTTTCTTGAACGGTTTCGATGAGTTCATTGTTTTCGTTCATTGAATTGCACTTTAATTCCGAGATTGGAAACAGTGGAAGGAGTATTAATCGAGATGTTCGTGCAATGCAGGTGAACGAGCAGTAGGCGGCTTGCGAGCGGAGTCGTGAAGCGCCTCTTTCCTTCTTCTTTCCTTCCAACCAAGTGAGTGGCTACCAACCCGATTAGCTAGCTCTGCTTCCAAGCTTCACACCCTAAAATCTTGCATTCTTCTTTGCCCCGATCAAACGATACCAAGTAATAATAAAAGATACCAAGATAAAAAGGGAATAGACTTGGGAAATATTGCTTGTCAACTAAACTCGTGAACGGTTATCATACTTTATGCTAGTTCGTTTATAACTGTTCTATGAATCGTGCTAAGTATGAAATTATGCTTGTTATGAAATAAACTATTAGGAAGACTATGCAAAACCGTTATGCTATGGAACTTTTACTATGAGTGTTGTTTGATCACGGACAACTTGTGCACAAGGTATGTTATGAGTTTCCGTGACGGTCACTGGGGCGCTGGAACCGATCCGATCCGGACGGAACGTATGTATAGTCGTATGTTATGGGACAAAGTATTATGCAGCGTGGCTCGCCACCTATGTTGTATATCATTTGTGTCTTGAGACTATAACCCGTCCCTTTGTGGCATCATGCCAGTGATCCCTATGTATATTTAAACCTGTTGCATACTAACTTGTGTCTTCATGGCAGGGAAGGCATGGTAAGTATTGTGCAGGTGATTCAGACGGTCAGGTAAAATCCACCGAACGGTGGCACGTTCATTTTCGTAAATTCTATATGCTGCTTACTTGTAAATGAACTAAGGCAAGATAGAAACCCACAAAATATGCATGCTTCATTAAAATAACGTGTTGATTGGTATAGTTCGGTTAGCTCGCATTCATCAGTATGTTTCGACATGCTGACCCTCGTTGAAACAGGTTCTCCGCACCACGGCGAACCGAGCGAGGAGCCAAAGTCGTCTTCCCGATCCAGTCCAGCTGTTGGCGCATCTTCATCGCGCTCCTTGAAGCATTCTGAAGAAAGAAGCTTGCAACTCTTCATACACAAATAAAGCTTCGTGGCAAAGCCGTCCTCCAGCCCGGAGGTCTATACATTTTGAAGTTTAGTAAAGGGATGTAATGTACATGACTGCTATCTCAGTTTGAGTCAACACTTTTGTAAGCCTGTGCGGTATATTAGCTGACTCGTTCAAGAGTTTGTCATAGATGTTCATTATCAATAAAGAGAACTTTTCCATATTTCAAATCTGTGTTTTAATTTATCTGCGTACTCTGAATATGTGCTTGCTATGCAAATCATTAAAGCCTTGTGCGGGCGCAACCCCAGGCTCGCACGGCGATCACGATTCGGGGGACGCCCTAACGATTATACGGAATCAGGTCGTGACAGAAACTACGACACATAATTATTTTAGTTTGACCATAATCAAGGGACGTATTCTATCTTGATGTGATAAGGCACTTCATGTCCTTATTTGGTGAAGGGGCATCGTATCATGTCATGGATATGATATATGCCATTGATTGTTGGCTCATGCATCTCATGTTATAGGACTAGTTTTGTTTCTTTATTTTGTGCTTCCCTTGTGGTACTTACTATTTGGGGTCTGACCCCACTGGTTTTGCATGGCCAGGTTTAGAGCCAACACCTAAGGATCAAGCTTACTTTCCCCTCACTGATGGCACGCACCCGAAGGATGGATGCTGAGGGACATGAGTGAGTTCCTTTAATCACTGCTCATTTTTTGTAAACTAGATTCTTTTGGACATTTAGCCAACCGATACCTGTTAGCCGACAAATTTGGACGCTAGCTCCTTATATGACTTAATATATTCAAATTGCAGCTGACTCACTGCCATGCATACTGTGATCTTGTATCTGGCATATCATTTTGTATTGCTAGATCTCTAAGGAATATTTTGATGCAGCATTTGGGATGCCTTACTGCTTATTCTGAAATGTTCTATGTTATTGCTACTTGTTTGAATGATTAAGATATGAAAGTTATTGACCATAGGAGACTTGATTGTAGTATGCACCCCCTTGTCTCAAGACAACCTTAACATATTGTGGGTTACTTCGATATTTTGCAAGGTGTGATTGACTGAGTCATTCCTCTGCTCTCCAGTATTCTGGATCTGGGGCGTGACAACTATATTCTAGTTAAACGACGATCCTTTCAGCGCGGGTAGCTAGCCGCGTTGAAAGTTTCTGAATTACCCATACTAGTTTGCCAACACAGCTATCCCTATTCCCCCTAGGTCGAATCGATCATAGTATCCCGATAATTGTTTAAGGAACCATACCCTTGTGCACAAGTTATCCATGACCATGAAATATCTAAGAAGTAACTTAATAAATAGAGCATGCAAGACAACAATGATTGAATATAACTACATATCAATTTATGATAGCATAGTCTACCTACCTCAAGTTATCGCATTGAAAGTCTATACTACTCATTGCACAAGTATAGATGAATCAATTCTAGCTACAACAGAAACATAATATACATTTGTAGTGGACAATAATGCAACAATACGATTCTTTTCATGTTTCCATGTAACAAGCATCAAATATTCAAGCCTACTCTATTTATATTTTGATTCTTTTTATTAAGGCATCGTTGATCGAAATACTCAACAAGAGAATCATTTTGATTAAGTGTGGAGACTTGGGGAGAAGGGACAAAGCCACTCACTAGTTGGTGACATACTGAGAGAGAGAGATTTTCAACGTTCCGCTCGAGCGTCGCCTACACGATTACATGTATTTGCACCAACAATTGATCAATACATTCTCTTCTCTTTCTCCTAAATTTAATATGAATGCAAAATTCGAAGAACTTAAGCAATAAAATCTATCGAAAACAGTCACGAAAACGCATTCATAAAACCAACAATGAAAGCTTCATCAAAATGACATCAAAAACGACAACGAAAATGGCAACAAAAATCAAGCAGTAGAACTGTGAAAGGGTCCCTCGTGACTCAAAAATAGAGTCATTCCTCGAGACACGATCAATTGAATATGGGACCTAATTCCAGAGATTCTAATCCATAACAAGGAGATGATCTTGATTCAATATGTCCCAATCAATCGATACCAATAATGTTCCTTAACTGTACTCCCCGTGCAGGAAGCAAGGCACTACACCTCCATGCCCTTTTCTGGACAAGTGCAACATGTGCAGTACACATGCCCCAAAAATATTTGAACACTCTAAATTTATTAACATCTTTATTATATTGTTAATATAAAATCTTTCTTTTTAGATTTAGGTCCTAAATTTGTTATCATTCTTGGCTAATATAAAAAAGATTTAGAAAAATAGAATAAATTTGTTACCATCGCTAATATAAAAAGGATTTATGCCTCCATATTTATTTCCTATTTATTAGAAAAAGTCACGTAGGAAATCTCTCCGCGTTGCCCGCTTCCCCAACAAAATTAACAACAACAAAAAATGCTCTCTCAACCATAACCCTAATATTTTCTTAGTTCCCATTGGGAAGAAGAAGCAGTCGCACGGGAAGACCGACCTCTCTGACGTCGTTGAATTTTGCCGGTATGCTCTCCTTTGAAGAGGTAATTGCTTGGTCTTCTCATCTTCAATTTTAAATAATTGTCATTTGATTTTTTTTATTATAAAAAGTTAATAAAGTTGGTATTTTTATTTTAGAGGGATCTTTCTCTTCTAGGTATCTCGTTATTTTGTTTACATACAAGTAAAATTATTCCAAAAATATACACATAAATAAATAAAAATATCCTTTACTGGTTTAAGTACTTTTTATGTAGTTTTAAGCAATTATAAAAGTATCCGTCTTCAATTACGACATCTAAAAAATTGATTTATCAGTAAATATTTTTTTAGGGAGATTAAAAAAAGTCCTTTTTTAGTATTTGCACAAGGTCCTTAAAATGTAAAAAATGGCCCTGGCCCCTTTTTGGCCCACTAATTAGTTATTTTATTTTCGATTGTGTGTAAAAATTTGATTTTGACGTCGATTGCACTCCCAAACTCTATATTCGACGTAATTTGCGTCTGTACTCTTAAAATTTCTTCCAATTTATCTAATACGATTTACTTTTACTTTCACTTTGGTCAAATTATGATCTATGTTTTATGTCTCGTTTGCTTGCAACTTACAATTTATTTATTAAACTTTACGATGATAAGTAACATGTTATGCATCAATACCATAGGTAATGTATGAATGCCACAAATTAAATATGAATATCACATGTTGAGTACCAAGGCCACAAGTCACTTATGTTGATCACAAGTTAGATACCAATATCACAAGTTATATAAAAATATCACATTCACATATTTTTATTACAAATTCATTACTAAAGTCACACGTGAAGCATAAATACCAATGTCACAAGTTAGATGCAATAATCGCAAGTTAAACAAATGTTAAAAGTTACAAGTAGATGTTAGTATGTTTATTGTATGTAACCGATAACAGTACAAGTTACAAGTATATGTCACATATTACCCTTATATACAACAAATGGCATTAATATGTAATACCGTACAATTTTATGTAACATCCATAAATCTTTATATTTTATATTTATGTATGTAAAACTATAAGAATATATTAATTTAATTGTTGATGTATTCATGATTTTATTTTGTATTTTTTTACATTTATTGGATATTTGGTTTACTTTGGTCATGGGTAAGATCCTTTAGATTACTAATAATAAATAAATATAAAATTTATTTAATATTAAATAAAATAATTTAATAGATCTCATATTTGTATTCTTATTTTTTGATTACTTTTTCTACAAATGTTATATTGTTATAATTTATATTATTATAAGCGATTTAGTTTCTCTTAATTTAATTTTATACTAGATTAATTAATTTCAAGTATAATTATTATTAGGATAATTATTATATTTAAATTATATTTATTTAGATTTTTTTCTAAATTTTATTTTCACAATCAATCTAACTAGTGATATATAAGTCTAATATGTGACATGTGGGTCCACGGGAGTGGAACTTCCATACGAAGTATAAGTGTATTAAGTGCACATTATACAACCATTGGCAAGTTGATAATTTATACATGTGTAAAATAAATTTTTAAGGGAAATAGATATGGTGAAGTTGAAATTTTAGGAAAATTTTGGATTATTTTAGAAAGTGTATTTTTTTTTTGGAGCGTCCATAATTTAGACACGTGCCACATGGGTAAAGTTGTAAATAAGTTGAAGCTTGGGGGTGTTTAATAGTTTAGTTTTTTTTTTAGATGAGTTAAATTTTAAACTTGTAATTCGGTGGAGGGGTAGGATGATGTAAACAAGAAAAGGTCTTGGAACATTTAATAAGTGATTTAGTTTCAACTTTTAAAGAAAAATTATAGTCAATTTTTTTTCCATGTGAAGGAAATTTATATCCCTTTTCTAACAATTTAGTATGATTAACAATTTAGTATGATTAATCATAGTATATGTACAAAATAAGGAATTATACGGTTGTATATGCAAATAAGGGTTGGAAAGAAATTAAAAGTTGGGGAAATTCTCCACTAAATGAACAAAAGTGAAGGAACCGTCCTTTAAAATAATAATAATAATAATAATAATATTATTATTATTATTATTATTATTATTATTATTATTATTATGTCGATTTCTAATATTTTATTTAACAAATAAAATACTTTGATATCACGTCATCTCAAATCTACCAAATTACATGCCACCTCGTGCAAGCAACTAAGTTGGTTTAGTCATAAGATTTACTTTCTAGTTTTATTCTTTGACATACTTTGTGTCATGTTCTAATTCCATAGAATCGATAGTCGTCCCCCGGACGTGACGTCGTGCGTGCCTAGGTTGCAAAACGCACAAGGCCAAGGTATTTTCATATAACGAGCACATATTCAGAGTACGCAGATAATTGGACACGATAATAAAACATGGAAAAGTTATCTTTATTGATAATGAACATCTTCTACAAACTCTTGAACAAGTACAAAAGGTTGCCGCATGGGCTTACAAAAGTGGACACAAAATAAGATAGTCGTCCGATACATTACATCCTTTTACTAAAACTTTAAAATCTATAGACACCTTCGGGAAAATCTATCGCCTTTTCACGAAGCTGCATAAGGTATGTGCACGAGCTTCTGGAACTTTAAAACGTCACTTCAAGGGCACGATCAGGATGTGCCGGTAGGTGGATTAGATTGGAAAGTCGCACTAGCTCCTTGCAGGATCGCCTTGGCACGAAAAACTTGTTGCAACGAGGGTCAGTACATCAAAATGCACTGATGAAGGCGAGCTAACCCAACTATACCAATCAACACGTTATTTATGTGAAGCATGCAAGTTATTATGTGGTCTTTCTATCTTGTCTTAGTTCAATTTACAAGCATGCAATACTTATAGAAATTTACTGAAATAAATATCCACCGCTTGGTGACTTTTACCTGCCCGTCAAAACCACCTGCACAACACTTACCATGACCTTTCCTGCCAAAAAGATATAGTTAGCTTGCACAGTTTAAATATACGTGGGGATCACTAAAATGATGTCATAGTGGATGATTTATAGTCATAGACGAGGATGGTGTGCAACACGAGAAATATGAAGTGCTACATGCCATCCCGTATTGTACATGAGACTTATCATAAAATTTTGTCCAGATCGGATCGATGCTAGTACCCCAGCGACCATCCGCAGGAGCCATAAAACCTTGTGCACAAGTTATCTGTGATCAAGCGGCGTCTAATACTAAGTTATCAATTGATACAGTTTAAAGCAACGCAAGCACGAGACAAGTAATCTGGCATGATCTATTTTGCATAGTCTCCCTGATCAGTTATTGTATAGTAAAGTGTGTTATATACACAGTACAATAAGTATATATTCTAACTAGAATTGAACACGATGAGAGAATATTCTAAGCGAACTAGCATCTAATAAGATAACCGTTCACAAGTTGATTGACAAGCAATAAAGTAATCCAAGTCTATTTTTTTTCTTTATCTTAACATCTTTTAGTTATTATGGTATCGTTTGATCAGAACAATCAAGAAGGCAAGATTTTAGATGTGAAGACTTGGAAGAAGGATCAACTAATCGAATTATAGACACTCACAAGTTGGTGGGGAGAGGAAAGGAAGGAGGTTCTTCAAGACTTCGCTCACGCGATGTCTACTGCACAATCACCTGCATTGCCACAAACAGACGATCAATACCTCTTCTCCTCTTTCCAAGATCGAAACAAAAGTGCGGTTCAATGAACAAAAATAATAAAATCCATCAAAATCGTCCAAGAAAATGCAAATCCAAAACTAACTCGAAAGCACGAAAGAAATAATGCGACAGCAAAAACTAGCAGCGAAGAGGTCCCTCTTGACTCTGCTGCTAAGTCCATCCTTGGGGCACGGTCTACTGAATATAGGAATCGATTTTGAAGAAGCTAATACATAAAGAGAAAAAGATCTTAATTTAATCTATCCCGATCAAACGATATCGAAAGTATTTCTTAGCCGCGCTCCTCGAAAATGGGGAACGAGACACCATATCCTAACCAACAAATAGGAAGTTTCGTCCACGAAACTTAGGAATATAATGTACCACTATGAATAATGAAGAAAACTTTTCCTTCATCCCAAACTCAAGCTCCCACGTCGACTCTTCGACCGATTGATTTTTCCAAAGCACGCACACGAGAGAAACCAAACGACTTTGAAGCAGCTTCTTCTTTTGATCCAAGATCCGTACAGGGTGTTCAATATACGTCTAGTCTACCTTCATGTCCAGTTGATCAAGATAAACCACATGACTCAGATCTTGAACGTACTTCCTAAGCTGTCACGCCCCAGTCCCAAAATACGTAGGACTAGGAACAAGTAAGCATGCCAGCTGCATGGATATGGCAACTCCAATATATGGAAACCAAACCCATACGTACGCTGTAATATGAATATAAAATCCATAAGTGGTATAAACATATATCACAAGTCATAGGGTACAATCTAAATCTCATCCACAGAAAATCAATATAAATGAATAACCAGCATCTATATAACTAGATCTCAACATAAGTATCTAAGGATGATAGTTGGATGAAAACAAATCCACTACCAACTCGAATGTAAGAGCAAATACAAAATAAGTACAAGACAACAACACCATATAAGAATACCAGCTCGCAATCACGGGCTCGAAGAGAGGACATCCACGAAACATATATAACCATCCAAATCTGCGCTCCTGTAAATACTCAAGAACAGATACACCTGGCAAAGGACCAGGTCCTCAGAGAGACGTAACAAGATACAGAAAAGCGAGCCAACTTAAATACAGGAAACATGCATATTATTTGAAAATAAATAAGTACGCTGTACAAGACATCTATATGAATGAAAATGAGGATAACTTTTTGACGTATAGGCAAGGGTAGGCTACTCGATCTAATCCTCACAACTCATACGCTCGTTAGTGGACATCATCAGCCGACATACCTCTGGGGTAGCGACCCTCGGACTCTATCAATCGACATACCTCGGGGGTAGCGACCATCGGACATGACCACCATAGTGCGTGCTAGTTACTACGGTTTACCAGAGTGGTTAAAAGCCCATACGTCTAATAATTTTCCTCTATGATACTAAGTGTCAAGTGTGTGTCAACATATCTAATATATAGTAATGACTGAAAGGAACTACACATGCAATAAATAGAAATACAATAAATATACAGAAATATACTAAATATGCAAAATACTGTAAGCAATTTGGCAAGGTATCTTGCCTGGTCTGAAAAGGATGAAGTCCCAACTCAAGGCGTCGTCCGATCTACCCGTCACATAAATTAAACAAGTTAGGTTACAAAAGTGGTAAATAGGTTCCTCCATTTAATCTATTTTAATTCTGAATAAAATAACCTAAAATAGTATTTTAATCTTATTATAATCTAATTTTATTGTTAAACCCTAATTTTGTCCAAAGAACTGAATTTTATCAACTCGAGACTCATGACACGCAAATCGAGGCGATCTGTTGATCGAAAAGTCAACCGACACAAACTCAACTTTCATGCATGATTTCCTATAGATTTCAGCGTCAAAAACATGCTAGAATTTATGGCTCATCCAAATTCAAATTCGTTTGGAAATTATGGCACATACAAATTTTGTATTGTGCACCGATGGTTAAATTCTAACCAGAAGTTCTACAGAATTAACAGTATGTAAATACTTCGAATTAAATTATGAAAAAAATATATGTTGATGATATCGACATTAGCTTTCCGAAACTTTAAACGGTTCATGATTCTGATTTCGGGTTCTCCCGAAATTATGAAAATATCGAAATACGTCTATTTTCGGACATGCTGTGCTCTACGAATTTTCCAGAATTTAATACTAATAATTTCGAAAAATAATTTTTATAATCAGAAATCTAACCTCAATATATTTCTAACGCAAGAAACTAGGCCTCGTTTGGAGTCCGAAGCTATGCGCAATGGCTTCTGGAAGATGAAGGAACCCTAGATGGTAATTCTCCAAAATCTCTCTCTCTAAATAATGCGATAATTAGGGTTATCATATTATATATATATAGAGATGTACCTGCGGCTGAATGGATATCTATAGGCTGACACATGTCAGAATCTAATTGGATGGTTTTATTTATATTATTTATTTTTGATTTACCTTTATCAAAACATTATTTAAGTCATTTTAAATCTAAATAACTCCAAATAAATATTAAAAATAATCATAAAAATCTGGAAAAATTACAAAAAATATATTTTGAATCCAGAAACCCTAGAAAAATACTTGGGATAATTTTATGTTCATATATTTTCTACTATAATTAGGAGAAGCTCTAAACATTAGTTTTACCCATATAACTAAAAATAAATACTAAAATTATTCCAAAAATTCTGAAATAATTCTAGAAAATATATAATAATATTATAAACCCTAGAAAATAACGTGGGTCCATTCTATATTCCTAATATTGCACAATAAATTCTACAAGTCCTAAAAATTAGTTATTAGCCGAATTACTCCCAATAAATACTAAAAATACTCAGAAAATTCCCAAACAATTCTAAAAAATATATGTGACTATTTAGAACCTAAAATAAAATTTTCGGATATTTTTAGTTAAGTTTGAATCATAAAATAAATTCTTCAAAGTCCTAAAAAATTAGTGTTACTAGTTTTTAATTAACTAAAAATTATGAAAAAATTTCAATAATCTAGAATAGCCTAAAAATAATTCTAAATAAATATTTATATAAGTAAATATACTAAAAAATTTATTTTCTAATTAACTAAGAGAATACTCTAAATAAATTCAACATCTATAATAAATATAATAATATAAAATATACACAAAATACCTATTTTGGGTGCGGGAGTTTACAATCTACCCAACTTAAAACAATTTCGTCCTCGAAATTAAAATAAGGCATAATTTGTTAAATCCTTCACATTCGTACATAAGGTACGTCAATCGTAATCTCTTCCAAAAATTTAAATAACAAAATCTATTCAAATCTATCACGATCATTTCAAAATTAAGATAATCATTGTTCAAATCAAAATTTAACCTATTGTAATCTCTTCTCATTTTTCCAAATCATTAATATCCAAATTTAAATTGAATCCATATAATATCTTCAAGATTTAAATAACCCATATCAAATTTTACCTCGCGATCTCCAACTATCATAATCTCCTCTAGAAGTAATTCGAGTCCAATATTATTCCTATTTTCACTTATAATTTTTTTTGTATTCTTTAACTTTTTAAATTTCATTCACATCCTCAATATTTCAAATAGGTAGTCCAACCATCAAATTTTAATTCTTAATTTAAATCATCAAATTAAAAAATAATTTAAATACAGTCCACCAATGTTCGAGTCTAAAATTATATATTTATCCTTCAAATTCAAATTGATGATTTTACCTTCAATACTCAAAAATTTAAATTATGTACTTAAGGTATAAATATTGGGTCCACAATATCAAGATTTTTAAAATTCATTAATCCTCATCATCTTAGTCATTCTTCTAAAATTCTCAAAATTAAATGGCTTGAACCTCTCTCAATCTAATCTTACTCGATCATAATCTAAAAGAAATTTCTCTCGAGTTGCCAATGCACTGCTACCCAACTTAGAATTTATCCATCTATCACAGAAGGCTATATACTTTAAGAAAAATATTCCCTAATTTATTTACTCATGTCATTCAATCCTCAAAACTTCAACGCCGATTATATCATATATGATATGTCCTTAATTACGAAAGAATAATTCTCAAGTATGTGATCGGCCTATAGGGTATATCTAGTACTCTCTGTGTATCAAACTTATACCAAGCACGAGGTTTCGTCTTTCCGAAATAAGGGAAGACGGAGATCAATAATAAAGAGTTCAAAGGCGAGGTAATAGAATAGAAGTATCGGGGTCAAGGCGTTTAAAGAATTCAAATATGAATTGTCAAAGCAGTTGTGGATTGAAGTCCTATTTTGGTAATGCCTATCCACATGCTCGCATCGGTACAGTTATGTAACGGATACGATATGCTTAGACATATCTAGAGGGCAAGTTCATTCATCTACTAATCACTAGATATCTCAATCCACGTAAAGTAGTTATACGAAAGGCGAACCACGCGCACTATGGTTGATCAGACCGTAGTACACTGATTCTGAAATATATTAATGTATGCATCCACTAATACATATATAGTGAACAAGCATGATGAAAGAATAAGCTTGCAAAACTAGGCTATAATAGCGGCATAAGTCAAGGTGGTACAATAATTATAGGTACGCTAGATGATGATGAAAGGAGGTATAAGTCAATTCAAGTTCACAAAAATAAAACAAAAAATAGAATAAGCAATAATAATAAAGACTCTACAAATCTCTATAGTTATCATACAACCTCCTTGTCTATGTCGCTAGTCGACCTAATGGGGGCAAGGACTTCTAAATTCTATTGTCTGAATAAACACTGTCATCTTATGCTAGCATACAATTAATGTCATTCAGCTACACTTCAATAATAGGGCAAAAGACTATGTGATACTAGGTTGTGAGGGATGCTACCCAACTTATAACAATTAACTAATACTGTAATTGCCTTAAGGATATCGTAGAACTCCTGTTAAGGTCTACGGGAAGGGGTCTTGGTATTTATTAGGGTATCCTCTTTCATTACATAGGTCATGGTCGTCCTAAGTCTTAATCATAGCGCTCATGGAGTAAGTGTCAATAGTAAGGATAGAAGAGTTACTGGCCGTCAAGGGGAAAGAATCTAACTCGTATCGAGGTGGGGGTACATGTTACGCAATTTAAAACTAAGGGATAAGCGCCAGGTCTCAATCTACAATAATAGCTTAAACCATCAAGTTCTAACTACTAAGCACACAATTTCAAAATTCAAGAGCAACCACCAAAATCCAAGCAAGCTATATATATCCTAACATATAATAAATTTACTTGGTCTATAATCAGCAGTGTCAGATGGCACGAGTTAAAAGATGAAGAATAGAAGAACAAAATTTGGTCATCGCACAATTAGCGAACGCTAAGGTCGCAGAGGAACAATATATAAAATTAAAATAGGGGGCTCTATATATCATCGTGGTTTTCTAAGGGAAAGTGGTATGCTAGTTGCTATATTCGAGGTATGATCAAGAGAAACGTTATATTCATTGCTCTTGACTTCCTAAGGTACTGTCTGCTACTAATAAGACAATGATCTAAGTTTATAGTTCTAATATTATCTCACCATAAGTGTTAGGTCCAGCCCTAATATTTAACCCTGGATTTCTATTGGTTCCTCAATACTAGGGTCAAACACTATGGTCAAACTTCTAACTAACTCTAGTAGTGTCTATACTACTCTCAAGTCTTCATATTACATCAAGGGATAATGGTAAACCAATTCTAGAGATAAGAAATTCTAGGGTTCACTAGATATTCTAAACTTAGTGGTGTGTCTATATTCTCGTTGTATTCTTAATAGGTGTGCTACCATAATTATTATCCTAATAACATGGGTTCCTATATTCTAGCAGAAGGCTATACTCAAAGAACTATTAGGGAAGTACAGAAATCAAGCAGGATGCAATTATTCAGATAGAACAGATAGGAGGATGATGAATAATTGTCAATTGTGGATAAGATCCTATACTCTATTCCTAGGTGCAGGCTTGTTCGGTACAATAACGTAACCGAGACAATATGCTCTCGACCTGCATGGGCCACCATAAAAATATGTCACGCCCCAATCCCAAAATACGTAGGACTAGGAACAAGTAAGCATGCCAGCTGCATGGATATGGCAACTCCAATATATGGAAACCAAACCCATACGTACGCTGTAATATGAATATAAAATCCACAAGTGGTATAAACATATGTCACAAGTCACAGGGTACAATCTAAATCTCATCCACAGAAAATTAATATAAATGAATAACCAGCATCTATATAACTAGATCTCAACATAAGTATCTAAGGATGATAGTTGGATGGAAACAAATCCACTACCAACTCGAATGTAAGAGCAAATACAAAATAAGTATAAGACAACAACACCATATAAGAATACCAGCTCGCAATTACGGGCTCGAAGAGAGGACATCCACGAAACATATATAACCATCCAAATCTGCGCTCCTGCAAATACTCAAGAACAGATACACCTGGCAGAGGACCAGGTCCTCAGAGAGACGTAACAAGATACAAAAAAGCGAGCCAACTTGAATACAGTAAACATGTATATTATTTGAAAATAAATAAGTACGCTGTACAAGACATATATATGAATGCAAATAAGGATAACTTTTCGACGTATAGGCAAGGGTAGGCTACTCGATCTAATCCTCATAACTCATACGCTCGTCAGTGGACATCATCAGCCGACATACCTCTGGGGTAGCGACCCTCGGACTCCATCAATCGACATATCTCGGGGGTAGCGACCATCGGACACGACCACCATAGTGCGTGCTAGTTACTACGGTTTACCAGAGTGGTTAAAAGCCCATATGCCTAATGATTGTCCTCTATGATACTAAGTGTCAAGTGTGTGTCAACATATCTAATATATAGTAATGACTGAAAGGAACTACACATACAATAAATAGAAATATAATAAATATACAGAAATATACTAAGCATGTAAAATACTGTAAGCAATTTGGCAAGGTATCTTGCCTGGTCTGAAAAGGATGAAGTCCCAACTCAAGGCGTCGTCCGATCTACCCGTCACATAAATTAAACAAGTTAGGTTACAAAAGTGGTAAATAGGTTCCTCCATTTAATCTATTTTAATTCTGAATAAAATAACCTAAAATAGTATTTTAATCTTATTATAATCTAATTTTATTGTTAAACCCTAATTTTGTCCAAAGAACTGAATTTTATCAACTCGAGACTCATGGCACGCAAATCGAGGCGATCTGTTGATCGAAAAGTCAACCGACACAAACTCAACTTTCATGCATGATTTCCTATAGATTTTAGCGTCAAAAACCCTAAAAAATACTTAGGATAATTTTATGTTCATAGGTTTTCTACTATAATTAGGAGAAGCTCTAAACATTAGTTTTACCCATATAACTAAAAATAAATACTAAAATTATTCCAAAAATTCTGAAATAATTCCAGAAAATATATAATAATATTATAAACCCTAGAAAATAATGTGGGTCTATTCTATATTCCTAAGATTGCACAATAAATTCTACAAGTCCTAAAAATTAGTTATTAGCCGAATTACTCCCAATAAATACTAAAAATACTCAGAAAATTTCCAAACAATTCTAGAAAATATATGTGACTATTTAGAACCTAAAATAAAATTTTGGGATATTTTTAGTTAAGTTTGAATCATAAAATAAATTCTTCAAAGTCCTAGAAAATTAGTGTTACTAGTTTTTAATTAACTAAAAATTATGGAAAAATTCCAATAATCTAAAATAGCCTAAAAATAATTCTAAATAAATATTTATATAATTAAATATACTAAAAATTTTATTTTCTAATTAACTAAGAGAATACTCTAAATAAATTCAACATCTATAATAAATATAATAATATAAAATATACACAAAATACCTATTTTGGGTGCGGGAGTTTACATAAGCTGTGAAAAATGAAAGATATTGTGCACTTCAAATAATGACGGTGGCAGGGCAATCTGATATGCGACTGGGGTGACTCGCTTAAGTATTTTGAACGAACCGACGAATCTCGGGCTTAGCTTCCCTTTTGCTCCAAATCTTATGACTCCTCGCATGGGCAAAACTTTGAGAAATACATGATCGCATTCTAAGAACTCAAGAGGTCGATGGTACCCGTCTGAGTAACTCTTCTAACGACTTTGTGCTACCTTCGACAATTCACGGATTAAACGGATCTTTTGGATGGTTTGTTCTACGAGTTTCGGGCCAAGAATTTATCGTTCACCAAGTTTATCCCAATAGATAGGGGATCTATACTTCCGCCCATACAATGCCTCATATGGCGCCATTTGAATATTGGATTGACAGCTATTATTGTATACAAATTCGGCTAACTATAGATGCATGTCCCAACTTGACTTCAAGTCCAAGGCGCGAAGCCGTAACATGTCTTCGAGGATTTGGTTTACCCGCTCTGTCTGGCCGTCTTCCTAAGGATGGTAGGTGGAGCTGAACTTCAACTTTGTCCCCATTGCTGACTGAAGACTCTCCTAGAAGTGTGATAAGCATCGTCCATCTCGGTCGGAGATAATGGACACGGGCATACCGTAGAGTCAAACTATTTTATCGAGTTAGATCTGTGCCAGACGGTCGGCACTCCAAGCAACTTTGATAGGAAGAAAGTGAGCTAACTTGGTGAGTCGATCGACAATGACCCAAACGACATTATTTCTCTGTTGCGTCTTTGGCAAACCAACAATAAAATTAATGGTTATGTGTTCCCATTTCCACTCAGGTATAGCAAGGTTCTGCATCTCTCCGCCTGGCTTCTGGTGCTCGTCCTTTACTTGCTGACATGCCATGCATTGTGACACAAACAGTGCCACGTCCCTTGTCATGCTGTGCCACCAAAATATCGTGCGAAGGTCTCAAGACATCTTCGTGCTTCCTAGATGTGAAGTATAACTCGCGTAATGGGCTTCAGTGAGTAACTCTTTTCTGAGGTTTGCATCGTTAGGAACACATAATCTTTCCTTTACGCTCATTATTCCATCCACTCTTACCGTAAAGTCAGTCTCCTTTCGTGTTGAGATAAGCTTACGCATCTTCTTTAGGAATCAGTCATACTTCTGAGCGGACTTGACCTTATCCAATAGGTTTGGTTCGAGGCACAACTGAGCCGATTGTGCCCCTTTGTATCTAATTTAGAGTGTAATATCTAAACTTTCTAGATCCTTTAGCAGCCCATCATCAATAGCTAAGCTCCCTACAAACACTCGACTCAGTGCATTAGCTAAAATGTTGCCCTTGCCCGGTGTATATCTGATCGTCAAATCAAAGTTGCTAAGAAGTTCGAGCCAATGTCGTTGCCGTAAATTTAGATCATTTTGAGTATAGAGGTACTTTAGGCTTTTGTGATCTGTGAAATTTTTACACGGTATGCCATAAAGGTAATACCGCCATAACTTTAACACGAACACCACTGCTTCTAGTTCCAGATCATATGTTTGATAGTTCTTTTCGTGAGGCTTTAATTACCTCAATGCAAAGGCTATCACCTTGTTCCTCTACATAAGGACACATCCCAAATCCTTGCCTAAAGCATCACTATAAATCTTAAAATCATCGGGCCCATCCGGAAGAGTAATAATCGGTGCTGAGATGAGTCGTTGCTTTAATTCTACAAATAAAACTTCACATTCGTCCGACCACGCGAAAGTTACTCCCTTCCGAGTGAGCTGAGTTAGAGGTGAAGCGATCCTTGAAAAATCTTTGACGTATCTCCTGTAGTAGCCCACTAGACCAAGAAAGCTTCGAATGTCACTGGCTGACTCAGGTCTTTTTAACTACACAATGGCTTCGACTTTCTTTGGATCGACTGAGATGCCCTCCACAGAAATGATGTGCCCGAGGAAAGATATAATGTCCAACCAGAATTCACACTTACTCAGCTTCGCGAACAACTTATTACCTCGAAGAGTTTGAAGCACCATTTGTAGGTGTCCTGCGTATTTTTCCTCATTCTTTGAGTACACTAAGATATCGTCTATGAATACCACCACAAACTTATCAAGGAATGGTCAAAACACACAGTTCATCAAATCCATGAATGCGATAGGAGCATTCATCAGTTTGAACGGTATGACATAAAACTCATAGTGGCCATAACGGGTGCAAAATAATGACTTCGGCATATCCTCTGTAATAACCCGTTCTGCTCAAGCGGATAGCCGATTCAAACGACAAAGTGCAATGACCTGACTCACTATGCTCAGCAAGAATACACGTTTGAGGCAAAGGATTTCTAGACTTGGCCCTTCAGGAGTTCCGGCTTAGGCTTTCAGAGGCTCGCTTGGAGTATCGCTCGACCAAGGCGAATCATCGCTAAGGTGGGTGGCTACGATGAACTTATTTTTACTTAGCCAGCACACTTAAAATATGGACGATACATGCTAGTCGCTAAGTGAATCACCCCCTGCATGCTAATAAGAATACAACGTACCTAGCAAAGGGAATAATCCCAACTTGTATTGCTTGTGTTAGAACATGAAAATAAAACTTTGCTTATATATGGACCCTCGTATGCTACCTTTGCCTTGTGCAACTAGACCCTGCTATGCCTCGAGTAGAACGATATATACTCTTCGTAGTACACTGTTCACCTATTTATACTGCAATTCCCTAGATCATGTCGCTCGATATGTCTCTTTACGGTTTTACTCCTCGTTCTACCCTTAGACCCGTGCCAAAGTAAATGCTTATGTACTATATGAATGCAATGCTTGCCTTCTTATATGTTAACTTATATTCGTTGCCTCATTTCAATGCTCATCGCATAATATGTGCCACGATCGTATAACAATATCCATGTCATGCATTCATCTAGTTCTCCTCGGAAGGCTATCTAATAGTCGTTCCGTGCAAGTATGAACCTAAAAGTATCCGGAACCGTTAGTTCGCCAAGGCAGTTCTCGAACCAGGGGATTTACACCATATCAATGAATCCAAGAATCATAGCTAGTGGAGCATACTCGTACTGAACATGAATCAAGAATCCAAGAATCAACATGTCATGTCATGAATCCCGTGAATATGAAACCTTAGAGACTTGTTTGTCACGGATAACTTGGAAACAAGGTTATAGTTCTGCGGACGGTCGCTGGGCACTGGCACAGATCCGTTCCAGATAAAACTTCGTGTATAGTCATTATGTGCTGGACGGGATGACTTACAGTGCATCGTGTGCTCTCGTTACATACCATCCTCGCCATTGACTAGGTTCTATATGGCTATGCCAGCGACTCATGTTCATATAGATAAGTTATCCTCGCTTAGCGGCAATCCGCGTGCGAGTCAATACAGCGAACCTATATAACGTGTTTGGATTTATCGAACGGGCGAGAAGCCTCCCCACTTGTCATAACCCGAATTTTTTAGAATATTTTAAAATATTTTCTTATAATTTTCTGGAATTAAAACTAAGGTATTTCGTGATTAAAGAATTTTTTTAAATAATGTTAATTAATATTAAAATATTATGAAAATAATATTTTATGGTGTAAAATGAAAAACTAGACATAGGGTAATTTTTCAGGAATTTATTAGACTCCGGAAATATTTTTAAAGCCCTAAAAACCAATGTATAACTAAACCTAATTAAACCCTGACTGAACCCGGTTTATTTGGAAATAAACTGACCCAAACCGCTATCAAACCGAACCGGACAAACCCAGCCTTAACGGGTCGGATCCGAATCGAACCCGACCCGGACCCGAAACCCTAACCGAAACCCTAGATCCCAAATCCTACCGGAATTACTGTTCTGGCCCCTTTAAATAGCCTCGAAGTCTGCGCCCGCCGCCGCCGCAACCCTAGTTATCATCTTCTCTGCCGCCCGCAGCTCAGCCCCGGTCATCCTAGCCCTAGTCGGATCCCCAATCTCCGTCGTCTCCGACCCCGCTCACAGCCCGACCATCTCCTCCATCTCTTCCGACCATCCTCACCGTCCCGCCCCGACCGTCTCCACCATTCGCCGACCTTCGCCTAGCCCCGTGCCCAGCCACCAGCTCCGTCTCTACCTTCCCTCTGCCTCAGCCCAGCACCACCCCTAGCAGTCGACCCACCCCCGACCACCTTCCCTCCGCCCTAGCCGAGCACCACGACCCCGCACCCTCGTCTTCCTCGACCACCGCCCTAGCCGTCGACGGCCTCCGCCGACCACAACGCCCACTCCCAGCCGATCGCCCGCTGCCCTAGCACAGACACAGCGGCCCAGACATAGCCGCCCTAGCTCCGGACACAGCAGACTCGAGACAGGACACAAAACAGTCACCCGGACACGAGAAATTCTCGTTCCACGGAGCCCTGTTCAGGTAACCCGTTCTCTCTCCTCGTTATTCTATTTTTCGTTTCTTCAGTTATGACGCGTAGACTGTATAACCCTCTCGATGTCTGTGCAACCCGCTCGGTGTGTCGCGTCCTGTGGCCATCGCAAACCGCGATCCAAAAACAAGAAAACCAACGCCCTGTTTTACCCCGAAACTGAGTACGCCCCGCCAAACGGGACGACTTTGTCGTGCGCGGTCTTCACCGAAATGTGCATGCCGTCGGTACGGACGTACGGGATTTCGCAGAAGTTGATTTGGATATGCGTGCACACCGGAATCAACGCGTATCCGCCGACAACGTCCCGTATCCGCCTGTTCTGAAATACGTTGTAACTTTGTGTACACACGTCGGATCGAGACGAAACTTATGCCATCGGACTCGTAGCAATACGCTGGTCCTGTAACCAAAGTTTAGATCGATTCTGAGAACGTTGACAAAATCGCTTATTGTGGGCCCCACGGCTCCACTTGATGGACGATTTTGTGATCGGCTCATCGGAATCCAATTCTGGAAGTTCCGTTGGGTTCGTATCATCGTTTCTGACTTGTTGACACTAAGTTGGACGAATTTGGAGACCTTTGACCCTGACACAGTTTTTGGTGCAAAGCGGCCCACATGTGGACCCCGCTTTGACCAGAAACTATCATTTTTGTCCCTGTGTTCAAATTAGACTCAAAGACAGACGTTTCTAGCTATTTGATATTTTCTGAATCTAATGGTGGTGTTTATTTCAGCAATCAAAGGAGTCCCTATAATTTCTACTGAGACCAGAGCTACAGTTGGAGCCAGAACCTCAGGCAAGTGTACCTTGCCATAATTATAGTATATTGATTCATATTATTCTCTTGTTTTATTCATTATTATACATGCTTGACCTAGGACTGTGTGACTTACTTAGCATCCGATTAATAGTCGGGTGCCAACCCCGTACGCGGAGTTGTGTAACGTCACATAGATATGGATATCGTGACCCTTACATTCTCGTACTTGTCTTATCAAGTACATCATAACCCAGGACACTTGACACTAATCATGAGACAGAATCTTCCTGAGATATTCATGGTGATTCTGTATAGGATACAGGTTTTATGACATAGACATTATATTCATAGACGTTATATGACTCACTGTATTAGTTTTGATCTTGCGTGTCATGGACATGAGACGTGTGATTACATTGGGTGGGGAGAGACACACAGGCTATAGGCTGATTTATATATATATTTATTATGGTGAGGTCTTAGACTCTATATCAGAGCTAGGCACTCTACTAGTGAGATATTATTGTGAGGCCTTAGACTCTACATTAGAGCTAGGCACTCTACTAGTAATATTACTTCTACCGGCTCCCCGACACAGAGCTTGTAGTGGTCTCAGCCTGAGTTTTAGTGATGCACTCATCTTGCATTTCACTTAGCTGATTATTTAGTATTACCCTGTTTACTCATTTATTTTTTGCACTGCATTTATATTGGCTTGAGTTATTTTGTACCTTGCTATATCCCCTAAGGACCTGGATCCGGATTATGTCCCCAGGATTAGCAGAGGAGATCCACCCAGAGTTATACAGTACCGGAGCATTAGCAGGAGCAGAAGCAGGAACATGAGCAATTACGGGAGTAGTGCCATATTCAGTAGACGAATGATCACTGAGGTTATCTTTTGAGTATATACTGTTCCATACTCAGTATTGTTGTGGTTATCTTTATTCTTGTATCTTGACAGATGTATCAGACTCATTATCGGGTTATTTCCCGAGTTTATATTTTATTGAGATTGATCTTGCTTATTGATTCTGAGCTTATTGATTCTGATATTGTTGTATTCATATCTGTGGATGAGATTAGTATATCTAGACCCTTATTGTTGTACTACAGCTTAAGTATGCCCCGATGGATCCATTAAATTGGGTTTGTCCATCGGTGTGTGCTGCTGGCCATTGCCACGTGTCTAGTCCCTCGGTATTTTGGGACTGGGCGTGACACCACTAGTGCATTCACGTACTGATAAACCACCAGATTGCTTGCAGGGTGAGGGAGAATCTCGTTCAGTGCGGATGCCTCCTTCGTATGTGCTAAGGCATGTAGTTCACTCTGGACCCTTGAAGCGTTATGTCTGAAACTGAAGCACATATATAAGATATAATGTTAGAACATCGTCTATACATCATTCCACAAATATAGCCACTTGGCACGCTTTTACTGTTCAGAGAGAGAGAGAGAGGCTTGAGCGACTTGTAATCTCGGTCTAACGCCACTTGTAACACTTATTCAATATCAATAAAGAGTTTGTTTTACTTTTATACTTATTTTATTCAATACTTTTGCGATTTACGACTCTGTGAACTTGTTACCAATCGTATGTGCGTTTATAATTTTGCTGCACTCGGACAATCTGTGCGACTCTATGGCTTAGACCTCTTACCGCCTGTTCGGACAATGGCCTTGCACGGGCGCGGCTTATGATCATGCTGTATCACGCTCAGATGGGTCAAGTGATCGTCCTGCGAGAGCGGTGGTGCGGTGATTCGCGACTAGCAGGGACGGTCGATTTCCTGCGGGAGATCGGGGCGAGACATATTGGTATCAGAGAATGGCTTTACGCCTTTGGACTTTGTTTCGATTTTTCTCAGTTTTGAAAGCTCATTCGTGGGTTATGTGCATATGCTCTCTCTCAATGTCCCATCGGGATATTCCAAATAATGAGTCTAAATAATTTTAGAAAGTGCATGTGAATGGTATGATTGCTTGTATGAAATCGTAATACGAAGGCCTTTGTGCCGACCTGTGTTAGGCTTGGTTGGAATAGACTCGTGCTAGAATTTCAAGTTATGTACGAACCCAAATGCATATACATGATTACCCAGCTGGTTAATGTGCGGAATAGAATATCGTTCGAACGATTAGCTATGCACACATCCTTTCGGCTAAGTTGTACAGAGTATCGTGCGCCAAGACCCTTTTGGTGCAAGCTAGTTGTAAACGAGATTGGGATATCGTTCAGATAAAAAAAAATCAGACTTAGAATGACAACCGATAGAAACATTATCAGATTTATCGCTTAGGCGAATATAGAGAATCGTGCTTGGATTTTGGAGAATAGCTCAAACGATATTTATGTCGGAGATACAAATCGAATATGGTTTAATTGGATGAGTATCAATAGAATATATATACAAGACTAAGATTTTACTAGGAGATGCTTAAGTATCATGCATGAATTCTAAGGAACAACTTGGTGAATATGCTAGCGATTGATGCGACCATGATTAAGGATTTGATTGGGTGACTCGATTCTGAGTGGTATATGGATCATTTAGAAATGTCCAAATGGATTCATAGGTCTTGTGCGATAGTCAGATTGAACGATTAGAGAATGTCTCGAATAAATGATAAGGCTTATATCAAATAGGGATTCAGGGAAATGGAAATCGATATCATAGTTAAGGAAACTTGTTAAAAACTTGGAGGATTGTGCAAGCGATTTTGGATTAAAACAAACGGACTGAACTTGAATACAATATCGCTTGAAAGAAGTGAAAGCGATAACGGATTTGACTTGGAGTTTGGAAGAATGATCTTGAAATCAAGTTCGAAAAGATAACCTTCGAAATCAGACCCAACGATATATTGAACTCGAGTGCTAAAACTTCGCTATCACTAAGTTGGTTGACATGCATATGTTTGAAGGACGCTTTGAATATGTGCACGATCCAAACTCGCGATATACTGATCTCGAATTCTAGTGCAAGTGAATATTCGCATGGACAAGTATAACGACTTGTATAAGTTTGCCTCAGCCTTAGATCATCATTCACGATAGATTATAACGTACCCCACGTTAAGCGATATATGTTCCGCGCTAAGGCACAATAGAGACTGATTAAGAACTTGGATTAAATGATAGAGTCTTTCAATGAGACTGACCCAGCATACACGCGACACAGTAAGAAGCGAGTAGGAGATTATGTTCGAACGGATTTAGTGGTACCGTTTGATACGCTTGGGATAGATTTGATAGTACGATAGGACGACTTGCGCTCAGAAAGTCTCGAGGATGAGACTTTTTCTGAGTGGTGTATAATGTAACAACCCGTTTCACTCAAGAGGACAGCCAATTCAAATGGCAAAGTGCAACAACCCGACCTGCTTTGCTCAGCCAGAATACTCGTTTGAGGCAAAAGATTTCCAGATTTGGCCCTTTAGGAGTTCCGGCTTAGGCTTTCAGAGGCTCGCTTGTAGTATCGTTCGACCGAGGTGAATCATCGCTAAGGTGGGTGGCTACGATGAACTTGTCTTTGCTTAGCCAGCACACTTAAAATATGGACGATACATGCTAGACGCTAGGTGAATCACCCCATGCATGCTAATAAGAATATAACGCACCTAGCTAAAGGAATAATCTCAACTTGTATTGCTTGTGTTAGAACATAGAAATAAAACTTTGCTTATATATGGACCCTCGTATGCTACCTTTGCCTTGTGCAACTAGACCCCGCTATGCCTCGAGTAGAATGATATATTTATACTGCACGTCCCTAGATCATGTCACTCGGTATGTCCCTTTACGGTTTTACTCCTCGTTCTACCCTCAGACCCATGCCAAAGTAATTGCTTATGTACTATATGAATGCAATGCTTGCCTGCTTATATGTTAACTTGTATTCATTGTCTCATTTTAATGCTCGTCGCATAATCTATGCCACGACCATGTAACACTATCCATGTCATAGATTCATCTAGTTCTTCTCGGAAGGCTATTTAATAGTCATTCCGTGCAAGTATGAACCTGAAAGTATCCGGGACCGTTAGGTCGCCAAGGCAGTTCCTAAACTAGGGAATTTGCACCATGTCAATAAATCCAAGAATCATAGCTCATGGGGCATACTCGTACTGAACATGAATCAAGAATCCAAGAATCAATATATCATGTCATGAATCCCGTGAATCTGAAACCTTAGAGACTTGTATGTCGCGGACAACTTGGAAACAAGATCATAGTTCTGCGGATGGTCGCTAGGGGACTGGAACCGATCCGATCCGGACGAAACTTCATGCGTAGTCATCGTGTATTAGATGGGATAGATTGCAGCGCATCATGTGCTCTCATTGTATACCATCCTCGTCATTGAATAGGTCCTTTATGGCTATGCCAGTGCTTCATGTTCATATAGATAAGTCATCCTCGCTTAGCGACAATCCGCGTGCGAGTCATTGCATTGCATCTAGTAAGCTGAAATACCTGGACGATCATGAGTATTACACACTTTTGTAAAATTGAAACACTTGTACTTATGGAACACTTCAACACCCTCTACAACACTTTTGGATAACCTGTATACTCGTGCACCCAAAACAGGATCTCGTTCACGACACTTATGTTTGCATATGCTATTACCCCTGGATTTTATTATATATGCTCTTACTTGATTTAACTTAGTTTTTCTTGGACAGGAAAGGACGGATGGTAAGTTGGTAAGTCTTGCCGTATTCCTTTATACCGCACGGTGCACTGCCACATGAGTTAGTCTATTCATCATTGCCATGAAACCGATCCTAAGGAAAGACTAGAAAGATAACTTAATAGATGGTGCACGGAACATATATAACGTGTTTGGATTTGTCGAGCGGACGAGAAGCCTCCCCACCAGTGTATTCATGTACTGATAACCCACCAGATTGCCTGCAGGGTACGGGAGAACCTCGTTCGGTGCGGATGCCTATTTCGTGCGTGCTAAGGCTTGGAGTTCACTTTGGAGCCTTGGAGCGATGCGTCCGAAACTGAAGCACATATACAAGACATAATGTTGGAACATCGCCAATACATCATTCCATAAATATAGCCACTTGGCACGCTTTTACTATTCAGAGAGAGAGGCTTGAGCGATTTGTAATCTCGGCCTAGCACTACTTGTAATACTTGTTCAATATCAATAAAGAGTTTGTTTTACTTTTATACTTGTGTTACTCAATGCTTCTGCTATTGACGAATCTGTGAACTTGTTACCAATTGTATGTGCATTTATAATTTTGCTATACTCGGATAATCTGTGCGACTCTGTGGTTTATACCTCTTACCGCCTGTTCGGACAATGGCCTTATATGGGCGCGACTTACGCTCGTGTGGCATCATGCCCAGATGGGTCAAGCGATCATTCTGCGGGAGCACTGGTGCGATGATTCGCGACTAGCGAGGACAGCCAATTGCCTACGGGAGATCGGGGCGTGACATCCTCTGGCTTGATCTTCAATTGGTGGTAGCCAGAGCGAATGTCTATTTTTGAAAACATCGACGCCCCTTGCAGCTGATCAAAGAGGTCGTCGATCTTGGGCAGGGGATACTTGTTTTGGATGGTGACCTTATTTAGTTTCCGATAATCTATGCACAGCCACAATATCCCATATTTTTTCTTTACAAATAGCACATGCTCGCCCCAAGGGGACACACTCGGACGAATATACCCACGGTCAAGCAGTTCTTGTAGTTGGCATTTTAACTCCTTTAGTTCTACAGGGTCCATTCGGTATAGAGCTTTGAAAATCGGTTAGATATTTGGGAAGGTATTGATAGTGAACTCGATTTCTCGGTCTGGTGGCATGCCAGGTAGTTTGTTTGAAAATATATCAGGAAATTCTGCCACAATGGAAGAAGACTCAATATTTGCACAATCCCGCTGCGTGTCTCAAACTGACGCTAAGTATCCCTCGCATCCAGAGTGTAGCATCCGCCGAGCTGATATTGCAGAAATTACCATACAGGTCTTCGACGCTTCTGCTGCTGAACCACTCGTATACCAGAATTCAGCCTCTCCAGGTAGACGAAAGATGCCCCGTTTCTCTACACAATCGATAGTTGTCGAGCAAGCGCCGAGCCAATCCATTTCCAAGATGATAACATAATCCCGAACATCTAGTACTAACAGATCGAGCGACAATTTTCTTCCTCCAATATAAACATAACCGCCCTGGCATATTAAACGAACAAGTATTTTTGTACCCGACGGGATGCTAATACTAAGGTCTAGATACAATGGTGTCATCACTAGTTTGTTTTCTACGACAAAATTTGCAGATATAAAACTATACGTAGCACTAGAATCAAATAGCACGCGAGAAGGTATGTTATTGAAAAGCAATATACATAACAAAATGGTGTTCGAAAGAAAGGCTTCTTCCTGTGTCAAAGTATACACCCGGCCTTGAGCTTGACGACGATCTTGTTGCGGTGCGGCTCGACTGGCTTGATGCACCGGAGCATGATTTGGATATTGAGGGCAACGATCAAAGTTGTGCGAGCAGTCACGAATTGCGGGATTTGGATCACCACAAATGAGGCATAACTCATTCCTTGAGCAATAATTGTTGAAGGCGTGCCCAGTCTTCTTACAGTAATTACAGTATGGCCCTGGGTTCCCTTTTTGATGATCGTTGTTATTTGGACGCTTTGGAGCGGTATTTTCTTTCGTATTGCATGGGTGCTTGTGATTGGAAGTATGCACAGCGCCGATAGCAACTGAAGGATACTACGGTTCGAGAAAAATAACATGATTAAGAACTTCTCGTATATTCAGATATTGGGGAACAACTACATATGTATGGGTGGAAGGTCGCATGCCATCTTCGAATCATCTTGTACGACTTACCGCATCAGGTAGGTAGGAGCTTGCAAATTTGGCGAGCCGATTGAATTCAACGGAGTACTGCTTCACTGTCGTATTGCCATATTGGAGCTGCACGAACTCGTTCTCCTTTTGCCGACGAACGAGAGGGGGTATAAACTCCTTTTCAAACGCGCTACGGAAGGTATCCCATGCGATCGTCTCGTCTTCTTCGTCTATGGAGAGAGATCTTTGATGCACATCCCACCAATCGTGCATGTTCAAACGGAGCTGTAGTTGGGCATACGTTACTCGTTTCTCCTCAGGTACCTCAAGTAATTTGAAGTGATCTTCAAGCTCTGCCATCCAATCTAGAGCCACGACCGGATATTCAGTCCCCCAGAAGGACGTATTGCAGACCTTCTTGAAGTCATCAAATTCAAAGGTAGTCGCACCCTTCTTCTTTGGAGTTTGAGGTATTTTGACTTCAGGCGTTAGTTGCTCACCGGTGCCGCTGCTGTTATTGCGGAATGGTTGAAGGCTAAGGTATGAACGATCTGCTGTAGGGCATCTACCTACTTTTGTTGGACTACAAATTGGGCTTCAAGATTGCTTTCGAACTTGCTCTTACGATCTTTCATCCCCTTCTCGACTTGCTCATAGCGAGACTCATCCCTCTGTTGGCTTGCATCAAGCATTCGTATCATTCGCTCCATTGGATCGACATGGGGCATAGCTCGTTGGCTTCCAGAACTTTCTGAGGTGCCAGAACTACTTTCCTAGGCTTGTACCTCTCATTGTGCTTGCACTTGAGTCATTCCTTCAAAAGAAAGTAACTTGCATAAGTCTCATAACGTATTATAGACTCACTGTATGGAACATATCTCATTTTGGCCAAACGAGTTCAAGAGTTCGCATAGGGAATAGATCGTTAAAGGAACTTTTTCAACATGAGGGTCAAATAAACTTGAAGCCATAGTCTGATACCAATATGTTATGCCCCAATTATGTAGAATTGATAGTCGTCCCTCGGACGTGACACCGTGCGTGCCTTGGTTACGCAATGCACAAGGCCAAGATATTTTCATATAATGAGCATATATTCAGAGTACGCAGATAATTGAACACGATAATAAAACATGGAAAAGTTTTCCTTATTGATAATGAACATCTTTTACAAACTCTTGAACAAGTACAAAAGTTGTCGTACGGGCTTACAAAAGTGGACGTAAAATAAAATAGCCCTCCAGTACATTACATTATTTTACTAAAACTTCAAAAGCTATAGACACCTTTGGGCGAAGCTATCACCTTTCCATGGAGTTGCATAAGGTATATGCACGAGCTCCTGGAACTTCAAAATGTTGTTTCAAGGGCACGATCAGGACGTGCCGGTAGGTGGTGTCACTCCCCGTTCCCAATATATCTGTTTGGAACATATTAGTTTCCCTGCTTATAGTATTTGGAACAAGGTAACCATTCACAAGTTGATTGACAAGCAATAAAGTAATACAAGTCTATTTCTTTTCTTTATCTTGACATCTTTTAGTTATTATAGTATCGTTTGATCGAAATAATTAAGAAGGCAAGATTTTAGATATGAAGACTTGGAAGATGGATCAACTAATCGAATTATAGACACTCACAAGTTGGTGGGGAGAGGAAAGGAAGGAGGTGCTTCAAGACTCCGCTCGAGCGACGTCTACTGCACGATCATCTACATTGTCACAAATAGACGATCAATACCTCTTCTCCTTTTTTCAAGCTCGAAATAAAAGTACAGTTCGACGAACGAAAGAAATAAAATTTATCGAAATCGTTCAAGAAAACACAAATCCGAAAATCAACTTGAAAGCACGAAAGCAATAATGTGACACCAAAAACTAGGCAAGAAAACTTGCAGCGGAGAGGTCCCTCTTGACTCTGCCGTAAGTCCATCCTTGGAGCACGGTCCACTGAATATGGAAATCGATTCCGAAGAAGCCAATCCATAACGAGAAAAAGATTTTTATTCAATCTATCCCGATCGAACGATACCGAAAGTATTGCTTAGCCGCGCTCCCCGAAAAGGGGGAACGGGGCACCACACTTTGTCTATTTTTTATTTGTTTGCTTGTTATTTTATGGACCCTTTTTTTATGAAGAATGTCAAAATAATATGTTTCTTAAGATAAATAAAATAACTATAACTATATATATATATATATATATATATATATATATATATATATATATATATATATATATATATATATATATATATATATATATATATATATATAACACGTGCTTAAAAAAATTATTAAATAATTAAATATAAAAGTATTATAAATATTGTCATTCCTAGAAATTGTACTCAAGCAACCAAGAAAAATACCTCTCACTTTAACCACTTGATTTAGAATTGTTTTAGTTGTAAAAATAATAATATTAAGTAGTTAAATAATTATCTATTTAAAAATAAAATAGTTAGTGGAGTTTTTATATACGGCTTAGATGGCTCAATTCAATTTTGAGCCGTTTCCATGCGTCATATTATATATATATATATATATATATATATATATATATATATATATATATATATATTAGTAAATGCATATGTGTTGCACGTAAAACTTTTTTTCTAATATTATTAAATATAGTAAATATTTTTAAATTAAGATTTGTTATATATATATGTATTAAAAAATTATATTTATAGAATTCATTGATATTAATGAAAAAATTAATAAAAATTTAAATTATATTAAAATAGTTTAAATTTGATTTGAATATATATATATATATATATATATATATATATATATATATATATATATATATATATATATATATATATATATATATATATATATATATATAATTAGTTTAAATATATTCTGAATATTGAATATATTTTTATTTGGATTTGTTATATATATCTTTATAATCATTTGAATATATGTTAGGTAATTATAATGATTTAAAGATATTTCTATGTAAGAAAAATACGTACACGGGTAGTTAGATTTTTCTTAGAATTTTTTAATTATTAATTACGTGAAGAAAAGAATGGGTTAAGAAGGAAGTTGGTTTTAATTTTTTTAGTATTCTGTTAGTTTTTTTTGTTAATTAGATTGGTTGAGTATTTATTAACGGTTTGGACGGATAAGATGAAAGTTGATTTAAGGTTTTATTTATCTTTCGTAAGTATTTTTCTAAAAATTGTATTGGTTAAGTATTTACTTACGGCTTAGACGGCTCACTTTGAGCCGTCTAGAAGCCGACTATATATATATATATATATATATATATATATATATATATATATATATATATATATATATATATATATGCGTAAGAAATGTTAAAAAATTTAAATATAATATTATTATAAATATTGTTGTTTCTAGGAATCGAATTCAAACAACCAAGAAAAATACCTCTCATCTTAACCACTTAAGTTATAATTATTTAGTTGTAAATAAATAATATTAGGTAGTTTAATAATTATATTTAAAAAAATAGATGGAGTATTTATAAAGGGCTTAGATGACTCAATTTTGATTCATTTTAAGCCTCATTATAAGAGTAGAGAATATATATATATATATATATATATATATATATATATATATATATATATATATATATATATATATATATATATATATATATATATATACACACACTTTTTGTATCTCCATGATTCCCTCTTTCACAACCGTTGGATCTTGTTTAAGTCATCTAATCTTAACCATTCATTTTTTAATGGTTAAGATTATGTGACTTAAATGAGAGATCTTCGGGCCAGGAGTCTGTAACACAATTACCTCTTCAAATTATATATATATATATATATATATATATATATATATATATATATATATATATATATATATATATATATATATATTATGATGAGGGATCCACATCCCCCTTTTTGTATCCCCCAAGCATCCCCTCTTTCACAGCCGTTGGATCTTGTTTAAGTCATATAATCTTAAATATTCATTTTTCAATGGTTAAGATTATATGACTTAAACAAGAACCAATGGTTGTTATCATGGGGATGCTTGCGGGATGCAAAAATGGGAGGATGTGGATCTCTCTCATCTCTCTCTCTCTCTCTCTCTCTCTCTCTATATATATATATATATATATATATATATATATATATATATATATACACACGTCTCCGGAGTCCCATCGAAGCCCCGTCCCCCTGCACCATCGGATTACGGGACCCGCATGGGGCCAGCTTGTGGGGCCCGCGCGATCCAATTTTTGGGAGGGACGGGGCTCCCGCGGGGCTCCGGATCCGCTCCCATATATATAAATACAAATATTTATATATATATACGTAGGCTCCACCCGTGGCTATAAGAACCACCCAGCCGACATAGGGAGGATTCGAATCTTGGTCTACACTAAGGCAGCCCGCCACATTACCACTAGAGTAATACCTTCGGTGTGTGTGTGTATATATATATATATATATATATATATATATATATATATATATATATATATATATATATATATATATATATATATATATATATATATATATATAACATACATAAATTTGAAAATAGGGTGTACGTAAATTAGGATATTTTATTTGTTAAACAATTCTATTTTGGAAATCTTAAATGAACTTATATTTCAATCCCACATATATATCTAATAACTATTTCTTCTTATAATAATCAACCGAGATGTGTTTATCTAAGATATAAATAATCAGATTTGTGTACTTCTATGAAAATATGAAAACAATTATTGTATGGCTTGTTTATTAATTTTATTATGATATATGTGAATTGGGAAAGTCACAAATAAGCCTACAAGCCTTTTAGATTAATGGAGTACGCATAAAGTTAATTCAAGAAGGCTTCATCAAAGATAACAAGACGAATCATATCTTACTTATTTACCAGCTCCAAGAAAAAAAAGATATCGTTGTAAAGCAGATCAAGTCTTAAGAGAAACTTGAAGATATTTTTAGAAAGCTCTTCCAAAGTTCACATTTCAGAAGTTACTACACCAAAATGTCTCTATCAACATGCATATAATCTTATTGGCTAATAAAATCACGCATATAATTATATAGGCTAATAAAATATTGGAATGAGGTTCAATGATCAAATGTATTAATTGGCGAGGGGAGGATGAATTTTTATTTAAGTTGATGTAAAAACTAAATATAATATTTTTCAAGTGATTTTGAGAGAAAATATTTGTAGATGCAAGTATCTTGAAGTTGCTAGTGGAGAAAGCCTGAATTTTTGTGTGTGCATTGTACTCTTTGATGTTTTTTTTTACATGATTTTTCCATCCACTTGGATCCTGAAAAATATATTGTAAGATTTCTTTCACTACATATTTTTCCAAAGATAAGAATTTTTTTTTTCTTAGAAAAGTTGTTAATGAGTCAATGGACTCTTTTTTTTTTTTACTATAGATTTTTTAAAAGATATTTTTTTTTTATAGAAAACTTGTTAATGAGTCAAATATTAAGGTGGACATGCAAGGAGGAGGAGTGTAAATCATAATTTGTGAATAACCAGTATAGTGGATGCCTTATTTTAGATACACACAAACCTAATCTTTTCTCCCATGTATATCTATACTATTATTTAATACTAGTATTTGTAAACCCCCTGATTTTCAAGATATTTTAATTTGAAATTTTTCACAATTTTCTGAAATTTTCTGAGATTTTTTCTCTAATTAAACTAAGGTATTTTAATTATTAAATAATTTTTAAATGATATTAAATAATATTAAAATATTATAAAAATAATATTTTATGGTGTAAAATAAAAAATTAGACATAGGATAATTTTTCGGGAAATTATTGGACCCCGGAAGCATTTTTAAAAGCCCTAAAAACTAATTAATAAATTAAACTAAATTGAACCATAATAAATCCGGTTTATTTGGCCTGAACCAAACCGAACCCAATATTAGACCGAACCGGACCGACCGGTCTGCCCGAACCGGCCCAAACCCCTTAACGGGTCGGATCCGGGTCAAACCCGACCCGCTAAGCACCCGACCCGACCCGGACTAAAACCTAACCCCCAAATTTATTTCTCCCCGACGATTCCCCTGCCGGCGGCCGTTTCCGCCGCCGTGGCCGCCGGCGGCCCCCCCATTTCACCTTCCCCGACCTGCCGACGACTCCTCTTCAGCTTCCGGCCAACCCCTGGCCGTCCCTCTCCCCTAACCCTCTATAAAACCCGAGCCCGGCCACCCCAATTCCTTTCCCCTCACCTCAGCCTCCGGTTCCGGCGACTCCCCCTCATTCCAGCTAGCACCGGCGCTGCCCTCCAGCAGGACCTGACCACCCGGCGCCCTCCGTCGCACCTCCAGAAGCCCTCCGCCGCACCTCCAGAACCCCGACCCGACGCAGCACCTGACCACCCGACGCCGAGCCCTCCAGCACCGATCCGGCCGTCCACGACCTCGCCGACCTCCCCAGACCGACTCCGATGACCCCTCAGCCGTCCAGCTAGTCTCCGGCGGACTCGGACATGACACAGAACCTATGCCCTAGACAGGACACGGCCGGACACGTCTAGGACACAGAAGACTCGACTCGGACACGCGTGATTCGAACTTTTGGAGCCCTGTTCAGGTACTCATAACTCTCTCCTCGCTACCCCAATTTCTATTTCGTCAGTTGTGACACGTAGGCTGTGTGACCCCCTCGGTGCCCATGCAAACCGCTCGATGTATCGCGACCTGTGGTGATCGCGAACAGCGATCCAAAAAAGGAAAACCAATGCCCTGTTTTACCTCGGAACTGAGTATGCCCCACAAAACGGGACGACTTGGTCATGTATGGTCTTCACCGATATGTGCGTGTCATTTATACGGACATGCAGGATTTCGCAGAAGATGATTCGGATGTGCGTGCACACCGAAATCGACGCGTATCCGCCGACAACGCCCCGTATCCGTCCTTTCTGGTTCTCGCTGTAACTTAGTGTACACACGTCGGATTGAGACGAAACTTGAGCCATCGGACTCGTAGCAATAAGCTGGTCCTGTGAGCCAAGTTTGGTTCAATTCTGAGAACGTTGACAAAATCGCGTATCGTGGGCCCCACAGGCTCCACTTGACGGGCGATTTTGAGAACGGCTCATCGGAATCCAATTCTGGAAGTTCCGTTGGGTTCATATCATCGTTCCTAACTTGTTGACACTAAGTTGGACGAAATTGGAGATATTTGACCCTGACCCGGTTTTCGGTGCAAAGCGGCCCACATGTGGACCCCGCTTTGTCCAGGAAATATCAATTTTGCCCTGTGTCCAAATTGGACTCAAGGATAGGCATTTTTAGCTGATTGATATTTTCTGAATCTGATGGTGATATTTATTTCAGCAACCGGAGTACTGCCTGCAGAACCCGCTGAAGTCAGAGCTACAGTTGGAGTCAGAACCCCAAGCAAGTGTACCTTGCCAAATTTTACAGTTTTTGCTACTTATTTCCTTGACATATATAATTGTTGTACATGCTTAAACCTAGGACCGTGTGACTTACTTAGCGTCCGATTATAGTCGGGTGCCAACACCGTACACGGAGTTGTGTAAAGTCACCTAGAGATGGACATCGTGACCCTTTACATTCTCGTACTTGCGTTATCAAGTACGTTATACCCAGGACACTTGACACTATACATAAGATAGAATCTTCCTGAGATATTCATGGTGATTCTGTGTAGGATGCAGGATTAACATAGACATTATATACTTAGTTCATATTATGACTGGATGCATTAGTTATGATCCTGCGTGGCATGGACATGAGACGTCATGGACATGAGATACATGATTACATTGGATGGGGAGAGTCACACAAACTATATGTTGATTATATATTATGCCGGCGTCATAGTCTCTCTCTGAGCTAGACAACCACATGATATCCCTGCTACCGGCTTTCCGACACAGAGTTTGTAGTAGTTTCAGCTTGAGTTCTAGTGCTGCTCTCATCTTGCATATCACTTAGCTGGTTATATATTTACCCTATTGTTTCATTTATTTGCTGCACTGCATTATCTTTGGCTTGTATTTTCTGTAACTTGCTATGTCCCCTGAGGACCTGGATCCGGATTATGTCCCCAGGAGTAGCAGACGAGTTCGACCCAGAGATATACAGGATATGAGCATTAGCAGGAGCAGAAGCAGGAACAGGAGCAGGCACTGGAGCAGTACCAGATCCAGTAGACGAGTGATCTCTGTGGGTATCTTCTGAGTATATACTGTTTCTATACTCAGTACTTTTGTTGATATCTTTATTTTGTATCTTGACAGTTGTATCAGACTTGTATCGGGCTTGTTTCCCGATTTATGTACTTGTGACTTAATGATGATGTTTATATTTTTTTTTTTGATATTGATATATTCATTCTGTGGATGAGATTAGTAGAACCTGATTATGGTTATAATACAGCTTAAGTATGCCCCGATGGATCCATTAAATTAGGTTTGTCCATCGGTGTGTGCTGCTGGCCATTGCCACGTGGCTAGTCCCTTGATATTTTGGGACTAGGGCGTGACAGTATTCAATAAGAAAAGTTAGATACTTTACTGTAAAATTTTTATTTCAAAAATTATTCATATTTATATTTACTAACTAATATTTTATTAAATTTAATATGAGTAGTTAGGTAATTATATATAAAATTAATTAAGAGAATTTTTTTTGCTAAAATATTAAAAAACTTTACTCTTTTAAACTAGTTATTTTTTTTTAATTTTTTTAAGTATTATAAAATAACTGCAATATATAATAATCGATAAGAGAAGATTCGTATATAAAATATTATTTCAATCTCTTACTTACTTTTCTAACTGTTAATATTATTAGAGATATTTTAGCAAATGTCTCCATTCAAAATATAGAAACTAGTATATACCTCAACTATTTTTTAAAACTAAGAAATACTCTCAATCTATATCTCTACTATTGTAATGCGGCTTAAAAATGACACAAAAATGAGTCATCTAAGTCGTATGTATATCATCACTAATTAATTTTAAAAAAATAAAAATAATAACGGCTAAAAAATGAGCCATCTAAGCCGTATGTATATCATCAATAATTAATTTTAAAAAAAAGTAAGAAAAAATTTAACTACCATAGTTCTCTTCTCACATAGTTGAATTTTTAAAAAAAAAAATCTAAAATTCTTCTAACTATCTGAATTATAAATCATAAAATATATTCAATATTTAAATTATATTTAAACTGACTAAGTGATATTATCTAACTAAATAAATATCCAAAATTATAAAAATATATTTATAATCAATCATAATTAAAATATATTAAAATTATATTTAAAATATGCTAACATAATTTAAAATTCTATCTAATTTTCCAATAATATATTTTTTGGCAAATTCTATAGGCACTACAAAGTTTACTTAGGACATTCCAATTTTTTTCAAATTAATTACAAGTTTGTCACTAATATATTTTGCTTGAGGGCAGCCCATATGTTCATATAAAAGCCAATGAAATTTTATATCCCAACCTCTCTCTCCTTCCCATTCTCTCTTCTCCCTATGCTCCCTTCTTCCAAAACATAATTTCTAATAATTCTCAAAACCCTAGACACTAAAGTGAAGATTGGAGATCAAAATCCTAATTCTACTACAAAAAAAGTTACAATATTCAACCGTTATTTGGTATGTCATCAATTAACTATGACGATTAGATTTTTCAAACATTAGGCCCACATATAAATATTAAATTATATGTGTTTAATGTAGGAAAATTGCATCTCGAAGAAATTGGATCATCTACTACACTTAACCCTCTTTCCGCTATGGTCGAAGAACTCCTCGGTTCTTTCGAAGCACGCTCGGTAAAGAATATGACAATTTATTTTCAGAATTTATGACAGTCGGACTGTGGAACTATTTGACAGTCCTATAAATAATTAGGACTATTAAACCACTGACAGTCCTTATTTTTTTTAGGACTGTAAGTACGGTTACAGTCCTGACAAACAATAGGACTGTGAGATTTTCTACAGTCCTAATTATTTTGAGGACTGGCAAAAAATTTTGTAGTCCTAATGTCCTGCTGTTACTTCAATTTTAAACAGTTTTATTAACTTTAATTTCTATTATAGGGGTTATCGTCTACCGATGTTGTGGTACCTCCGTCAATTGTCGTTGATGTAGGCAATTTATTCTCAACCGATATTTGCTTTCAATCAGACGAACAAGCGTTACATTGGTGCAGAGAAGTTGGTCAGAAAAACAATATAGTCATTGTGATATCAAGATCGGGCCGAAACCGTCTGGGACGCAAAACTATAGAGCTTGGATGTGAAACAGCTAGTTTATTCAGGTATCATGGAAAGAAAGATATAGTTCTCTAAAGAAAAGTTCCAAACATAAGCGTTGGTACGAGGAAATGCGGTTTTTCGTTCAAAATCTCTATTGTAAAAATAGAAGATGTGAAGTAGATAGTCAAAATAAAGAATGAAATCCACAATCATTCTATTGCCAAAACACTTACGGGTCATCCCTATGTCAGACGGTTAAACAATGTTGAGCGGAAGATAGTTAAACATTTTTCTAGTTCAGGAGTTGCACCCAGATATATTTATTCTGTCATACGACACGAAGATGAGAATAACAAGTCAACAATGAAGTCAATCTACAACGCAATATCGAACTCAAATGCCAAAATAAGAAAATAAGAATGGCGATGCATCAAATATTGAAGTTTCTTGCCGATAATCATTATGTGGAGTACCATAGAAGACATCTACAGAGTAATGAAGTCCTTTCGATGTTTTGGACTCATCCTGATTGCACACATTTTTCTCGGTCCTTCACTGGCGTATTGGTTCTTGATTGTACATATAAGACAAATAAGTTCAAGATGCCTCACTTTTACGTTATTGGCTTCACCTCTACTGAAAAATATTTTCAATTGCTTTTTGCTTCATGAAGAGTGAGAAACTTGAGGACTACACCTGGTCATTGGAAAAACTAAAAGCACTTTACACCAGACACAGAGAGCCCTTTATTTTTGTTACTGACAGAGAATATGCCCTAACAAATTCTATAACTATCATCTTTCCTCGCACGGATACACTACTATGCACTTGGCATATTAATCGTAATATCCAATCATAATGTAAGTTGAAGTTCGAAAAAGTGGATGGTAAAATTGACAAAGATATTTTCGAGGAATTCTACAGTGATTGGAATCATGTATGGCGAGCCAGTACGAAAGACAATTACGACACGACATGATACTTATTAAAAGAAAAGTGGGAGACGAGGGAGCCGACATGCATTTCTTATATCAAAGATACATGACTAGAACCGCATAAAGAACAATTTGTCTTAGCATGGATGAATAATGTGAAGCATTATAGCACAGTGACCACCAAATTACATGCCAAATTAAAATAACATCTAAGGTCATCAATCGACAATTTTGTCTCTGTTTGGCAAGCTATCAATTTAAGGCTAGATTAGATGGTGAACGAGATTAATGCATCATTTGAGATAAGCCTGAATATTGCAAAGCATGGACATAGAAATGAACCCCTCTTGTCTGCTTTAATTCATATAATATCTCACAAGGCATTGGGCTTACTATTTGAGGAGATCGGTAGGTCAAAGAACGTGGGATTTGATCCTGAGGTTTGTGGCTGTTTATATCGACATATGCTGGGCATCCCTTGTGCACACGAGATTAATGAATATCGTCGTTAATCTAGACCTATTCTGATAGATGTTGTTGATCAACGTTGGAGGAAGTTGTCGATAATGCCCATGGTGAAGAGTGACCATAATTTTTTTACTTTGCCACAAGTGAAACTTCTTTACGCAAGATGGTGTGCCTCATTGGGAGCGAAGCGGGAGTTCATTGAGCTTAAAATCTAAGAAATTGCTAATTCGGTAAGTACTAGAATGCACGAGCCATCCGTTGTTTCTAATCCTAAGGAAGACCTCAAACAAGATTGAGTAGTTCACAAAAAAAAATTATGGAGTCAACTAAGAGAGATCCATCATTCTTTGTGAACGAAGTTTAGAATAAGCTAAGTCTACGAAACAGAAGAGTAAGCTAACTCTTCGAAGGAAAAAACAGAAAACGGATATGCCAAATGAATGCTTGGGTGTGTATATTGAAGGATCCCTACCTGAGATACGCAGTTACATTTGGTCCATTGTTGATGTTCCCAAGGATGACCATTGTGGATTTCATGTGCTTGCAAGACATCTTGGTTATTCCGAGAAAGAAGGATGGAGACAGGTTTGGGTAGAGTTGTAATAGGAGCTGGAGTCTCTTCTTTCGTTCTACACCGGCATATTAAGCGAAGAATATGTTAGAGATTTATTGACAAGTATTCCCTGCACCGATACCGTTGCCGGAGAAGACCACTACATGTCCAACCCGGCCGCCACATATTTATTTGCTAATAGATAGAAGATACCTATTGTACTTATTTCAGATAATATTAATAATACGTTCTTTTTTATGTGCTCTCCGCCGACTGAGCACATACTATGTAACCTATGTACTATAGGACATATCGGGAACCACTTTATCATACCAAAGTTGATCGATCATTCTCCTGTTCCTCCACCCTCAATAATTTGGTATAAACATGCACCGGACGTAGCGATCGCTTGGATGACACCTTTTCTGGATAAAATAAATCTCTATAAGAAGTTGTTGAAGATGGAGGAGCCCAGAGAGATGCCCGTTGGCCACTTTGATGTTCAAATTGACTTATACGAGTGGGCTATTTACATTTTGCACTTTTGTATCATTTTGTATAATTTTGTCACCTAGTTGGTTCATGTATAATTTTGTATCATTTTGTATACTGTTGAACCACTTTTGTATAATGGTGATTCACTTTTGTATACAGTAAAAAAGTAAAAAAAAAATCTATCAGTGAAAAATCCACTTTTGTATAATGTTGAACCACTTTTGTATAACGTTGAACCCCTGTCCTTTAGGACTGCCAACAAGTTGACAGTCCTACTTACAGTCCAAGGATTGTCAAGTAGTTGACAGTCCTAGCATCATGTAGGACTGTCAACTTGACAGTCCAAATTGAAACTGGAAAATTATAATTTTTTTAATTAGGACTGTCACATCAATTAGGATTTTCAACTTGTTAATAGTCCAAATTAAAATTTTCTATATTTCCCAAGTTTTAATTTGAACTGTCAAGTTGACAGTCCTACTTGAAAATATACAGAGTTTCTATTAGGACTGTCAACAAGTTGACAGTCGTAATTGATGTTAGGATTGTCAACTAGTTGACAGTCCTAATTAAAACTTTCTGTATTTTTCAACTTTTAATTTGGACTATCAAGTTGACAGTCCTACATGAAAATATGACTGTGACAGTCCTAGGACTATCAAGAAGTTGACATTCCTATAGTCATATAGGACTGTTAACTAGTTGACAGTCCTAAAGGGTTATATACAGAGTTTCAATTAGGACTGTCAACAAGTTGACAGTCCTAATTGAAACTTTCTATATTTTCCAAGTTTTAATTTTGACTGTCAATTTTAATTTTGACTGTCAAGTTGACAGTCCTATATGACACTAGGACTGTCAAGTAGTTAACAGTCCAAGCATCATGTAGGACTGTCAACTTGTTGGCAGTCCTGAAGGACAGGGGTATAAAATTGAAATGACATAGTTTCAATTAGGTAACCACCCGCAATGCATGTTTTTCTACTATGATTTTGAAGTTTTATACCAAGACATTACATAAGTTCCATACCAAAATATTACAGTAGTTTCATACCCAAACATCATATAAAAAGCTTCCAAATAAGTTTGTTCACAAAATATCACAGAATCACAAAACATCATAGAAGTTCCATAACCAAATATTATATAAGTTTTATACCGACAAAGTTTAATAACAAAAGTTACAATATCCCCGAAAGGTTTCATAACGAAAGTTACTACAACCAAACTATTTATAATTTCTTCTTTTCGTAAGTTGCTCCCTAGAAAGGATGAAGTCAAATTTGATAATAAAGTTTTCAATTGTTTCCATCTCTTCAGTAATTTTTCTGTAGCTTTTGCCCTTACGAGTGCGGAGACACTTTCCTAAATGCTTTACTTGTTTAGCCTGTTATGACATGACAAAAAATATGTTAGTTTGTAAAAATTATAAATCTTTCAAATCTATAAATAACCAATACAGTATACAAGACATTTTTGGCAGGAAGATGTGCTAGTACTCTAACAACAACGGGTCTTTGTATAGTACGGTACAACAACTTTGGATGTCCGGCATCAGCATATAATGCCATGTAGTCGTCGCTGCAGTCCGACATCTCAATCACCGCTTGTCTTTCAGAATATCAAATAACATGTTGTTGCCACTCGGTGAAGAATTTTGAGACCTAGTTGAACTTGGCCGGGATATAGTATCACGCCCCAGTCCCAAAATACGTAGGACTAGGAATACGTAAGCATGCCAACCGTATGTATATGGCAACTCCAATATATGGATACCATAATACACACGTACACTGTAATATGAATGTTAACTCACATGTGGTATATATATTATCACAAGTCACAGGGCATAACTAGATCTCGTCCACAGAATCAAATAACCAATCAACTATATAACTTAATCAAGTATAAAATGTTTTATAAGAACAAGTAGTTGGGCGGAGACAAATCTACTACCAACTAGAATATAAGAGGAACAAAAATAAGTATATCTAATGAACAATGAGACTCGAAGAGAGAACTCCTCGAAAGAGAATGGAGTAGCAAGTCCTGATCCGTGCTCCTGCAAATAGTCATGATTGTCTACACCTGGAAAGGGACCAGGTCCTCAAAGGGACGTAACAAGATACATAAAAGCATGCCAATTGAATACAGTAAAACATGCATAATAGGCAGAAAATATATAAGTACGATGTACTAGACAATCTATATGAATATGCATAATGAGGATAACTTTTTGAAGTATGGGCATGGGTAGGCTACTCTATCTAATCTCATAACTCACACACACGTCAGGAACATCAGAAATCGACATACCTCAAGGGTAGCGACCAGCACGACACCAGAAATCGACATACCTCGAGGGTAGCAACCTGTACGACACAACTATCGTAGTGCGTGCTAGTTACTACGGTTTACCAGAGTGGTTATAGCCCATATGCCTACTGATTGTCCTCCCCTTCCATGATACTATGTGTCAAGTGTGTGTCAACATATATATAGTATATAATTATGATTGGAAAAAAACACACATATGATGAATATATGAAAATATGATAAGTATGTAAAGTACTAAAAGCAATTTGGTAAGGTATCTTGCCTGGTCTGAAAATTGATGAAGTTATAACTCAAGACGTCGTCCGATCTACCTGTCAGATAAATTAAACAAGTTATGTTACAAAAGTGGGTGAATATGTTCCTCCATTTTAATCTATTTTAATTATGAATAAAATAACCCAAAATAGTATTTTAATCTTATTATAATCTGATTTTTTGTTAAACCCTAATTTTGGTCCAAAGAAAGTCAACTTTACGGATTTGTGATTTATGGCACACAAATCGAGACAATCTGTTAACCAAAAAGTTAACCGAATCAAATCCTTGATTTGTATATAGATTTCTATAGATTTCAGTGCTACATGAACACCGGAATCGACGGTTTCATAAAATCATAAGTCGGTAAAGAGTTATGTCCACAAGGGCGCACAGATGACAATTTTTGGTGGTTTCCTATTTACCTCTACGTTTCACGAATTTTACAGTAAATTAAACTTAAATCTTAAATTCTAGAAATATTATTTTATATAGTTCATCATGTCAACTTTCTGAAACTTTAAACGGTTCAGAATTCCGAATTCGGGATCTCCCGAAATCTCGAAAATACGAAAACGCGTCTGATTTCCGACAACTGGCACTTTTAGAATTTTCTGGAAAAATAGGTTCATAAATTATTAAAATAATTTATATATTCAAAAAACTAACCTTGATATAGTTCTAACAAAAAAATGGAGCACGTTTGAGTCCGGAGCTAGGAGATATATTCTTTTTAAGTCGTCATAACTATTAGAAAATGAGGCTAAATTTATGACGAATTTTGACTATTTTTGGACGAAAAAGAGAGTAGTTTGGGGAAGAAAATTATGAAAGATAGTTTATTCCACAATTCTAATAGGTATTTATAATTATGGAGACTACTTAATTGAATACGACTATGATTTGCTAATTTGGATATGATTAGGATGAGTTTAAATAAGGATAGGATATGCATGAAGTTATTTTCCTAGTAGGCTCAGGATTTGAATTAATTTTAAATAGAGTTTGAGTTTATCTCAATAATTTATAATCTTAAATAAAATTAAAGATAATACAAATAATTTATATATAATCTTATTAATATCTATTAGCACTAAATTAGCATCTACCTAATATTAAGACTATATATAACCAAATAAATCCTAAATAATTTTAAAAATCAAAATAAATTTCTTAAAATTATAAATAAATTACAGAAAAATATAATTAAATATTTTAACCTAAAATAAATATTTGGTAGGAACAACATGCAAGTATGGTCTCATAGTAAATCCTGAAAGTTCTAGAAATTTACGTTTTCTATGTTTTAATTACCCAAAAAATTCTAAAAAAATCTCCAAAAATCTAAAATAGCATAAAAATAATTCTAAATAAATATTTATGTAAGTAGATATATTAAGAAATTTATTTTTAAATTAACTAAGAGAATACTCTAAAGTAATTCAATATTTAAAATAATCTATAATAAATATAATAATATAAAATACACACAAAATACCTATTTTGGGTGAGGGGGTTTATAATCTACCCAACTTAAAAAAAAATCCTCGAAATTAAAAATAAGGAATAATTTGTTAAATCTTTCACCTTCGTATCTAAGGCAACTCAACTGCAATCTTCTTAAAAATTTAAATGACAAAATCTATTCAAATCCATCATAATCTCTTCAAAATTAAAATAATCACTGTTTAAATCAAAATTTAACCTAACATAATCTCTTCTAGATTTTTAAATAATTAACATCCAAATTTAATTCAAATCTATATGATATCTTGAATATTTAAATAACCCACATCAAATTTTACATCACGATTTCCAACTATAATAAATTTTTTTAGATTTTAAATAATAAACAACTCTAATCAAATTGTATTCCTATTTTCAACTTAAGAATTTTGTACCCTTCAAATTTTAAATTTAATTTCTATTATCAATATTTCAAATAGGTGATCCAACAATCAAAATTCAACTTTTAATTCAAATCATCAAATTATAAAATTTTGAACTCAATCCATCAATGTTCAAGTTTTGAGTTCTAAATTTTTTTTTTATCCTTAAAATTTAAATTGTTAATTTAATCTCCTATATTCAAAATTTAAATCATGTGCTCAAATTATAAATATTTGGTCCACAATATCAAAATTTTAAATTTTATTCTATAAGGCATTCTTATCTTTAAAGTTAAATCATCATAATCTAAATCATTCTTCTAAAAATTCTTAAAATTAAAATGACTTAAATCTCTCAATCTAATCATACTTGATTACAATCTAAATTTTTTTTTACCTCAAGTTGACAATGCAACTTCTACCCAACTTAGAATTTACCGATCTATTACATAGGCTATACATTTAAGAAAAACTTTCTCAAATTATTTAATCGTGTTATTCAATCCATAAAATATCTCACATATTTTATGTCCTTAATTACAAAAGATAGTCACCAAGTAATGTGATTGGCCTATGGGGTATATCTAGTACTCTCCATGTATCAAAATTATACCAAGCACGAGCGTTCGTCTTTCCGAAATAGGGGAAAACGAAAAATAATGATAAAGAATTCAAGAAGGAGGTGATAGAATCCAAGTACGAGGTTCAAGGCGATTAAAAAATTCAAAAAGAGAGTTGTAAGGGCAGTTGCGGATGAGATCCTATTTTGGTAAATTTTTATTCACATGTTCATATCAGTACAGCTATGTAACCGATAAGATATGCTCGGACATGTCTATAGGGCAAGTATATTCTTCTAATATTCTGAGTCAACTATATCTTAATCCACGTAAAGTAGTCATACGAAGAGCGAACCAAGTGCATTAAGGTTGATCAGACCGTAATACACTAATTCTGATTTAGACAATATATTAGTAGGCATCCCCAATAACACATATATCATGAACAAGCTCGATAAAAGAATAAGCTTGCAAAACTAGGCTATAAAATAACAGCATAAGCGGAGGTACTCCAGAAAATATAAGTACGTTGGATTATGATGGAGAAAGGTACAGAATAATTTAAGTTCATCAAGAAGAGCGGTATTGTGCCTCTATAATTGTCATACTAACTTATTGTCTAAGTCTAAAGTCAACAAAATGGGGGTATGGGCCTCTAAGTTCTACAGTCTGGATAAACACTATCTTCTTATGCAAGCCTATAGTTGGTGTCATTCAATTATACTTCATTAATGGGTCAAAAGGACTATGTGATACTAGGTTATGAGGCATACTACCAAACTTACAAGAATTTAACTAATAGTGTTATTAAATAATAGAGCGTATATACCTAGTACCCGTCATCTTCCTAACCCCTATCAAGCACGAAAGAAAAGATAAGATTGACGTTGTGAAAGGATCAAGCAAGATGCAATGCAAGCAATCAAATAAGAATGCGAAATAAAATCAAGGAGGTGATTAAATAAGTGGATGAGATCCTATACTCTAATCCTATGCACAGGCTTGCTCGATACAGTAACGTAACTGAGACAATATACTCTCGACCAGCATGGGCCACCACAAAAATATGCCACACTCCAGTCCCAAAATACGTAGGACTAGGAATACGTAAGCATGTCAGTCGTATGTATATGGCAACTCTAATATATGGATACCATAATACACACGTACACTGTAATATAAATGTTAACTCACATGTGGTATATATATTATCACAAGTCACAGGGCATAACTAGATCTCGTCCACAGAATCAAATAACCAATCAACTATATAACTTAATCAAATATAAAATGCTTGATAAGAACAAGTAGTTGGGCGGAGACAAATCCACTAACAACTAGAATATAAGAGGAACAAAAATAAGTATATCTAATAAACAATGAGATTCGAAGAGAGACCTCCTCGAAAGAGAATGGAGTAGCAAGTCCTGATCCGTGCTCCTGCAAATAGTCATGATCGTCTACACCTGGAAAGGGACCAGGTCCTCAGAGGGACGTAACAAGATACATGGAAGCATGCCAATTGAATACAGTAAAACATGCATAATAGACAGAAAATATATAAGTACGCTGTACTAGACAATCTATATGAATATGCATAATAAGGAGAACTTTTCGATGTATAGGCATGGGTAGGCTACTCTATCTAATCTTACAACTCACACACACACCAGGAATATCAGAAATCGATATACCTCAAGGGTAGCGACTAGCGCGACACCAGAAATTGACATACCTCGAGGGTAGCAACCAGTGCGACACAACTACCATAGTGCGTGCTAGTTACTACGGTTTATCAGAGTGGTTATAGCCCATACGCCTACTGATTGTCCTCCCCTCCCATGATACTATGTGTCAAGTGTGTGTCAACATATATATAGTATATAATTATGACTGAAAGAAAACACACATATAATGAATATATGAAAATATGATAAGCATGCAAAGTACTGCAAAAAAATTGGCAAGGTATCTTGTCTGGTCTGAAAAGGGATGAAGTCATAACTCAAGGCGTCGTCCGATCTACCCGTCACATAAATTAAACAAGTTATGTTACAAAAGTGGGTGAATAGGTTCCTCTATTTTAATCTATTTTAATTATGAATAAAATAACCCAAAATAGTATTTTAATTTTATTATAATCTAATTTTTTGTTAAACCCTAATTTTGGTCCAAAGAAAGTCAATTTTACGGATTTGTGATCTATGGCACACAAATCGAGGCAATCTGTTGACCAAAAAGTTAATCAAATCAAATACTTGATTTGTGTATATAATTCTATAGATTTCAGTGCTACATGAACATCGAAATTGACGGTTTCATAAAATTATAAGTCAGTAAAGAGTTATGTCCACAAGGACGCACAAATGATAATTTTTGGTGGTTTTCTATTTACCTCTACGTTGCACGAATTTTACAGTAAATTAAACTTACATGTTAAATTCTGAAAATATTATTTTATGTAAGTTTATTATGTCAACTTTTTGAAACTTCAAATGGTTCGTAATTCCAAATTCGGGATCTCCCAAAATCTCAAAAATACGGAAACGCGTCTGATTTCAGAAAACTGGCACTTTTAGAATTTTCTGGAAAAATAGGTTCATAAATTATTAAAATAATTTATATATTCAGAAAACTAACCTTGATATAGTACTAACAAAAAAAACTGGAGCACGTTTGAGTCCGGAGCTAGGAGATATATTCTTTTTAAGTCGTCATAAATACTAGAAAATGAGGCTAAATTTATGACGAATTTTAATTGTTTTTGGACGAAAAAGAGAGGAGTTTGGTGAAAATTTTTATGAAAGATAGTTTATTCCATAAGTCTAATAGGTATTTATAATTGTGGAGACTACTTAATTGAATACGACTAGGATTTGCTAATTTGGATATAATTAGGATGAGTTTAAATAAGGATAGGATATGCATGAAGTTGTTTTCCTAGTAGGCTCAGGATTTGAATTAATTTAAAATAGAGTTTGAGTTTATCTCAATAATTTATAATCTTAAATAGAATTAAAGATAATACAAATAATTTATATATAATCTTATTAATATCTATTAACACTAAATTAGCATCTACCTAATATTAAGACTATATATAACCAAATAAATCCTAAATAATTTCAAAAATCCAAATAAATTTCTTAAAATTCTAAATAAATTAAAGAAAAATATAATTAAATATTTTAACCTAAAATAAATATTTGATAGGAACAACATGCAAGTATGGTCTCATAGTAAATTCTGAAAGTTCTAGAAATTTACGTTTTCTATGTTTTAATTACCCAAAAAATTCTCCAAAAATCTAAAGTAGCCTAAAAATAATTCTAAATAAATATTTATGTAAGTAAATATATCAAGAAATTTATTTTTAAATTAACTAAGAGAATACTCTAAAGTAATTTGATCTTTAAAATAATCTATAATAAATATAATAATATAAAATATACACAAAATACCTATTTTGGGTGAGGGGGTTTACAATCTACCCAACTTAAAAAAATTCATACTCGAAATTAAAAATAAGGAATGATTTATTAAATTTTTCATATTCGTATCTAAGGCAAATCAACCGCAATCTTCTTAAAAATTTAAATGACAAAATCTATTCAAATCCATCATAATCTCTTCAAAATTAAAATAACCATTGTTTAAATCAAAATTTAACCTAACATAATCTCATCTAGATTTTTAAATAATTAACATCCAAATTTAATTCAAATCTATATTATATCTTGAATATTTAAATAACCCACATCAAATTTTATATCATGATTTTCAACTATAATAATTTTTTTCTAGATTTTAAATAATAAACAACTCTAATCAAATTGTATTCCTATTTTCAACTTAAGAATTTTGTACTCTTCAAAATTTAAATTTAATTTCTATTATCAATATTTTAAATAGGTGATCCAACAATCAAAATTTAACTTTTAATTCAAATCATCAAATTTTAAAATTTTGAATAAGACGGAGGAGTAGGAGTAGCCGGTTTCTTCGAACGAGACTTGTGCGACGGTGCAATGACTTGTCTATGTGGCATGGGTTCAGCGATAGTGAGTGATCTCTCAACCAAATGGTCCATATCGTATTCCTTGTGCGACGATGCTGTGGGTCATTTTCTTTTTACAGCTACCGATTTACTGAAAAATAAATAAATAATTTTAGATATACAGATAAACAATTAGGACTGTAAGAAAATTTTATATTCTAATTTATATGCAGGACTGTAGAAAAGTCTACAGTCCTATATATACTATAGGATTGTAGAATTTGCCTTTAGTCTTGTAGGCAAATAGTCCGACTGTGGACGCTGTTCAGTTTTTTGAAACCACAATCCTATTTTTTAGGGTTTATCAGTTCGTTTATCAACCATAAATTAGTTCTAAACAAAGTTATCTAACTATTTTAGGCATTAGTAAGGATTCATGAAAATTAAATTAAATTTATACATAAATAAAATCAAAACACTAATGGAGAAAGAATATTGGATACATACATTGATTTTGAAGAAGGTTTGAGTGCCATTGCTTGGAATCAAAATCCTAATGGAGGAGTTGGAGAGAAAGGGGGAAGAAAATTTGAATAAGAAAAGAGAGAAAGAGATTTGGGAATTTGAATAGTGTCACGACCCACAATAGATGTAGGGATGCAAGTTAACGCCCAGCCTACACCGCAGAATCGGTGATAGAACACTGTCTGGATAATCTATCTAGCTATATAATGAACCACCAATAATATCAATATACTCAATCACAGATCTAAGATGGAAAAGAGCACGAATACGATAAAGAATAGAATAGTCACATACAACTCATGAGTCTAAAATAATACATTAATGAGTCTGAAAAAATATTAACAAAGTAAGCTGGAGACAAATTCAGTACAAGAATACTAAGAAGCTACTAATCCCGGGTCATTTGTCTTAGTTGAGATAAGTTCCTACTGAGCTAGGGTCTCCGACTCTAAACCCACAACATCCTGAGGTCCATATTATGTAGGGTACCATTCCTTAGTATCATCTGGGAAAAATATATCCAGTCAGGAAAGGAGTAGAGTACATCTCTAACACCAGTTCTAATCAATGATAAAAACTATGTAACAGTAAATAGATGTGAATATACAAGATGCAACAATAGATACAAGAGATACACAATAAGGAAATACTAGAAATAAATACAAGAATGAACAATATAACAATGAATAATAATACTAATGTCTAAGTGTGTGAGTACTAGCTTAACATGTGATCGGCTTGGAAACTTACACAAGAGTATAATGGCCTGGTTGATTATACGTGTAGTATATGATCAACACTCAAAAAGAACACGACATGCACAAGGAGGATATGATCACATATCTACACTAAAATACTCCCCACCCCGACTGGTATGGTAGATCTAACCATGGTATGCTATGTCATAAGATTCTCTAGGAAGGTAGCAAATTTTCCCGAGAATCAGTGTCTATACATGCACAAGATAATCAATAAAACAAGACTTGCATAAGATACACCATATACAAGGAATAACATCTCATGACGAGATCCGGATATACCAATCCGTGTAACAATCGTGTCAAAAAAATAAGGATATCTACACTAGATATAATGAACATAGAGGATATCATAAACAAGAAACTATCAAAGAATGTACTCACCTGAAGTCCAAAGAATAGTCTCACAGATGTCTGATACGGTGTCTCGAAGACCTAAATATGGAATATAACATAAATACAAGGTTTCAGAAAGAAAATAAGTTAAACTAGTCAACTTCTAGTTCAACAAGCCAATTCTAAGTGAAAAGTTAAACTAGGTCAACTCTAAGTCAAACCGGTCAAACTATGGTCAAAACTATGTCAAACTATGTTAACTAACTATTTCTAGTTTGTATGAGTCTTTCTCAAAGATATTGGGTTCAAACACTATGAATCTAGGTCATACAAGCTATATCTTAGGATACTAGGATACCGTATCTCAGGATACGTAAAATAATAGGTAAAGCATCACATATACATATCAAACAAATATTAAATGGATACCTTGGTTTTGAACCAACTTGGTATCACAACAATAAACCATAATCTTGATACCCAAATCCAATACCTTGGGTATCCCCAAATACCTTGATACTTACCTTGGTATTTCAAGGTAATATCCAATACCTTGTTTATACTAACTACCCATAAATAATATATGCTAACAACTAATAATTATAATTATAGTATACAAAAGACAATTAGCAATTAGGAACACACACACACACACACACACACACACACACACACACACACACACATATATATATATATATATATATATATATTAATACCATATATATACATATATATAACCATTATATTTAAATATATAATATCTATTCAAAACTGCATAACTGTCACTAAAACCTGCTGATCGTCGTTATAACTGCTGATACTGCTGCTGATACTGCTGTTATTGCGACGAATTCCTGCTGCTGTCGCTGTTGCTGAACTGTTGTTGTCGCTGTTGCTGTTGCAGCCGTCGCTACTGACGCTGCTGTTGCTATTGCTGTTGCGGCTGCTGTTGCTATTTCTGCTGCTGCTGCTGCTGTTTATGTTGCTGCGGTCGTTATAGCTGTTGCGGCTGCTGTGTGCTAATGCTGCTGCTGTTTGGTGACAAGGATCTGTCGCCAAAGCTGCTGTCGCCTTTTCCCATCGCTTATATAACACAATATTTAATATATATATAACACATTATATAATATATATATATATATATATATATATATATATATATATATATATATATATATATATATATATATATATATATATAACACAATATATAATTACTATATATAACTTACAACTATAATAAATATATGTAACCATACACACACCTCCACAAACATATATATAATAACTATTATGACATAACATACATATATATATAGAAACATATATACGTAGATGTATATATAATCATACACAATATATATACATATAACATATAAGTATATATATAACAACACACACACACATATATATATATATATATATATATAATATTATAATATAATATATAAATATATATATATATATTATAATATAATATAATATAATATAATATATATATATATATATATATATATATATATATATATATATATATATATATATATATATATATATATATATATATATATATACTATAATATTAACTAGCTCTTACATATGTAGAATAATATCTACATAAATATATATACACACATAGATTTAGATATTAAATTGCACAATACATGGAGTGTATCACACCCGTATCCCACTAGATCTAGAAATATGTCACGCCCCGATCCCGTGGAATCGATAGTCGTCCCCCGGGCGTGACCGCCGTGCGGGCCTAGGTTGCGCACCGCACAAGGCTAAGTATTTTTGTTGCGCATAGCGAGCACATATTCAGAGTACGCAGATAATTGAAACACATATTGAAATATGGAAAAGTTCTCTTTTATTGATAATATGAACATCTATTACAAACTCCTTGAACTTAGTCATAAGGATTGCCTCTATGGGCTTACAAAAATGTTGACACAAAATGAGATAGCAGTCCTTTATATTACATCCTTACTAAACTCAAAATATAAGACCTTGCGTCGGAACGACTGTCTTGCCACGAAGTTGCATGATTACTTGGTGGCTAGCTTCTTCTTCAAAATGCTTCTTCAAAAGGTTGGCACGGTCGAGGCGTGCCTACAGCTTGGACTGGATTGGGGGTTTGTCTCCTGCTCCTCGCTCGGCTCTCCTTAGCGCGGGGAACCTGTTTCAACGAGGGTCAGTACATCAAAACGTACTGGTGAAGGCAAGCTAACCCAACTATACCAATCAACACATTATTTTAATGAAGCATACATATTTTGTGGGTTTCTATCTTGCCTTAGTTCATTTTACAGCAAGAATTAGATATAGAAATCAATAAAATAATCTGCCACCGCTCGGTGACATTTACCTGCCCGTCTGAACCACCTGCATAATACTTACCTTGCCTTCCCTGCCAAGAAGACACAAGTTAGTAGCAACAGGTTTAAATATACGAGGGGATCACTGGCACGTTGCCATAATGGACGGGCTAGTCTCGAGATGGAATGGCGTGCGGCACAGAGAACAGGAGGTGCCACAAGCTACTCGATCCGAAGCAGGCGACTATCGTGAGTTCCGTCCGGATCGGATCGGTGCCAGTGCCCCAGCGACCGTCCGCAGGAACTAAGACCTTGTGCACAAGTTGTCCGTGATCAACGCAGTACACTAAGTTAGCAATCGAGGCAAATCAGGGCATATCAGGAGCAGGGCAGTACAGGGCAAGATTTACTTTTGCATAGCCTATCTGTTCAGTTTATGGCATTGAAAATGAGTTCTATACATAGCACAGTTCTAAGAAGAAATATACATTCTAACTTATATTTATGCATATGATGAACATTACAAACGAGCAAGCATATAAGTAAGTAACCGTTCACAAGTTTCATTTGACAAGCAATATTTTACCCATGACTATTCCCCTTATTATCTTGAAGTCTTTTAGTTATTTCTTGGTATCGTTTGATCGGGCAAGGCACGAACACAAGATTTAGATGTGAAGACTAGCAAGTAGGGCTAGCTAATCGGGTTGGTAGCCACTCACTTTGGTAGTTGGAAGGAAAAGGAAAGAAGTGCTTTAGGAGTCCGCTCGAGCGACGCCTACAGCTGGTTCACCTGTATTGACACGAACAGCTGATCAGTACTTCTTCCTCTCTTTCCTTTATTGGAATTGAAGTGCAGTCCTAAGAACAAAAGCAATGAAATCCATCAAAACCGTTCAAGAAAACCCAAGCAAATCCGAAAACCAACTCAAGGCACGAAAGCAACAAGCGACAGCAAAAACTAGGCAACAAAGAATGCAGCGGAGAGGTCCCTCCTGACTCTGTCGCTAAGTCGATCCTTGGGGCACGGTCCACTGAATATGGGAATCGATTCAGAAGAGACAAATCCATAACGAGGATTAGTTCTTGATTCAATCTATCCCGATCGAACGATACCGTCTAGTATTTCTTAGCCGCGCTCCCCGAATAGGGGGAACGGGGCACCACAAAATACGCTTGCGACATGAGTCCACCACACATCCAAACGTACCCCGAAGGATAAGAACAAGTCTAATATATTATTTATGAATAATAAGAAGAGTCAAACATAAATCTACGTGTCTGTGTCAAAATATGACTTGCACAAAGTCCCGTGTCGGAGGAAAAATCCTAAATCAACACGTATCACCAAATTGTTGGGATACGATCTATACGTACCCAATTGTGAACACGACACTAGCTCCAAAAACACAAGCACATGCCAAATTGATCTATATGACCAATTGACACACACAACAAATGTTAATCTCGGAATTCCCCCAAAATTGACACAAAAACCCCATAACTTTCTCAATAGTCCTCCTATGAACATAAAACCAAATCCTATGGGTAGCCTATGCATATGGGTTGAATTCTCATGGTTAAATCTCAGATTTAGAACCTAAAATAAGAGAAAAAACTGAATTATACCTATTAGGAGATGGATTCCAAATGAAACATCCAAATATGATAAAATTGGCCTCCAACTTGTAGATCCTTGCTCCTCTATGTAGATCCTTGCTTCCTCCTTCTAGATTCTTGCTTTACTAGTCTCCAATGGTGATTTGGAAAGGAATTAGAATAAAATTTGGTAGGAAAATGATATGGGAATAAAAAATTTTGGTTGAGGAAAATTCTAGATCTAGTTTGCAAATGAAAAGAGGAGAGAGAAACTTTTCCCCCTCTTTAAATATAGGATAGCCCCCTTACCCCTTCCTCAAGTCACTATGTAATGTCCAATATACCCCTTGGGGCCTCTCATAAAAAAATAATTAAGGAGGGAAGCTTCTGGTCTAATGGTTTAATTAATTTAATCATCCTCCTAATCAACGGGCTTTCTAAATGGGCTCAAATCTAACAATTAATACATGTTGGTCCATGAGTCTAAACTAAACTAGTTAGGTCCACTAATACAAGTCCAAAATAAATAAATAACGTCTAACAAAAATTAAATAATAAACAAATAATTATTTATCATGCACAATATTTAAATAAATTATAAAATTACTAAAATATTCTTTCCTAGAAAATGTGGTAGTGATAAGTCTACCCTCCTTAAAATAATTTTGTCCTAGAAATTCAAAGATGAAAACTATCCCCAGAAAATAACAGAATATGGCAATGAACAGAACTAAATAACAGAACTAACTATGAAAGAACATACCTCAAGGCACAAACAAATATGGATAACGCTCTCGCATTTCATCATCTCTCTCCCAGGTAGACTCCCTTGGAGAGTGATGCCTCTATGCGACGCATACCAAAGGAATAGTCTTGTTCCTCAGAACCTTCTCTCTCCGATCCAGAATCTCAACTGGCTGCTCTGGATAGCTAATAGTAGGGCCCACCTCTATCTCCGAGTGATCCAATACATGACTAGGATCTGTCACGTACTATCTCAACTGCGATACGCGAAACACGTTGTGCACTCCCTCCAATATAGATGGCAAGTCTAGTCTATAAGCAACTACACCGATCCTCTCTAGAATAGTAAAAGGTCCGATAAATCGTGGACTAAGCTTCCCGCCTCCACCGAAGCAAATCGTGTCTCATGTTGGAGAAATCCTCAGAAACACCAAACCACCCACCTAGAACAAAATGCAACCTTAAGAACTTAATCTATAACAAACAACCAATAACAAGCATAAAATAAAAATCTAAAACTAACCTCAAACTCCAAAGGTCTTCGGTGGCTATCGACCCAATACCGCTGTCTGTCATGCACCACTCGTAGTCTGCCTCTGATCAACTGAACCTTCTCCGCTACATCCACAACCATTTTTGGCCTAAGCAAAACTCTCTCTCCAACATCGTCCCATGACAAGGGAGTACGATACCTTCAACCGTACAGAGCTTCAAAAGATGACATCTCTATACTATCCTAGTAGCTGTTGTTGTAAGCAAACTCTATCAAATGGAGATGGTCCTCCCAAGAACCCTCAAAATCTAGTACACAAGTGTGCAATATATCCTCGAGAGTCATAATAGTCCTCTCTAACTGCCCATCTGTTTGGGGATGATATGCAGTACTGAACTTGAGCTGAGTGCCCAAACTCGCCTGCAAACTCTTCCAGAAATAAGAAGTGAAATGACTATCCTGATCCGAGACTATGTTGACGGGAACTCCATGTATCCTGACGATCCACCTCACATACATCTTTGCCAGCTTCTCGTAGACAAACCCACCTTGAAAGGCAAAAAGTGCGCCGACTTGGTCAACTTGTCAACAATGACCCAAATCGTGTCTTTCCCTCCTGGAGATCGTGGAAGTCCGAACACAAAATCCATAGTAATGTACTCCCACTTCCACTCTGGAATGGGGAATGGTTGAAGTAAACCTCCTGGCCTCTGCCTCTCGGCTTTCACCTGGTGGCACACTAAGCATCTGGATATAAACTGTGCCACTTTCCTCTTCATGCCATACCACTACACACTCTCTCGCATATCCCGATACATCTTATTGACACCTGGATGCATGGAATACTGAGAGCAATGCACTTTCTATAACACCTTCTCATGCAGCTCCCCACTAGGCACACACAATCTAACTCCATGCGGCAAAGAACCATTCTCAGCAATGGTGAAATTATCCTCCAATCCTGCTCTCACCTTAGCTCTGATGCTTCTCAGAGATACATCCTCATACTGTGTTGCCTTGATCATGTCCATCAAATCTGAATGTATCTGCAATCCCCACATCTGTATTGCACAACCAGGAACTATCACCTCAATGTCCAAGATCTCTAAGTCCTCCAACAGATATCGATCTTGCATCAAGAACATAGCTATTGAATACCTACTAAAAGCATCGACAACTATATTAGCTTTCCCAGGATGATACTCCAAAGATATATCAAAATCCTTCATCAGTTCTAACCACCGACGCTGCCTCATGTTCAAATCCTTCTGTGTGAAAACATACTTCAAGCTCTTGTGGTCTGTGAAGATCTCCACACGCTCTCCGTACAAATAGTATTTTCACAACTTCAGGGCAAAGATGACTGATACCAACTTCAAATCATGGGTAGGATAGTTCTTTTCAAGAGGACGCAATTGCCTGGATGCATAGGCAATCACTTTCCCATTCTGCTGAATAACACAACCCAAACCTTTCCCCGATGCATCACTATAAATAGTAAAACCACCAGACCCTGATAGCAACGTCAAAATAGGAGCAGACGTCAACCTCTTCTTCAATTCCTCAAAAGTAACCTGGCAATCCTCTGTCCAAACAAACTCTACATCCTTCCTGGTGAGTCTGGTCATTGGCTCGACAATCCTTAAAAAATCTTGCACAAACTTCCTGTAGTAGCCTGCCAATCCCAAGAAACTCCTGATCTCTGCTACCGAACTCGGGGTCTTCCAAGATTCCACTGCTGCGATCTTCTTCGGATCCACTGAAATACTATCACCCGTCACAATATGCCCCAAGAACTCCACATTGTCCAAGAAGAACTCACACTTGGACAGCTTTCCATACAGCTTCTCATTTCTCTGCATATCCAACACAATCCGTAAATGCTCCTCGTGCTCCTCCGGTGTCTTCAAGTATATGAGCATGTCATCGATGAACACCACCACGAACTTGTCAAGGTACTGATGGAACATCTTGTTCATCAAGTTCATAAATATTGTCGGTGCATTAGTCAACCCAAACGACATCACCATAAACTCGTACTGACCATACCGAGTTCTAAAAGCAGTCTTCGGTATGTCCTCCGGCTTTACCTTCACTTAGTGATAATCTGATCTCAAATCTATCTTAAAAAATACCTTGGCACCACTCAACTGATCGAACAGATCATCAATCCATGGCAAATGGTACTTATTCTTGATAGTGAGATTATTCAAAGCCCTGTATTCAATGCACATGCGCACCGATCCATCCTTCTTCGGTACAAACAATATCGGGGCTCTCTACGGTGAAAAACTCGATCTGATAAACCCCTTATCCTGTAATTCATCCACCTGCTTCTTCAGCTCGACCAGCTCATTGTTGTTTACTTTATAGACATGTTGCAAAATTGGTTCTGCACAGGGTACCAAGTCTATAGAGAATTCAACATCTCGATCTGGTGGCAACCCTGGCAATTCCTCAGGAAACACATCCAAGAACTCTGCTATTAACGGATACAACAACTCCTTGTCTTCCACCATAGCTCCACAAATAATGCCTTCTTCCCGCTCTGCAGCTCCTCTAGCAAACTGGAAATCTGGCTCTCCTGGCGGACCAAACAAAACTCTACCTCCTCTACAATCTATGCTAGCACGGTGCATACTCAACCAATCCATCCCGAGTACAATGTCGTAGCTCGGAAGTGGCATTACAAGTAGACACACACTCAACTCTCGGCCTCCTAGAGTAACTCTCCGATCTTTGTAAATATTATTAACCAGGATAATGCCTCCCCCGGTCATGATCTTGCAAGTCCTAAGCAACAACTCAGCTACCAAACCATGCTTCAGAACAAAAAAAAAAAATAGATACAAAACTATGGGAAGCACCACTATCAAACAAAGCTAAAGTTGTAATGGAATCAAGAAGAATAGAACCTGCGATGACATCTCCGGTGGGTTCATCCTCCTCGACGGTCATAACAAACGCTCGTCCCTGACGTGCACCTCCCTGCTGCTGATGTTGGATATAAAGCTGCTGCTGTGTCGGAAGCGGCCCCCTCGGCTGTATTGCAGGTGGTCTCGCATGTGCCCTCGGAGCTGAAGCTGCTTCCTGAACTGCACGACGAGGATTGGAAGGACACTCCCTCAGCTGATGCCCTTCAGTACCATAATACAAATAAACTCCCAACCTCTTCCTGCAAACTTTCCAGATATGGTCGAGCTTCTTGCAAAAGTGGCAGGAAGATTATTGTAACTGTCTCTACTATTGTAGTGCCTAGTGAAACGGCGCCCGAACTGGAGTTTGGTGCTGCTATGGCTGCTGAAAAGGCCTGGACTAGAAATGAGGACGTTTAGCAGATACTGCACTGCTGTTGGCCCCCAGAAAAGAATTACGGTCTTTCTTGGGCTTCAAACCCAACTCCTGCTCAATCTTGCGTGCCTCCACAAGTATCTCCGAGTATGTCTCATAAAAAGACGGAATGAGGATCTTTACTTCCCAGTTTAGACCCTCACGGAAACGAATAGCCCGAACCTCCGACTCTCTCACCAAATACTCTGCAAATTGGGTCAACCTGCTGAACTCCGCAGCGTACTCCTCCACAGACATGCTCCCCTGAATGAGGCTCTCAAACTACCTCCCCAAGTCTAGCCTGTCTGCCCGAGAGAAGAACTTCTTCTTGAAGAGGTCCTTGAATACCTCCCAAGACTGTCCTGCATCAACAAGAATCGGCTCATTCCTGAACCAAGTGCGGGAGACATCGAACAGTTAAAGTCATACCGCCTCAACCTTCAGATCCTCAGAAAGACGGGACACCCTCATAAGACGCTCAATGTCCTCGAGCCAATCATCAGCATAGACGATGCCCTCCATCCCCTTGAAGACCCTAGGCTCCAGCTTTTTGAAGTCCTAAATGTTGCCTGGGCAAAGCTGAGCAACCTGAGGAGCAACCTTCTGCTGGACCGAAACTCCTCTCTCGACTATGGCACGAGCAAGCTGATGAGCACTCTCGATGCCCTACCGTAAAATATTGATCTGACTCTGATGTGCCTCTGACTGAGCCCTCTGTGCCTCGAGCATCTCACAAAATAGTGTAAACATCTGTGTCGCCTCTGCTGACATGGAAGGTGGAGGTGGAAGCCCCTCAGATACAGCTGGCACAGTTCTCTGAGTAGGTGGTGGACCTCCGAAAGTAGCTGACACTCCAATCACCGAAGAATGCCTGGTGCAGGCCCTCGGGACGTCGCAGACCTCTTAGAAACTGCTCTCCCCTGCTGCGATCTAGTCTTAGGCGGCATCCTGAGACAAAGCTAAAGAAAGAATCAATATGGCACATGATGTAAGACACTCAAGGAAAGGACAGTTTAAGAGATCAAGTATCAATATCAAAGGAGAATAGTTGAATGAATCAAAAGAATTTTTCCTAGATGTGATTGAGTATTCTCAGCCTATATCCTATATCCTATATCCTGAAACAGGATTGCGGTAGTACAACTAAGTCGTCGTACTACCACAATATCGTACAACTTGAGAAGCCTGACCTGCATGGGCCACTACTAAAAATGTGTCACAACCCACAACAGATGTAGGGATGCAAGTTGGGAACAACGCCCAGCCTACGTCACAGAATCGGTGATAGAACACTGTCTGGGTAATCTATCTAGCTATATAATGAACCACCAATAATATCAATATACTCAATCACAGATCTAAGATGGAAAAGAGCATGAATACGATAAAGAATAAAATAGTCACATACAACTCATGAGTCTAAAATAATACATTAATGAGTCTGAAAAAATACTAACAAAGTAAGCTGGAGACAAATCCAGTACAAGAATACTAAGAAGCTACTAATCCTGGGTCATCTGTCTTAGTTGAGATAAGTTCCTCCTGAGCCAGGATCTCCGACTCTAAATCCACAACATCCTGAGGTCCATATTGTGTAGGGTACCATTCCTCAGTATCATCTGGGAAAAATATATCCAGTCAGGAAAGGAGCAGAGTACATCTCTAACACCAGTTCTAATCAATGATAAAAACTATATAACAGTAAATAGATGTGATTATACAAGATACAACAATAGATACAAGAGATACACAATAAGAAAATACTAGAAATAAATACAAGAATGAATAATATGACAATGAACAATAATACTAATATCTAAGTGTGTGAGTACTAGCTTAACATGTGATCGGCTTGGAAACTTACACAAGAGTATAATGGCCTGGTTGATCATACATGTAGTATATGATCAACACTCAAAAAGAACACGACATGCACAAGGAGGATATGATCACATATCTACACTAAAATACTCCCCACCCCGACTGGTATAGTAGATCTAACCATGGTATGCTATGTCATAAGATTCTCTAGGAAGGTAGCAAATTTCTCCGAGAATCAGTGTCTATACATGCACAAGATAATCAATAAAATAAGACTTGCATAAGATACACCATATACAAGGAATAACATCTCATGACGAGATCCGGATATACCAATCCGTGTAACAATCGTGTCAAGAAAATAAGGATATCTACACTAGATACAATGAACATAGAGGATATCATAAACGAGAAACTATCAAAGAATGTACTCGCCTGAAGTCCAAAGAATAGTCTCACAGATGTCTGATACGGTGCCTCGAAGACCTAAATATAAAATATAACATCAATACAAGATTTCAGAAAGAAAATAAGTTAAACTAGTCAACTTCTAGGTCAATAAGCCAATTCTAAGTCAAAAGTCAAACTAGGTCAACTCTAAGTCAAACCGGTCAAACTATGATCAAAACTATGTCAAACTATGTCAACTAACTATTTCTAGTTTGCATGAGTCTATCTCAAAGATATTGGGTTCAAACACTATGGATCTAGGTCATACAAGCTATATCTTAGGATACTAGGATACCGTATCTCAGGATACGTAAAACAATAGGTAAAGCATCACATATACATATCAAACAAATATTAAATGGATATCTTAGTTTTGAACCAACTTGGTATCACAATACTAAACCATAATCCTGATAACCAAACCCAATACCTTGGGTATCCCCAAATAGCTTGATACTTACCTTGGTATTTCAAGGTAATATCCAATACCTTGTTTATACTAACTACCTATAAATAATATATGCTAACAACTCATAATTATAATTATAGTATACAAAACACAATTAGCAATTAGGAACATATATATATATATATATATATATATATATATATATATATATATATATATATATATATATATATATATATAACTATTATATTTAAATATATAATATCTATTCAAAATTGCATAACTGTCACTAAAACCCCTGCTGATCGTCGCTATAACTACTGATACTGCTGCTATTGCGACGAATTTCTGTTGTTATCGCTATTGCTGAACTGCTGTTGTTGCTGTTGCTGCTGCAACCGTCGCTACTGGTGCTGTTGTTGCTGTTTCCGCTGCTGCTGCTGTTTATGTTGCTGCTGTCGCTATAGCTTCTGTGGCTGCTGCGTGCTAATGCTGCTGCTGTTTGGTGACAAGGATCTGTCGCCATAGCTGCTGTCGCCTTTTCCCATCTCTTATATAACACAATATATATATATATATATATATATATATATATATATATATATATATATATATATATATATATATATATATATATATATATATATTGTGTTATATATATATATATATATAACACATTATATAATATATATATATATATATAACACAATATATAATTACTATATATAACTTACAACTATATAAAATATATGTAACCATACACACACCTCCACAAACATATATATAATAACTATTATGACATAACATACATATATATAGTAACATATATACGTACATGTATATATAATCATACACAATATAAATACATATAACATATAAGTATATATATATATAACAACATATATATATAACTACACACACACACACACACACACACACATATATATATATATATATATATATATATATATATATATATATATATATATATATATATATATATATATACTACAATATTAACTAGCTCTTACATATGTAGAATAATAGCTACATAAATATATATACACACATAGATATAATAGATACATAGATCTATGACACATCGACACATAAATATATATACACAACAATATATATATATATACATATATATATATTTACACATCACCATGACCAAGAACAAAAGAGAAATAGATTTAGAAATTAAATTGAACAACACATGGAGTGTATCACACCCGTATCCTACTAGATTTAGGATACGTGTCACGCCCAGTCCCAAAAATACACGGGACCAGGCCACGTGGCATTGGCCAGCTGACACGACTCCGAAAGATATCCCAAATTAATGGATCCTATCGAAGCGCGCTACGCTGTCCTAAAATACTAACAAGTCTAATATGCTAATATACAGCAGATAATGTCTAATCTCATCTACAGAATACAATATCATAGCGACTGAAACAAATGCTAGTAAATAAAATACAAGAGTCTGAATATCCATAATATATCTGAAATAGTCTGATGGGGACAAACCTATTGAAATACAATAATGGAATAAAAGTGCAGAAAGAAGTAAGATAACTAGACTAGAGTATCAGCTAGCTAGATATGAAAACTCTAGTCCGAAATAGCTGCGTACTCAAATCACGGGAACTCCTCTGGAAATGCCTCGAAGTCCTCAATCAGAAATCATGTCTCTACTCCTGCTCCATAGATGTTCGGGTACAAGTGCTCGTCCGGATCTGGAAGGGATCCAGGTCCTCAGAGGGACGTAACAAGATACAAAAATACATGCCATAAAGTATATACTGTGTAAACTCAAGGGTAATCTAACCAGCTAAGTGCAATGCATTTGAAGAAAACTTTGGTACGTATAGGTAGGTAAAAGGTATAAAGTGTAGCGTCGAGCCAAAGGCTAAGTACCTGGCATTAGCTGTAAACCAGATGCCAGGAGTATATGCTGACTACATCACCGATCATGATAGCGCACAACTAGTAATCTCTGCCGGATGTATCGACAAGCATATATACCCATAACCGGGTAACCTGAGCCCATAACCGGGTAACACTGAGGCTCACGACCCCGCAGTTTATTCTGAAACTACGATAGCCAAATATTTGTCCCATACGCCTACTAATTGTCTTCCCCGCCCAATGTCAATGTACAAGTCGCGAACGTGACATGGACATCTCATACTATAATGCAAGTCGCTACAGAAATAAACAACTAAGCTAAATATCGTCTCACGTGTTGCTCATACTGATGGCCAGTCAATCATGAAGCACGCGTCCCTACATGATCTTACTCTGTGACGTATAATGATACGTGTCAAGGCCTGGGAAGTCTTATTGATAACTCCTTAACTTTAGGTGGGTCCACTAGACACTAGGTCAGACACAAGTCCAAACGTCAACGCCTCTGTTGACTGCACCCTAGTCTTCTCGGACGCGCACAGTTAATATTAAAATAATAAAATATGCAACTAGATAAACATCTGAATTTAAACAGTAACAACAAGGCAAGCTATTCTTGCCTGAAAATCTGGTTTGCACAAGCAATGCTCCGGAACCAGCAGTCAAGGTAGCACCATCTCGGATGCCTACAAACAGATAACCCAAAATTATAAATCACTAAATTACACCATGCTTAATTACCTATGCTAACATAGTACTGGTATACATACATAACACATATACATATATATACGTTAGATAATTTAATAACATACATACTTATATATACAACTACGCATATAGACATATGTACATATACATACATAAATACATATATACCTATAATACATTACATATATACCTAATATATATTAATAACATATTTACATATACACAAATGTACATTATGTATATGGAATTTAATAACACATATATATATATGTACATAATAATATAATACATTTGATGTGGTATATAAGTACCTTATATAAATGCAACCATACATATATAAATACATATATACATTAAATAATATATACAATAATACATTACTACATAAAATAAATATATTATATAAATAAAATAATACATGTATCAATATATACATTAAATAACTACATCTATAACTTATACATAAATGTATACTATATATACTTTATACACAATATACCTATACATTATATACAATATGTTATATATAAATATTCATATATACATTTATACCTATAAACAAACATATATACTTTAAGTAAATACATTATACATATATACATATATATATAATACACTAATACATATATACATTTAAATATACATAAATAAACAATCTACACAATATATATAAATATATACTATATACATATACAATTAAATATACATTCCATTATATTTATAAATAAATATGCATATATACATATATATACTTTAATATACAATTACTTATATATATATATATATATATATATATATATATATATATATATATATATATATATATATATATATATATATATACACACACACATACATACATATACAATTACACCATATATAAATATATAATATATATACAATTATACACATTTTATACAAATATATACTATACCTAAATACAATTATACATAATATACACTATATATATAAGTATATACTATATATATATACATAAATACACAATATACTATATACAATTACATATATATATAATATATATACCTCAATACTGTGTTGTGTCCGGGGTGCGTGTCCGCCGCACGGGGTGGCTCGGCCTCCGGCGAGGGAGGGCGGAGCTCCGGTGGTGCACGGAGGAGCAGCAGCGGCAACAGCAGCCTCGACAGCAGTTGCCAGCAGCAGCAGTTGCAACAGCTGTGGTGGCGGCCGCAGGCGGTTGGGGACGGTGGCTGACGATGGGGTCGGTCGTGGGGGTGGTCAGGAGGTGGATGGTGGTGTTGGGGCGGTGTTTGCTGGCGGAGCCTGGCGGCGGAGGGAAGTCGGAGTCGGGTTGGATGAAGTTGGCGCTGTGGTGTTGTCGCGGGTATGACGACTGGAAAAGGAGGAGGGTGGTGGTCGTGGTGGTAGTGGCGGTGGTCCTAGTGGTAGTGGTGGTGATGGGGACAATGCTGGTGGCGGTGGCGACGGGCTGAGGGCGGGGGCAGGGGGGTTGAGGGATGTCGAAAAGGGGGAGGTCGGGTGTGATGGTGGGAGTGATGGTGAAGGGGATGGTGATGGTGGTGGATGGAGTAGTCCAGCGGCCTGAGGGAGGGTGTTCCGGTGGCTAGGGGAAGGCCAGGGGGAGGAGGTTGGAGGCTGTGGTGGCCTGGAGATCCGGCGGTGAAGGAAGAAGGGGAGTCGGGCAAGGGGGAGGTCGGGTGTGATGGTGAAGGGGAGGAGGTTGCTGGTGATGTCGGGGGTGGGGGTGGCTGCTGCCGGCGGAGAAGCGGTCGGTGGCGGCGGCAGGGGGTGCTGGATTAGAGGGAGGTCGGAGGGGGAATGGATTCGGGGGTGGCCGGAGGCGGTGGTGGCCGGGGGGAGCTACGGGGAGGGGTCGGGTGAGGGTGGTGAGGGGTTTTGTGATTTTAGGGTTTTTGGCTTGTAGTTTTAGTTTTGTGTGGGTTTTAAGTAAGGTAGCATGTAGTATTTGTAGGAGAAAGAGGGGGAGGGGCTCCTTGGGATTAGGGCCGGCTAGGGTAGTTTCTTAGGGTTGTGTGAAGCCTCCACATGTTGAACATGTGGCTAGGATTTGAGGGGTTTGAAATGTGGGGTTGGGATGTTGTCCCAAAAAGTAGTGTAGAGTACATAAAAATGGGGAAAAACTCATGGTGGACCGGTCAAGGGGAGGGGGTTTCCTTCTTCATGTGGTTTGACCATTGAGAGGGGTGTACCTCATTGCTTAATTGCATAAACGCCCCTGAATAATTAGAAAATTGCACATAAATTAGAATTTAGGATTTGATGTGGCAAAACACCATGTTTGGTGTTAGGTATTAGACCAATATGGTATGTGGTATTTAGTATGAGCCTTGAGGGTGTGAGTGTGGGTTTGGGTTGGAGATGGGTCTAGTTTGAGTGAGGTTGGGTCATTACATTAATTTAATTAAAATTAATGCACCGGGTGTTCTTTAATTAATTAGAAATACATGGGGTCTAAATTGGGTGGACACAAGCGTCATGGACGTAGTAGGCTTAGAGTAGAATAATGTCATAATTTGGGTTGGTCAAAACGGGTTGATGTTGGGTCTCAATTTCGATTGGAACGGATAAAGAATGCAAAGCTGTAATTAATTAAATTTACGTACGGACGTTTGTAACAATTTTTGTGCGACTAAAATGAAGAACAAAAAAGAGCATTTGTGAGTTACACAAAGGTCAGAATAGTAGGATGGTATGTCTAGGCAAGGTGTATGGAATTTGTTTAAGGGTAATAGCTAGTGTAGTATCCTAAATATCAGAGCAACGGTAAGGTATCCTAAGTAATATAAGCATTGCACAATAAAATAAAACTTTGTGTATAAATTCTAATTTGCACCAAAATAATCCTAATCTCTCTATCTAAGCTAATTAAACTCAAATTTGGTCGAGGAAGTTTACAATCTACCCAACTTATAAGAATTTTGTCCTCAAAATTAAAATAACACATAATAAGCTATAAATCATCAAGCAATGCTACGGACATACCTAAGGCTGGTGGGGCTGGCGTTTGTACTATATGCTGGGCTCTATCGCTATACTGGGAACACTCCTGAGCTTGATGTTGGGTTGATCCGCACCTCAAACACAGTCCTAATCTTCTTCTACAATCTTTTTGGACATGTCCCTTCTTTCTGCAAAAGTGACATATCGGTAGCTCTCTCTGCTGATATGGCACAATCTTCTGTTGCGTCTGCACTCCTGGATGACGGATCGGTCCTCCTGCTCCGGGCTGAGTTCTGGCTGGTGCGGTCGTGCTGGAACATCTCGATCCTCTGCTAATGGCCTCCTGGATCCTAGCCTCTGACAGAACTTCCTCATAAGAGACCCTCGCCTGAGTAGTAGTGTACCTCTACAGCTCGTACGTCAGTCCATGATGGAATCTTCTGGCCTTCTCCAGATTGTTGGGTATCAGGGCGGCACCAAATCGACTAAGTCTACTAAACTCTGCGTCGTATGCGTCTACGGACAGATTCCCTTGCTCCAGGTGCAGGAACTGGGAGTAGAGGGCATTCTTGACCGTAGCCGGGAAATACTTCACATTGAAGTACTCTAAAAACTGGTCCCACGTCTGCGTCTTGCCTACGCTGCACTCTATGGAGTCCCACCAGTGATGGGCATTGCCTTTCAGTTGGGCCCTCACTGCGGTCATCCAAAGGTCTGGATGTAGCTGGGAAGTCTCCAGTAGCATCTCCGTGTTGGCGACCCAATCAGAGATCTCTTCTGCGGTCTCGCTGCCCCAAAAAGTATTCGGGCCCATTTGGAGGAACCATCGTACAGTAGCAACTGCCTGAGCTGGTGGAGGTGCTGGTACGGGTGTTGGGGCAGGTGTCCTCTCCATGACTGCCATCAAGCTTTGTCTCAACGTCTCGGTCTGATGCCATTGTGCCTGCATCATAGTCTGGAAGAATTAGAACATCTGTGACTGTTCCTCTGGACGTGGCATCTATGGTGGAAAGGACGGAGGTGATGGTAATAGGGCCTCTGGCTGCGTCGTAGGAGTCTCATCAGATGTCGGTCTCTCAGACTGAGGCATCGGCGTAGCCCTGGACGTCTGGCCCTCGAAGTGCTGCGGGACAGTCTGAGAAGTCTGGCCCTCCGGCTGTTGTGTCCGATCTTCAGGAGAAGTCTAGTGCCAATGTATCATCGGGGCCTGGGGAATCACCGGTGCCTATGGTGGAGGCTGCTCTCCGGGTGGTCCATGGGGTATATCCTCCCTTGGTGCGGTGGTGGATGGCACAATGGCGCCGTATGCCTCGCGTCCGCTGCGCAAGTTCATTTTGCTGCAAGAAATATAGCTTCGTTAAAAGAGTGCAGAATAACAAACGGGATGCAGATATTCAATTAACCAAATGCGAAGGAGGTTCAAGGGCAGAAATCAAAGTGGATGAGATCTATTAATTTCTATCCTATTGCAGGCTCGCTGGGCATGTTACCATACCACAAGCGATAAACAGAGACCTGTATGGGCCACCACTTAAAACCATGTCACGCCCCAGTCCCAAAAATATACGGGACTAGGCCACGTGGCATTGGCCAGCTGACACGACTCCGAAGGATATCCCAATTTAATGGATCCTATCGAAGCGCGCTACGCTGTCCTAAAATACTAACAAGTCTAATATGCTAATATACAACAGGTAATGTCTAATCTCATCCACAGAATACAATATCATAGTAACTGAAACAAATGCTGGTAAATAAAATACAAGAGTCTGAATATCCATAATACATCTGAAATAGTCTGATGGGGACAAACCCACTGAAATACAACAATAGAATAAAAGTGCAGAAAGAAGTAAGATAACTAGACTAGAGTATCAGCTAGCTAGATATGAAAACTCTAGTCTGAAACAGCTGCGTACTCAAATCACGGGAACTCCTCTGGAAATGCCTCAAAGTCCTCAATCAGGAATCATGTCTATACTCCTGCTCCGTAGATGTTCGGGTACAAGTGCTTGTCCAGATCTGGAAGGGAACCAGGTCCTTAGAGGGATGTAACAAGATACAAAAATGCATGCCATAAAGTATATACTGTGTAAACTCAAGGGTAATCTAACCAGCTAAGTGCAATGCATTTGAAGACAACCTTGGTACATATGGGTAGGTGAAAGGTATAAAGCGTAGCGTCGAGCCAGAGGCTAAGTACCTGGCAATAGCTATAACCTTTGCCGGATGTATCGAGAAGCATATATACCCATATCCGGGTAACCTGAGCCCATAATCGGGTAACACATGGCCCATAACCGGGTAACACTGAGGCTCACGGCCCCGCAGTTTACTCTAAAACTACGGCAGTCAAATGTCTGTCCCATACGCCTACTAATTGTCTTCCCCGCCCAATGTCAATGTGTAAACCCCCTGATTTTTCAATATTTTTAAAACTGGATTTTTTAAATTTTTCTGGGATTTTTCGGGAATTGTTTACTAATTAAAAACCAGGGTATTTTGGCATTAAATAAAATTAAATGTTTTTAAAATATATTAAAATCTTATGGAAATAATATTTTTTGGTGTAAAATAAAATATTGGACTTAGGGTAATTTTCCTGAAATTTATTGGACCCCGAAAATATTTTTAAAAGCCCCAAAACTAATTTAATTAAAATTTAAAATTTGAACCGGGTTGAACCGGGTTCAAACCGGGCTGAACCCGGTCTAACCGAACCGGACCGGACCGCTCAGCTAGCGGGTCGGGTCTGCCCAAACCCGCACCCGCTCCGACCCGACCCGCGAGACCTTCTCCCCGACCCAGCTTTCCCCGCTGCCCGCTTCCTCCGCCGCTACGCCAGGCCACGTTGCCGCCCCCCCCGCGCCGCTCGGCCCACGCACCTCCGCCCCCTCGGCCACGTCGGCCCCCTCCTTCGCCTCGCCCGGCGCCACCCAGCCCTATAAAACCCCCTTTCCTCTCCCTCTCCGGCCACACCCCACACCGCCCCTGTCCAGGACCACCGCCGCCGGCCAAGCCCTAGCCGCTGCCACCTTCCCGCAGCTGCCCCGCTGCCCGTCGACCTCCTTCTCCTTCTTTCCCGCACCACTCCCCCTCGCCGCTCCTCGAGAACCAGCAGGCCAGCGCTCCGCCCGCCCGCTCGGCCACGCGCCGCCCCGCCCGCTCCGATGCGCCGCCGCCGACGACCTCGGCCGCCTCCGCTCCCCCGGCCTCCCTCCGGCCATCCCAGAGCCGCCGCCTTCGGCCAAACAGCAGCCCAAACCCTAACCCTAGGTCGCGAAGCACCCGGACACTTCGTGTCGACACGGACACGAAAACTCAGTTTTCTGAAGCCCTGTTCAGGTAACCCGTTCTCTCTGCTCGTTGACCCGTTTTTGATTTCGTCTATTGCATCGCGGACCCTGCGTGACCCTCTCGATGCCCGTGCAACCCGCTCGGTGCATCGCGTCCTGTGGCGATCGCGAACCGCGATCCAAAAACAGAAAAAATAACGTCCTATTTTACCCCAGAACCGAGTACGCCCCGCCAAACGGGACGACTTGATCGCGTGCGGTCTTCACTAATACGTACGCGCCGTTGATACGGACGTACGGGATTTCGCAGAAATTGATTTGGATGTGCGTGCATACCGGAATCAACGCGTATCCGCAGACACCGTCCCGTATCCGTCAGTTCTGGAATGCGTCATAACTTTGTGTACACACGTCGGATCAAAACGAAACTTGCGACATCGGACTCATAACGATACGCTGGTCCTGTGACCCAAGTTTGGTTCGATTCTGAGAACGTTGACAAAATCGCGTATCGTGGGCCCCACAGGCTCCACCTGACGGGCGATTTTGTGACCGGCTCATCGGAATCCAATTCTGAAAGTTTTGTTGGATTCGTATCATCATTCCTGACTTGTTGACACTAAGTTTGACGAATTTAGAGACCTTTGTTCCTAACACATTTTTCGGTGCGAAGCGGGCCACATATGGACCCCGCTTTGACCCGAAATGGTCATTTTTGCCCTTATCTCCAAATTGGAATCAAGGACAGGCATTTTTAGCTATTTAATATTTTCTGAATCTGATGGTAATATTTGTTTCAGCATCCGGAGATATTCCTAGAGATTTCACGAATACCAGAGCTACAGTTGGAGCCAAAACCACAGGCAAGTGTACCTTGCCAACTCGCAATGATTCCTGTTATAGTACTTGCTAGAGTTCTTTGTACATACATAGATAATATTGATATAAATGTTCAACCTAGGACCGTGTGACTTTACTTAGCGTCCGATTAATAGTCGGGTGCCAACACCGTACGCGGAGTTGTGTAACGTCTCATAGACGGGAATACCGAGACCCTATACTTCTCGTACTTGTCTTATCAAGTACAACATAGCCCAGGACACTTGACACTAATCATGAGACAGAATCTTCCTGAAATATTCAAGGTGATTCTGTGTAGGTTGCAAGATTTATGACATAGACATTATATTCATAGACATAGTATGACTCACTGTATTAGATATGATCTTACGTGACATGACATGAGGCATCGTGGACATGAGACGTATAATTAAGTTATGTGGGGAAAGACACACAGGCTACAGGCTGATTATATATATATAGGCCACAACATAGTAAACTACATAGCATAGTATAACTACTACCGGCTCCCCGACACAGAGCTTGTAGTGGTATCAGCCTAAGTTCTAGTGATGCTCTCAACTTGCATTTCACATAGATGGTTATATAGTTTACCCTATTGTTTCATTTATTACTGTAATGTATTTATTTTGGCTTGTATTATCTGTACCTTGCTATGTCCCCTGAGGACCTGGATCCGGATTATGTCCCCAGGATTATCAGACGAGATCTATCCTGAGGTGTACGGAACAGGAGCACTTCTCGGAACAGTACCAGAACCTGAGGACGAGATCGTGCCAGAGGACTTCTCCTAAGTATTGGCTTCATATACCCAGTTATTTCTATTTTCAGTTACTTTATTTCATGTCTATTTGCTTTGATGTATCAGACTTATTCTCGGGTTGTTCCCCGAGACACTTTTGTTGAGATAAGTTAGTTTATATTTATTTGCATTTAATCTGGCTTTTGATCTGTGATTATCTGTTGTGGATGAGATTAGAATAGTCTGTGACTTGTATCATTGGACCTATTTATTGTTGTATACAGCTTAGGTATGCCCCGATGGATCCATTAAATTGGATTTGTCCATCGGTGCGTGCTGCTGGCCATTGTCGCGCATCCAGTCCCTGGGTATTTTGGGACTGGGGCGTGACATGGTTGGCAGGCATACCTTGTACGAAAAATTGTTGGAGATTTGTTAGCAGGCATACCTTGTATGGAAACAGTTACCGGACCAGACCATTACATGGATGTCCCGCCTGCTGCTTACGTATTCTCTAATAGGTATAAGTTACCAATTGTAATTATCTCACAAGGTATTAACAATACTTTCTTTCCAATGTGTGCCCCCCCGGCCGAACACCGAGTATCCAATCTATGTTGCATAGGGCTTGTCGGACAATACTTCGTCATCCCAAGGTTGATCGCTCATTCTCCAATTTTGCCACCTTCTACGCTTTGGTATAAACACGCACCAGAGGAAGCGATCGCATGGACGACACCCTACAAGGATGCAATGGCGCCCTATAAGAAGATGATGAAGATGGAGGATCCAAAAATCATGCCGGACGACTTTGATATTCTAATCGATTGATACTGTATAATGAAAATGTATTTTGTGTTGATCCATGTATGTTGTGTGTATGTTGTGTAATGAAAGGAGTTATTGAATTGATCCTAATAGATTTTGATTGTATGTTGTGCATTGCTACTAATAACATAGGACTGTCAATATGTAAAACTGCCAGGATACTAGGACTGTCACAAATTTGACAGTCCTAGTATATACTAGGACTGTCATAATTATGGCAGTCCTAAAGTTTACCCACTGTCTTATATCACACTTATATGTAACTTTAGGACTGTCACAATTTTGACAGTCCTAGTATAAACTAGGACTGTCAAAATTGTGACAGTCCTAAAGTTTACCCACTGTCTTATCACACTTATATGTAACTTTAGGACTGTCACTATTTTGACAGTCCTAGTATAAACTAGGACTGTCAAAATTGTGACAGTCATAAAGTTTACCCACTGTCTTATATCACATTTATATGTAACTTTAGGACTGTCACAATTTTGACAGTCCTAGTATATACTAGGACTGTCAAAATAGTGACAGTCCTATTATATAATAGGACTGTCACAATTTTGACAGTCCTAGTATAAACTAGGACTGTCAAAATTGTGATAGTCCTAAAGTTTACCCACTGTCTATTAGCAGTTATATGTAACTTTAGGACTATCACTATTTTGACAGTCCTAGTATGTACTAGGACTGTCAAAATAGTGACAGTCCTCATACATACAGTTTACACACTGTCTTATATATAAAATTACCCCCACTGTCTGCACATTAGACCACTGTATGTATGCAGTTCAAATTGATATTTTAAACTTGTATACAACTCAAATTTACTCATAGTTGTCAATAGTAGCAAATTCATTGAAAGTGTCAATAGTAGCAAAAGTCATACAACTGAAAATCATAGTTTAAACTATTACAATTCTCAAAAGTCATATTCATTAAAACTTTTACAACTCAAAATGAAAGTTTAAACTTCATGACGCCTCTTTGTACGTTGCTCTCTATTTTCCAAGAAAGGAAATTCTTCAGCATTGTCGATTTGTTGGAGTTCGTCATTGATTGCCATATAATTCGAACCCTGGCAACTTACGAGGCTTCTTTCCAACTTTTTTACTTTCCTTGCCTATTCATGAGAATTAAAAAAAATTGTTAGAAACAGTTACAAATATCAAACTTAAAGTGTACAAGTTGGCTCACCATCTTGACCAGTGCAGTATACAAGACCGATTTGGCAGGAAGCTCTGAAGGTACACGCACAATATCCCCTCCGCGTTGGAACAAGGTAGGCAGTCCGACACCGGCATAGTAGGCGAGGTAGTCGTCGCTACACTCCGTCATATTGACTGCTGCTTGACGTTCGGTATCTCTAATAACGTGGCGTTGCCACTCGGTGAAGAAGTCTGATACCCAGTTAAACGCCGCAGGAATATAGTTTAGCGGTATTGTACCGCGCGGAGGAGTTATCATTTTCAAAGTGCGCCTTGGGATAGTTTGTATGTAGCCAAACTGACGGAGCACTCTATCCGGCATATAAGCCTCCTCGATTTCATGACAACTGATAAGACCGTGATATAAGGCGACTGGTTGCAATGGTCGGGTAGTCTGTCGCAAATCACGGTATGGATCCCATACAATATGCACCACATAAAATTTAGCATAACGTCATTTAGCATAACGTAGTAAATTAATACCAATTAAGTACAAAATTAGGTCTATATTCACCTCTTCTGTCGTCATATCTTCGAGTGCATGCCGTAGAGCGGCCAATGTGTGAGAACGTTTGGCATCTTCCTTAGTTGGCTTCCATCGGCACATTCTAGGCAGGTTCTCGTCATACCCTCGGTTCAGTTTCGCCCGCTGCAGGGTTGGAAAGTGCTCGTATATCCATGCCTTTACGTTACCGGAAATATATTAGTCCAAAAATAAACAACACAATTTAAATTTATGTAAACAAGTTGACAAAGATATATCTATACATGGAGTAGAGTCTGGCATCCGAAAATTATCTTCGAACCCACACGGGATGCCGCACCAAGCTCGCGGTAAAGGTATGCCAGTATACCGCTTCCCCAAGAAATTTCGTCCACCGTTTCAATGTTGTCCAAATTGAGGAGATATTTGGCATTTATGGACGTTCCAGACTTATCGGTAATGCCGACAGCCCCTAAGATGAACTGCATATAACCGCGGGCCATATTTTTGCTATTATCAATTTCGGGGGCTGGCTCATCGAATATCTCCTCCAAATATTTTAGAGGAAGTCCGTAGGACTTCTTGAATTCTCGAAGACTAGTAAAACTAGTAGAATCAACTCCCAGACACCCTGATACATGATCCACAATATTGTCGTAATAGTTGATGCTCGACTCATCAAAAGTATGATTCATCATGGGACGACCATCAACCCTAAGTCCCAATATATGATGGACATCATCAAGGGTAATCGTCAACTCCCCATTGGGTAGATAGAAAGTGTTGGTCTCTGGATGCCACCGTTCTACAAATGCTGAAATCAGTGCATTATCCACCGTCGTATATGAGTAGCTACCCAAATATTGTAGACCGATGGGACTGATTTTTGCCTTCACATCATCTCCCAATAATTCATACCTCCATGTATTGCATTTTTTGCCGTGGTTGATCACCGTCAACATACGACCACTCTCCTGAAAAGTCAACAATTGGATGAAATTAAACCTCTATGTAAAATAAACTTTGAACTTACAACTATATATAAATTTATCATAACGTAAGTACTTACCGGATTGTTCCATATTTGGTATGCAATATGGTTTTCGATCGACGGTAACATAGAGCAACCGTTTGGACGAGTGTCGACTGGACTATCTGCCTGCTCAGAAGGTCCTAAACCATCAGTAGTCCGGCTTCCGAGAGTTTGTGGAAGACTCTCGACAGGACTATCTGCAGGCTGAGAAAGTCCTGAACCATTAGTAGGCCGATTTGGAACATTTGGCATGTCCTCATCGGAGGAGGAAGAAGAACCGGAAGAACTAGGAGGAGCACGTCTCTTCGAACGAAGGGCAGTCTTCTTCGTCAATCGACGTTTCCTCACTTCAGGGCGTGCCTCGGCCTCGCGGATAGTGACGCCTGGTTTAATAGTGCGCGAAACTGTGCGTTCCTTACGCATCGACGCAGTAGGGCGTCTTCTCATATCTTCATCCACAGTGTCCTTTCCAAGTGCATGACTATAAGACAAAAATTAATATATACAGACAAAAATTAATTTCTATTTTAACATAATAATTGAATTTTACATTGAGGACTGTAGCAATTTCTACAGTCCTGTAAGTATACAGGACTGCAGAATTTTCAACAGTTCTAATTTTTTAGGACTATTGAAATGCCTACAGTCCTATATAAATTTAGGACTGTAGACAATTCGACAGTCCTTAATATATTTAGGACTGTCGATTTTCCTACAGTCCTAAATCTATATGGGACTGTAGGAAATTCTACAGTCCCGCCCGATACTGCTCGACAATGTCGAGGATTCTCGACATTGTATGCCCTAAAATCGTGTTCGATCAACCAAGTGAACGTCTAAACTACATCCTAAACTCCGCCAAGGACTTGTATGCCCTCATTTGAAGAATGAAAAAAAAAATCACTCAATTTTTTCAAAATGCAATAGGATTTTTTAAAAATTTTGGACAATTTTGCAAATACAATAGCACAAGGAGAATGATGATTTGTACCTTGGTTCTTTCGAGACTTTGGGAGCCATCGACAACGAGGAGGAGGACAGCGGAGATCGGCCGGCGGCAGGGGGAAAAGCTCCGGTGGGGTGGGGAGGGTTTGGGAGTGTTTGGGAGGGTTTGGGAGTAGTGGACTAGTATGAGTAAAATATTGGATTAGTATAAGTAAAACTTCCTCCTTAGTGGACTAACCCCAATCCTAGACTAGCCCCAAGTAAATATGGTAGTGCCCTTATAAAAAGCCTTTTGAATGGAGACATTTTCTAAAAATGTTCCATATTATCACACAACCGAACAAAAAACACACAAGCTCCATCCGGTGGTTGGTTTCATCCGATTCTGCGCAACCTTTTTCTCTCCTCTCTCTCTCTCTCTCTCTCTCTCTCTCTTTTAAAACCTTGGAAGAAGAAGAAGAAGAGGAAAGAGGTCACTAATGGCGAAACCAGAGGTATTCGAGCTCAGCAATGGCACAATAAACCTCAAAGTCAGCAACTTTGGGGCGATCATCACCTCCCTCCTCGTCCCCGATGCCAAAGGTGAGTGAGATCTCTCTCACTCCTCATGGGAAAATGTGATTTCTCTCTCTCTTCTTTTTCTTCTCTCTCTAAATTTCTTGTTGGGTTTCAGGAAATCTCGCTGATGTAGTCCTCGGCTTCGACTCTGTGGACGCCTACAAAGTAATCTCTCTCTCCCCATTTTGTATCTAAATTTTGACAATTTTTTTTATGACCCATTGTAAATTCGAAGTTAATTTGGGGATATTTCTGTGCTCAAGTGACAAAAATGTATTTTCACATCTCTAGTTAGTTTCAATAATCTGAAATGACCATTTGAATTGGAAATAGGAACAATACAACTCTAGGTTTGCAGTGGTAGTCCTCCGGAGGACCATTTCGGTACACAATACTTCCTTCTCACTCGTTATTCGGCCATGATCCAAAGTGACAATGGTATAGTCTGAGTCTGGACAGTCCTAGTTTACTTTGGAGTTTCCATGTTGTGTCTGACACGTGTGACGTGTGTGACACTAAGAGATCATAGACCTGTGACAGACCCAAGGTAGTCAAAGGCGCAAGGCGCACTTAAGGCACGCGCGCGAGCGACACGAGGCGCAAAATTTATATATATATATATATATATATATATATATATATATATTCATATCGGATTTCTATATTGATAAACATGTGTGCTTCAAATTCTCCCATGTCTAGGTTGCAATCACTTTGAATTGAGTGAGAGAAAACAATAAAAAAAAGTACATCGGTTCAAAAAACAGTCTAAAAACAGTACAACAGTTAAAAAAATAGTCTAAACATGTTATTTTTTCACAAGATTTTCAAGGCGCGTCTAGGCGCGCCTTAGCTATTCCAAGGCGCTCGAAAAAGGCGCACCTAGGCGCTCCTTAGGTACGCCTTAAGAATTGCGCCTCGCCTGGAGTGCCCTGAGGCGCTGTCCCTGCGCCTGGGAGCAAGGCGCGCCTGAGGCGTGCCTTTGACTACACTGGACAGACCTCGTCATGTTTTTGGAGTGCCACACGCTTTCTGGATTGGCTATTTCTGTACACATTTCCTACAATATACCAAGATATCCTACTTTCTAAGGGCCTGCTTGGCAATTGCTGGGTAGCGGTTATGAAGTATTTTTAGAGTACAAGTTTATGAACGATTATGCGGGAGTCCGATTTTCGGTGGTTTTGTGTAGTGGTTTTTAAACTAGTCTAACCCATACTTGTTAATTTATTAACGAGCAATCTTGAAAGTTTTTACAAGAATAAAATTACATGTATGCTCATATATAAACAAAAGCTCTCCAAAGTTTCATTTATGCTGTCGAAGTATGCTTGATGCAGGATTCTTGGAGATGTCTTTATCGGTGTGTATCATACAGTGTTTGACTTCGGCAATAACCAAATAGGATTTGCGAAGGTTCTATGAAGAGGAAGTTTTTGTGCATTGCCTCCACTACTTAATTATATTGGAGGTAGGAGAGACTATAGAAAAACAAGATTTTAAAAACTTACCGGAGGAAGTAGTCGTAGTTTGAAGGAAGTTAAAGAGAAACAAAGATGAGAAAGAGAAATTATGGTGGGGACAATTATATATTTTTGGTGAGGATATAAACGAAATAAAATAATAAAAACCCTCAAAACCTACCGATTTGAAGTGTTTATAAAGACACCCAAAATTACACTACGTCGCTTTTGGGAGAATTTTGAGCCGACCAAAACTAGTGCGTCAATTTTTTTTTACCAATTATGGATTTTTTAAACACTTCATAAATGGCCGGTTCAAAAACTCCTCAAACGGTAAAAACACTGTTGCCAAACAGACCCTAAGGTTCCACGATTTTTTTTATGTAAGTGATGCATTTTGTTGTTATCTTTGAAATCTATTTCGAACTTTTCAGGTATAGACATTGTTAGTAAAATAGGAGTTTGGTTTTGAGTTACTTTGTTTAAGGAATTATTTGCCCCCACTTGGTGAAGGCAAACCTTTCTCCAATTTACAAATAAAACCTTTGAAGAGAAAGCAACTTTGAAGAACTTGCTGCAAATTCTCTTTGAAACATGAGATTTTAGTGGCCGGAAGTTTGAGAGAAGAAAGAGAGGGACACATGATATTTCTTTATGTTTTTTGGAAAATGGGTTTGTCATTCCTTTAAAAGAAATCAAAAGGTGTCAATTGAGGAAAAGACAACTGTTGAATTCAAATAATTTGTCTGATGGAAGCCACTAGTCATATTTTCAATAATTCCGTTAATCACAGTTGAGAAAATCCGATTTTTTTTTTCAAGATAAACAATGATTCTAACCATCAGTAAATCTCACCCACAAGCTAACCCACAGCCGCACAACGGCAAGCATGCCAAGTGCATCAAATAATCAAATAAAAAATTGCGCAATTATTTGCGCACCCAGGTTACATGAGTTTAGCCCAATACCCATTAGCCTTCTATTAAGTTAAATGAGAAGAAAATCACTTGTATATAAGAGGAAAGTTCTTTTTCTTTGGCAACATGGGACTAAAATTTCAAGTTTTTTTTTTTACTGAAACCAATATATTACCCGCAGACATTTATTTTTTTCTCTGAACCATCTGAGTCTCCAAGAGGATGACTCTATTAACTAATAGATCCATGTTTTTTTCTTTCTCTTTGCCTTATTTTATCAATTCTTCCTCTATAAGTTGGGGAGCTTACCCTTCCAATGTACTAATTCTTGTGTTTACGGTTTTGCAGAATGGTAATACCCCGTACTTTGGATGCATTGTGGGCCGGGTGGCAAACAGGATCAAAGATGGGAAGTTCACTCTTGATGGGGTAAACTATTCCTTGCCGATCAATAATGGCCCCAATAGCCTTCATGGTAAGGGATTGAAACAAATATGGTATTTGGGGAGTGCTCATGTTTCTAACCCTATTGTAACAAGTCATATGAGCACAGTATGAAATCATCTGATGGAGTGCACTGGGCTTCACTACCTGACATGTTGTCATGCATTTTTTTTCTTTGCTCTACAAGTATGTGAAAATTCACAGACTTGCCTAATTATGAAAGAGAGAGTCACATGAATAAGGAATTGATTACCTTCTGATATTAGCATGAGTTTGAGTTGTATCTTTAATTTACCAAGAACCCTGGGTTTCTTCTAGACCAACAACATTTCAGAATAGAAAACTGTCTACTTAGTTGATAAAATATGACGAACCTTGCATTTTTCTTCTTCTTCTTCTAAATCTGTCTGCTCTTTGTCAGATTGACCTGGGGCATGTTTCCAAAAAGCCAATTGAATAAACTACAAGGTCATGACCTGCTAGTGGATTTTGGTTTCTTATGAAATTATCAGAAGTGAAGCTATGACCTTAAATATCAGAATTATGCCATACATGGACCTGAGAATCTAAAAATAACTAAAATATGCACTTGTTTTCTCTATGAACCAGCAACTTCTGTATAATCGCTCTAGTTTTTCTCTTAGTGTCCAAGAAGTACCATTTAGACAAAATGAGAGGTAACTGATGGAAGACCATACGTTCGAGTTCGTTTCATTTTGAGCCTGAGTTGATTAACTTGAGTCTATAGCTTATTTGGGGTTTATGCCGATCTTATTTTTGGTTGAGTTGTAATAGGATTTGGACTGATATGGGCCAATCCTTGGGTCAAATAGGATTAGGGTTGTATTATTTGCCTATAAACTCTCTGTTCAAAACGTTTTCATTAGAGGGAGAGCGATTGAGAATAATAAATCGGAGTTTGGGAAGAGCCAACCCCTAATTTTATTCTTATTATCTTTCTCTTCCAAATCCCATTAATTTTATTCCATATTGTATGCTTTTCTTCGTTGTCTGTGGTTCTTTATAGATCTTTCGTCTTTGTCATCGTTATCCTCACACCCTCACACTATCCCCGGATCATCACCATCTCTCATCTTTCAAGATTTGTCACCCTTCAGATCCAACCGGAACCCACAACTTCGTCGTTGCCATTACTGTTGCTTTGTTGAAGGACCCCAAACCACAGACCTGCATTTGCCACGTCGTCACCATGACAATTAACCAAGAGTTCAATCCCGCCGCCAGCCGAACCCATGTGCGAGTTCCAAGAACAAGGCCACTACTGGAGACACTACAAGATGATGTTGATGATGTACAACATGTTTTCATTAGAGAGGGATTGATTAAGAATAATCAAATTGGAGTTTGAGAAGAGCCAAGTCCTAATATTATTCTCATCATCTTTCTCCCCAAATCCTATCAGTTTCCCTTGATATTGTGTTGTTCTTGATTGTGTTTGGTTCTTCACAGATCATTAGTCTTGATCATCATCAACATCATCACACTTATCATTACCGACATCTTCTCCACCAAGTTTTGTCACTGTTCGGATCCAATCCGAACCCTCAACTTCATCGCTGCCATTAGTTTTGTTTTGTTGAAGGAACCCACATGCCTGCGTTACAACTTGTGGGTTATCATCATCTTCGACCTCATCAAAGCGCCTGTTGCGACATTCCGACAATTGGCCAAGATATCAATCTCGTCGCAAGCTGGACCCATTTGTGAGTTCCCGTTGAGTCCAGTTCTCAATACGATTGAACTACTGACCGGTATCCCGGCAAGTGGAACTTTTGCTTATTTGGTAGTTTTGATCCTTACCTTAATTCATTTGCTTACATCTTGGACTTGGTAGGGTATATTTGCTATTCAGTTGCTTACATCTTGGACTTGGTAGGGTGTATTTGCTTCAGATAATATTAATGCTACTTTTATTTGTGCGTCCCTGAAATTTCATGTTGTTGACTAGATTGTTTGTTTGACCCATTAGGCTTCCTTGTAGTTGTGTCCTGCATCAGTAACCATTTACAGCATGATTTCTAACTTAGCACGGTCTTCCTATCTTTGCATCTTATTTACAGTAGAGCACCTTAAAATTTATATATATACACTGCTTCTGATCATTGGGATTAAATAGAGGGAAGCTTTCATTGAGTGACCAAACATTATGATGTCTGCTCCGGAAGACTCAAACACTATGTTAGTTGCCTTGATGGTTGAAGCATTCAGCAGAACATGGCATCTTTTTTGTTGGGTCTCAACTGTTAGTTTCAATCCCTTCCGATTAAGCATTATAACATTGTGTACTTAATTATAAAAGAATAGAGGGATATTTTTCTTAAAAGATATTATAAAGTTCCGTTTTACATGAAATGCTGTTAGCTTATTGGGGAACATGGCAATGGTCTCACAGTCATGTCTTATTCACTGGTTAATGGTTATATGCTTTTCCATCATATACTGGTTAATCCAACGATGTTGTATACTAGTGCTTCATACTGAGATGAATAGTTGGAGTTGAAAGTAAACTAGAAGGGTGTCCCACTGCTAAGAGACTCCCGCCAATGCAGGATTTTGGAAATGTCAAGGAATATGCAGCAGCAGCCCCTTTTTTTATGGAGAGGATGTTTCCTTCCGAGTCTGCGTCCTAGAGGATGCAAGCACCAAACCTCACCTTAGCTAGGTGTGACTGTGTCCCTGGTTATACTGAACACTAATTGGATGGAAATAAAATCAGTTATGTCACGAAAGCTACTATGCAAACTATTTTAGACATTCTTTTTGAGACAATAATATAGACAAATATAGCAACATTAGTTGCAATGCCAATGTGGTTAACAGCCTTGAAAATTTTAATTGTCAAGTTATGAAGGATATAGAGAGCAATGCAAGTGCAAGATGGATCAAAGCAAGGTTTGGAATATCGGTATCAGACCATTCCTATGAGTACCGGGATCGGAGCTATCGGCAGTATTGGTGGTTTCGGATCGGAGTATCCGATTTTTTGGTATCGGAAAGCAAAAAATAATTAACAAATTATGAAATTATTAACATTTAGAAAGTATATTTTAATATACATATAGGCATAATTTTAAATATTTCAGTGTTGTTTCTTAGCACTTTCGAAATTGAATGAATGATTTGCGTGCAATAGATAAGTTTTCTTCTTTTACATGCTTTTACAACCTTACTATGTTTTTATACCCTTGCTGATTGGTCTTTTTCGTTCAATTTTCTTTGCCGAATTGATCAAAAAAGAGATCCCCAATGTCGGTATCGGTCAGTATCGGATATCGGTCTATATCGGATCGGGACATGCTAAACTGTATTGGTATCGGCCGATACTACAAACTATGGATCAGAGTACAATAGGCGATTATTTTCAGAATGTCTATGCAGGGATGCTAATTGGTTCAGCCAAGTCTAACATCCAAATTTTTAGGCCAAAAGTTATGGTTTTGCCTAATATTCTTGCCATCACAATCTACCAACTCTTCTATTCTTTTTTTTTTATAACACTGTATGGAAGGAGAGTTCAGTTTCTTCACTTTTGAGTTAAAACTTTGAAGAACGGTTTCAAAGTTCTCAATAGGCAATATACTCAACATTGATCTTTGTTGCTTCCCATCTTTAGGTGGGATTAAAGGCTTTGACAAAGTTGTATGGGAGGTTGCAGAACACAAAACTACTCAGAACCCGTCTATCACCTTCAAATACCACAGTAAAGACGGAGAAGAAGGTAAGAGCTAAGAACAAAACTAGAAATAATTCGGAACAATGTTTAACTTTGTGTCATGAATAGTAATACGATTAGAAATTCAAACAGTTCCCACTTTGTTCACTTTTCCCTTGAAAAATCAGGTTATCCTGGGGATGTTGTTGTGACTGCGACCTACTCTCTTCCTTCAAGCAATTCGCTGAAGCTGGAAATGGAGGCAGAGCCCAAGAACAAGGCCACCCCAATAAGCTTAGCCCAACACACGTACTGGAACTTAGCTGGGCACAACTCCGGCAATATTCTTAACCATCTCGTCCAGATCTGCGGTTCTCAAATAACCCCCATTGACAATACCTCGATCCCTACAGGGGAGTTGATGGCAGTCAAAGGCACCCCATTTGATTTCACAACCGAGCAAACGGTGGGGAGCAGATTTGCTGAGGTTCCAGGTGGCTACGATCACAACTATGTGCTGGACTTGGGAGAGGAGAGGTTGGGGCTGAAGCGAGCAGCTAAAGTGAAGGATCCTTTGAGCTCTAGGGTCCTTAACATTTGGACCAATGCACCTGGCGTTCAGTTCTATACTGCCAATTATGTCGACGGTGTCACAGGGAAAGGAGGGGCTATTTATCAGAAACAATCCGGCCTCTGTTTGGAGACTCAGGGATTTCCGAACTCTATCAACGAGCCCAAATTTCCGCCTGTCGTGGTGAAACCGGGGGAGAAATACCGACACACCATGGTGTTTGAGTTCTCTGTCGAGTGATCTTATTTTCCTGGAAGAAAATAAAGTTTCTTTTCTACAAACTCTTTACTTAAGCTTAGGTTGGTGGTATGAATGCCCATGCCAGCCATAATAAAGATAGATTTGTAGGAATTTTCCTTCTTTTTTTATTTTATTTCTATAACTCTGAAACAAAAGCCATGTCCACAATGGTTCACTACTTGTACTTTGGTGATCATTATTCTGTTTTTATTTTCCTATATGTTTTGGATGTGGGATTTTGTTGCTTGCAATGGAGTTACACTGCTTCTAAGTTTATATGCAGAGATTGTACATTTTCGATTAGTTTCATGCACCTCTACTTGCAAATAGTATAATCCTCCTTTCACTACATCTATCTGCAATAACAACTTTACTAAAATAAGTTGGAGTTTGAGTTCTGTAGTTTAGGATTGAGCGGCAACAATTCAACAACAGGAAAAAAGACCAATCTGAGGCAAGGGGAGCTACCATCTTGATCTCATCAGTGGTTGGGGAGAGTATTAGTTGCCCTCTCATTCTCTTCAATTTCAATGCCCATGTCCTTGAGTGTGATGTGATACCAGGATGTAGGGCTGAGCATTATTCGGTTTTGTACCGAAAATCAAATAGAACTGAATCAAATAAGAAAATCGGTTCGGTTAAAAAAAGATTAGTTTGGTTTCGATTTGGAAATTCTAAATTTTTTTTATTCGGTTTTGGTTCAAAACTGAGCGAGGCTTACGCAATTATGAAAATAATTTCAATTTTATGTATATTTTGTGACTAAAATGTGTATATTTTGACAACAATAATTGTATGTATGTGTTTCAAAGCTCAAATTTTGTAATTTAATAATTAGTCTAACTTTGAGTTCAATTTTGAAATACAACAATTGTTTGTATAATTTTTAAAAAAAAAATATAATTTAACCACAACTCTTTCTGTCCGGTCCATTAAACGATAAAAATAGTCCAACCGAACAAACCGAATCGATTATCGATTCGGTTTTGGTTATGACTAATTTCGGATCGCTTTCGGTTTTGGATATTTAGAAATTAAGTTTATTCGATTTTGACTATTTTGATTCAGTTGAAATCAAATAAACCGAACGCTCACCGCTACGGACCTAAATAGAGACAACGTGAGATTATTTCTTTCTTTACATGAAGTACACTCCAATGAAAAGGGCAACAATATGTTTCCTCAACACCTCAACTTCTTTCTTAGATTTGTATTCATCACACCACTTGGGTTTGGACTGGTTTACGAAAAGTGATTATACTTTTTTTTTTGTCTTCTTTCAAACAGGGCCAACCCAGGACACCCAGGACGACCGTCCAGGACCTATGAAACAAAAAGGGCCAAAACAATTCAGTTTACATATAAATATATTAATAATCTCGTATCTAAAATAGAACAAGTATATACCATTTTAATAATTCCAACACCGGATAAAGATTTCTAGCGAACAACATATTGTGGGTTTAGTGTTAATTATTATTAACCCTCATTTTCTAAGCCGAACTCCACCCCCCTCCCCCCACCCCCACCACGACCACCCATTTTTTTTAATTACTATTACCCCCATGCATTCATAGTTTGTTAATAGTAATTATACTTACCCCCCAAATTTTTTGCCTAACTGGAAGGGTAACACTAATACAAAAAATTGTGGGGGGGGGGGGGGGGGTAGGGGTTGGGGGGAGGAGGTGATGCAAATAAGCAATTAACAATTAGGAGGGTAACAAAAAATGCCCCGTTTATGAGAGCACCTTTCAACAAGCAGTATACATCACTAAGGTACTGTTTGGGAAGGATTTGGAAAGGGGGAAAAATTGAAGAAAGGAAAAAATTGAGGAATGTTTATGAGAGCACCTTTCAACAAGTAGTATACATCACTAAGGTACTGTTTGAGAAGGGTTTGGGAAGGGAGGAAAATTGAAGTAAGGAAAAAGTTAGAGAAAAATGTGAGAGAAAAATTAAAAGTGATGGTATTTGGGGAAATGGAGGAAAATAGGGAAAGAAAATTTGAGAAAAAATTTATGTGGATCCCACTAAAAAAAATTTCTCCCAAAAGTGGGAGAAAAATGGAGAGAGATGAGAGAATTTTGAAGGATTTACCCAACTACCCTAAAAAAGATAAGCATAAATTATGATTTGAGAATACCAAGGATTAAATAGTAATTATATCTCTATCCACCAAAAAAAAAAATTTATTTTTAAATTTTTTTCTTCCTCTACTTTTTGTTAATCCAAACATGGGAAAAATTAACTTTACTTTCATTTTACTCCCCTCCACTTTCTTTTCGCTCAAATTTTCCTTTTTCTTCCCACCAAAGTTCCCAAACACACTATAAGGGGGTGGACGTAGGGAGAGAAGGAGTGGCATGAGTTCGGATTTCAATCTAAGCAAAATAAAAATCCACATGGACCAATCAATAATGACCAACCTTATCTCAGAAAAAAAAAAAACGTAAAAAAAAAGTTTGATCATCAATTAATGTAATTACCTTACATTGGAGTTGGTACAACTTATGAAGTTGCTTGTATTTTTTTTCCCTTAAAGAATATTGCGTGTTGGTGCTAAAAAAATGACCAAATCTAATAAGACAAGCTAAATCTCGTGATCTATGAACCCTCAATTGTATATCCAACTCTGAATTAGGGTTTTGGGGGTTCTGCTGTCCGATTAATGGACGGAGATCGAAGGGGTAGAGCCCCACGTCGGGGCTAAGGGGAGAAGTTCCCCAAAAGCTAAACATATTTTCAGATTTGGTTGTGCCGCTGAATCTTCAATGCCGTTGAGCAATATAGTTGCAGAACCTGTTCACCACTGAACAAAGCATTGAAGCTCTTCTCTCTAAATTGGAAGTGCAACAGAAAGTGTCACACCATTGAACCAATAGTTTGATGAACCGACCAGTACAGACAGCTCCGCATAACATGGTATCTGAACCAAAAGTGCAGCAAAACAAACACACTGCTGAACTAGACAGAATGTTCATGCCGCAGAACATATTAGCACTGTAGTAGCACTGACCACACCAACCGACGTCATTAATAAGGACTGTAAATGTCCCTTCAATAATGATGGGACAACCTAATTAATAAGGAATCTAAATGTCCCTTTTATTTTGAATCGAGCAGTACAGTCAGCTTCGTATAACTTGCTATTCGAGCTAGAAGTGTAGCAGAAGAAACACACCGCTGAACTGGGGAGAATGTGCATGCCGTAGAACATAACAACATTGCAGCAACGATGACACCACCAAAATAAGCCAACTCTGCGACGTTCTGATTTGAACGAATTTAACGACTCCATGTCTCAGCATCCCCATCAGAGACTAAGAGCAACACAGATCAAAAAAAATATAGACTGCGACTGCATTGCGACATGGATATACATCTCCAAATTAGCGACGTATATTTAGACGTCGCTAAAGTTAACGTAGTCGTCGCAATACCGCCGTATGTACAAACGCATATACCGACGTATGTTCAAACGATGCAGATGATGTTTTTTCTCTTCTAACCATGGATTATTGTTGTAGAGTTTAATGTCCATTGATAAGGAAATAATTGTAATATTAAGAATTATTTTTTTCAAGATTTTTCAGCATAAACCATAGGTAACCAATAAACTAATGATATCATGAATCTGTAATAGATAAGTTTCTTTATTTATTTAATTTGCAATATTTTTAAAATCTCTTATCATATAATATAATGAATTTGTAATAGATAACTTTGACAAGGACCTAACGAGGATGGGCCTTTGACTTGTTTTTCATTTTTTGTTAAGTTTGAACGATATCTAATTGTTCGATTCACTATGAACATATAAACTGCTATAATGTTTTGTTGTTTTGCTAGCATTATGGCTGTTATGACTTCTAATGATGTAGTATTTTTAGTTTATTAGTTAATTTATATTTTTTTTGAATCTTTTTAGTTTCTCATTTAATTTACTAATGTCGTTATAATTATGAGGTTTCTTAGTGTTTTAGAGATGATCTTAGTGTGATTGAACGTTTGAGGGATACCTAAGTTTGATTGCTAGCAGTGTACACAATGGCGGAGCTTGACTAAAATGTTTGGGTAGGTGTAAGCTATATTTTAAAGGAGTAAATCATATTTTTGGAGGGGCTAAATTGTATTTTAGAAGGGATTAATATCTAAAACTGAAATATTTATTAAGAAAATAAAAAAATGGGTTAAATCATGTCTTGCCTATTTATCCAAAACTCAACTATTATGAACGGCGTTATTGTTATGTGATCTCTTTCTTTCTTTTTGTTTATTTGATTTCATTTGGGTTGGTTTGGCTGGCTAGCTATATCTGTCTTGGCTAGCAAATAGAAGTTAGACACTGCTTTCGTCTGGTTCATGTATTCATTGTTTCATGAATCATGATCTTTGTTTTTTTATATATTAAAGTTCTTCTATTAGTTCGAGGAATCATTAAGATAAAGAACTGATACCATTTTGTAGTTGGAGATCCAAATGTTATTTAATTTACTGATTATTGTTATTGTTCAAGGAACCATTAATATGATGAATTAGAATCTTGGGAAGTTAGACATTTGTGACGCTCTGTCGAAGCTCTAAGATCAGCTGTCATATACCGGAGCTCCATGATGCTGCGCTCGAGCATATCAAATCGTGCGATGAGCGTCGCATCGTCCGCCTGCGGCTGGGACAGGGGCTGCTCCTCCATCCTTCGCAATAATTCGTCACGGAGAGACGCAATCTGACGGTCAACGGTCTTCTGGAATCGGGCTGATGACAGTGAGGTCCGTGGGGAATGCGCACTTGCCGTGAAGGCCCTAGACGACTGCGTCGTAACAAGGGCGCCATAGGATCCCGTACCGTAGTACGTACCCCTCTGGAGACCACCAACGGCGGTCACCCACAGCTCGTCCGTCGACGGAGTTGGAGAGGGCTGCAAGGAAGTACCAGCCTCTCCCGTTGTAGGTGCATTAGCAGTCGCTCGCTCACCCAGCCTAAGATACTTGGCCTAGAAAATTTTGGATACTCGATAATTGCCTAAGTTATATTAAAATTAACACAAAGTAAATTAATACTTACATAGGTTTGCGAGACCCTCTCATCAATGAGATTCCTGCCCTTTTGATGGGTGGCCAGGAAGACGGTCACCATGTTTGCATCCTCACCCCTCTGTACCTGTTAAAAATATATTATTTAGTACTAAAATTAAACATTTTATCCTACTACCATTTTATCGTACTTGCATTAAAATAATATATCTGAAATAAAAAAAAATACCAAACGACGGAAATGTTCCGTCATCGAAATCGAGCCACCACACCACTTTGCTGCCTTCTGCCTAGCCGCCTTGGCCTTCTCAGACCTTTTCTTGTACCTCGAATCATTAAATCTAGCCCTCATCGCAGTCCACTGCTCAGACGTGATCCAACCTTGGATCGGTTTTCCTACGCGATCACGAGACTTCTGGTCACCCAGAGCTTCACAGATCAACTTGGCGGCAATGGTAGGAAATATCTGCTCGATCAACTCGGCCCGGTGCGGTGGATAAAAATACGTATGCTAAAATAAGTAATTTAGTAAGTTATATAATATGCATAAATTAGATGATTAATATAATATACTTTTACCTTGAAGTGCGCAAACCAGAACGCCTTCCTCTCCTCCGGAGCATCAGAGTAGTTGATCCAAGGGCCATCATAGTTGTACCTCAGAAAGTGGCACAAGCGTCTCTGTATCGACGAGGGATGATATCTATACAGAGATAATTATTTTTATCGAAAAAGTTAATATATGATGAATAAAGAAATACATAATATATATGATGCAAAACCATCTAATTGACTTACTTTGTACCGTCGGCCCAAATCTCCGTCCTCGTCTCGTCCGGAGGTGCGCATGGAGGATCTAGCTAATGTTGGAACGACGTCGGCTCAACCTCCTCCATATGCTCATCTGTCTCCATGGTTTCATCAACAGAAGGAACGCTGGATGAGGGAGTACTATCAGGCCTGGAACTACTCGTCCCAGGAGTGCTGCCACATAACGTCGTTGCAGTCGGAGATGTGACTGGTCGATATACTGGAGTACTAGGCGCCGAGGATCCAGAACCAACAGTAGGCAGTACCGGAGGAGCACTCCGTCTACCTCGGGACCTGCCAAACGCTCCATGTCGTTCTATCATACCTGATAATAATATCTGATGAATAAAGAAATATACAAATATATAGTACATTCTACAGTCAAAATGTTATGCATATCTTACAGCATTAATAGAATTGCACAGTAAATAATTAGTGTTGTCACAAGTCTAAATGGATAGTACATTCTGCACTCAAAATATAATACATATCTTCGTCAAAATAGTACATTCTATAGTCAAAATATAGTATATATCTTCGGGCAAAATATTTTATTTTCAATCATCTTCAAAAAATTTATCTTGTTCGCCTTCCTCGTCCTCCTCTTCCTCTTCCTCCTCACCTTCACTTTCATCTACTTCGTCTTCCTCTTCAGATAATTCTACCTCTTCTATATTATTAGTCGTGTAATGAGTAACTTTCGTTGAGTCCACATCTACAATATTTATTACAAGAGGTAGCTCGTCCTCCTGATAAGCTATTTCGTCAACGTCAAAGGTATTTCTAGCTTTAGTCTTGCATATTGCCCACCAATTCGACCTCGCTGTCTCCCATCTAGGATAAGTTGTGAAGTACACGAACTGAGCCTGACTTGATAGGACAAATGGTTCATATCCTTGATATCTACGCTTGTAGTTTATATCCACAAGACCGTGCTTGTCAATTTTTTAACCTTGATCTTGAATCGGATCAAACCATTCACACTTGAATAGCATGATCTTAGTAGGTTCTATGCCATAATTATATGTCAACTCCATAATCTCTCATAAGATGCCAAAAAAATCATTGTCTGGATCAACGTCTTTGTAGTTCAAAGATTTGATACACAAACAACTATTTTTCGTGGAATCAAGATCCAGAAAGGTGTCTCTGATCAGAGTATTTGTTGACTTGAACCTAAACCCATTCTCATAGTAACTTGGCCATATTTTGACGGCAGTAATTGGTCCCTTGGATAGAGTTCTAATAGATTCAGTCTCGAGTGTTATTAGACGATCGACCTAAATACCAAAGTAGCGATAGTAAGTTATTTATTGTGCAAGTGCATACAGAAAAAGTAATTATCAAGCTCCTTATATATGCGCTCAACCAAGAAGGAAAATGGTATCTCATTTATTTTTCTACTTCTTCGTCTGTTGTGTAGGGTCTAACCGATATCAGCTCATCATTATATGTGCTAAAAAATAATGAAGCAACCGCTGATTAGTAGCATAATAGTAGCTTATACTATTACATTGAGATGACGTAAACGTGGACGTATTAATTACTTACCTCTCTAGCTTCTCTACTTCATCCTCATCGTAATTGAGTAATATATACAACTGAGCATCCCTTAGCTCATCGTCATTCAAATATCTCTTCTTCATTATCCCCGAAGGCTTTCCGGACACATTGAATACTTTCAGTATTGCATTATTAGATTCCTGATATCCGTCGTCATTTCTCGGAGCTCTCGTTCTATTAGTAGCAATATGAGATTTGAAATACGACGAGCAAAAGTTTGTAATCTCCTCGAGAACATAAGCTTCACAAATATAGCTCTCAACCCGTGCCTTATTTTTCACCTTTCTTTTTAGGTGATTCAGATGCCACTCGAAGGGGTACATCCACCGATAAGTAACAGGACCGCCAACACGTGCCTCATAGGAAAGATGAATTGGCAAATGCTCCATAGAGTCGAAGAATCCAGGAGGAAACACCTTCTCGAGCTTGCACAGTGTTACCGTAATGTCCTTCTTTTGCTTTTCTAGACGATCGACGAGCAACTTAGTAGAACAAAGATCTCTGAAGAATATGCTGAGCTCTGTCAATGGATTCCAAACGACCTGTGGTAAGAATTCCTGAAATGCAATCGAAATTAACCTTTCCATGAATACGTGACAATCGTGGCTCTTCATACCCGCCAATTTGTTCTCCTTGAGGTCGACGCATCTTCTCAAGTTCGACATGTACCCGTCTAAAAATTTTAGACCCTGAATCCACCTACAAAGTCTTCCTTTATCCTCCTTCTCCAGTGAGAAAATTGACTTAGGCTGCTTTAACTTTTTATTCTCCTCCTCTATCAAATGCAACGCAAGACGTCTACATATTTCTTCTAAGTCCAACCTAGCCTTTGGATTATCTTTCGTCTTCTCCTTTACCTCCATTATAGTATTAATTATGTTATCAAACATATTCTTCTCGATATGCATGACATCAAGGTTATGTCTGATCAGATTGGTGCTCCAATATGGCAGATCCCAGAATATACTCCTCTTCGTCCAGTTATGGGTGCGACCAAATCCGTCATACTTGTAACCCTTAGCAGGCTCTTCGATAGCACTTGGTAAATCTTTTACCTCTTCCTATATCGTGTATTCGGACTACCTTGGCGGTGGATTGGTCTTCTCCACAACACCCATACGAAAAGCATTCATGTTCCTCCGGTACGGATGATCCTTCGGCAGAAATTATCGATAGTAATCGAAGAAGCACGGTTTGCCTCCATGTTTCAAACGGAAAGCCTTACTACGGTCCATGTAATACGAACATGAGAGACGACCATGAGTGCTCCATCCCGATAATATTTCATAGGCCGAAAAGTCGTTGATGGTCCACATAAGTGCTGCCCTCATCTGAAAATTCTGTTTTCTAGAAACATCGTACGTGTTGGCACCTACTTCCCACAGCTGATTCAACTCATCTATCAAAGGCTGTAAATATACATCGATGTTCCTCTTCGAATTGTTCGGACCCGGAATAATAACTGTTAGGAACATATATGGAGTCTTCATGCACATCCAAGGCGGTAGATTGTATGGAGTGACGATCATAGGCCAACACGAATACTTGGAGCTCGAAAGTCTTAATAGGGTAAAATCGTCGGAGGGGAGCCCCAATCTGACATTATGCGGATCCGAAGCAAAATCTGGATACTCTCGATCAAAGTGCTTCCATGCTTCTCCATAGGATGGATGATCCAATACTCATTCGATCTATTTCCGCCTGTGCCAACTCATATTTTCTGCAGTCTCCTTTACCATAAATAACCTCTGCAACCGCGGCATCAAAGAATAGTAGTGCATCGAATCTGTAGGCTTCTTTGCACCGACAGACTTTCCTCTTCCAGTGGCCTTGTAGCGATCAACACCACAGAATCTGCACGCATCTTCATCCTTGTCGTTTTTGTAGTACAACATGCACCCGTTGCGACATACATCAATTTTCTCGTATCCTATCCAGAGCGATCTCACCATCCTCTTAGATCGGTAAACTTTGCACCCTCTGGTAAGATCTCTATAATAAAATCCATCAGTCGGTTATAGCATTCTTGCGACATATTAAAATAAGACTTGATGCTCAAAAATTTTGTAACCACCTCCAACGGTGAATGATCCTCACAACCAGGATATAATAGAGTCCTTGCATTCTCCAGCAACTCCATGAACTTCGCAGCATCGCCATTTGATGCCTCCTTAGCTGCATCATGATTTATCCGGATCAAAACTAGGCCCCGCTGTATTAAAAACTATGTTCACCCATCCGTCATCGTAAGCAGCGTGGTCGTGGACATCCATATACGACTTGTCATGACCCGCACCCGGTATAGGGGCACGAGTACGTGGGTACGTCCAGCCTACGCCGCAGAATCGGCGGTAGAACGCTGTCTTGGTCTACTATACTATCTAATATCTCACATAATGCATATAAAGTACTGCCATGCCATCTCAATACCAAATAATACTCAATCACATATAAAACTGGAGGAAGATGAACGCACGATATAGAATAGAAAGAATAAGAAGTACAAGTCTCAATACATCACATAACCATCTCCAAACTAAACACAACTCCAGATCTCAAACAATAATACAACCCAATGTCTGAAATAGAAATAACTACTACAAGGTATAGAAATCAAAAAGGCCTCAGTCTCTGGCACTATCCTCGGGTGACACTCCATCTGTCAGTCCATAATGAGTGGGACACATCCTCTCCAACCATTCATCTGAAAAATATTTTCCAGTCAGGAATGGAGCGAAGTACAACCCAATAGCAGTTCCAATTAATTGATAATGACTATAAACAGAAATAGAGAATATAATACAAGACGATAAACAATGAATAATATCAACTATGATGGAAAACAGGTAAACAATGAACAATGTGGTGAAGAACTGTAACTATGCTAAGTGATTAAAATACTAGATAGATATGTGATCGGCTTGGGTGAACATTGTCTACTTTAACGTTGGATAAACATTGTCTAAGTTAACATGAAACATTGTCTAGGATTTGATCACATACCTAGCTAACATTTCCCCTTTTCCCCAACTAGTACAATGGATCCAACCATGACACGTTGTGATACAAGATACTCAAGGCCATGTAAACAATAAACCTTGAACACGAAATATTGAACATTGAATACGAAACATTGTCTAAGTTAAACATGAATGTTGAACACGAAATATTGTCTAAGTTAAATATTGTGAACACGAGAAACAATGAACAATATATATATAACATCCCATGACTGATCCATGTGTATACTAGTCCGTGTACCAATGTGTCAAGAGTCATATAAAATATTTCTAAATTCTTGCATTATAGTAATTAGCAATTAATAGAAACTATCAGAGAATGTACTCGCCTGTCGTCCAAGCAATGAATGTCAAACTGTGTCCCAACTAGTGTCACACAACCTATAGATGGAATATAGCATTAATATAAGGTGTTGGAATGAGTTTAAGTTAAACTACTCAATATCTATGTCACAAAGCCATTTCTAAGTCAAACCGATAAAATCTAGGTTGCAAGAGTCTAACACTAAGTCACTAAGTCAATACATTATGAAGCTAATCTATACAAGCTAAACTAAGATACAAGAAGGCACTCAAAGAGTCGTATCCCAAGATACGCAAGTTTCTAATATGAAAATAAGGTTTTATATATGTAGTCAAGTCAAATATTATCATACCGGATCAAAATAATTGAAATAGGACACCTTGGCCTTGCACCAATGCGTATCACCCTTAACTAGATACCCAAAGTCAATATCTTGGGTATCGACCCAATACCTTGGTGATACCTTGGTATCTCAAGATATCCCAAAACTAAACATAATAGATAAAACATATGTATATATATAGATACCTCAAAACTCATATGCTAACTATAACAATATATATATACTAAGTACTTAAAATAGCTATCTATGTAATACCTACCCTCTAACTACCATACACTTTCAACTTACCCATACACATCTATAACTAACCAGATATAAATACTACATACTAAAATACATAACTGACTAATTACATAAATAAGTACATATATATATAAGACCTAACTAATTATTAACCATAACCCAAAACTTGATAACTAACAACCCAATATCTCTACTAAACCAAAAATCCAACTTAACTAAACTGATATTTACTGATACTGACTATAACCAACTAACTATACTACCTATAAACTCAACTAACAAACTATTTAGCTAACTATTAACTAATACACAAACTCATCTAAGCCACTATCAACCCAAATAGACCAAATACCTCACCTGATACTGATACTGTGCATATATCTGAACTGATACAAGGTTAACCTCTCTGTTGCACTGATACCTGATACTTGGTGAATGCAATATTTGCTGTGTTGTACTGCTAGTGCAAGCCTCTCCTTACTATACACGAGCACCACTGTTTGCTACTTGCACTGCACATATTGCTGCACTAAGTACTTTGCATCTCTGTTGCACACACTGACTGTGAACTGAAATGGCTGCACCCTGCCTGAGAACTCTGTGTATGAGCACCACTTTGCTGAGGATGCCACTGCTTCTCAATACTCATTGTAGTTGGATGCACCATGTTTTCTGCACAGTGCAATTTCTGCACTTTGCACTAGCTGCAGTGCCCCTTGTTCGATGTTTGTTCCCTACACAGTTGCTGAATGTTGCAATATGCTCCACAGTGTGGTCCACCCCGCAGTTACTATACTGCATTACATCCTTCTCTAAACTGTTGAATTTGGCTACTCAGTTCAGCTGCTCAATGCAATTGCATTGCTGCCTACACAGTGCAGCTAGCTGCTGCAATATTGGCTCGAGCCCTTGCTGTCACTGAAATGCCATATTGCTGCAGTGGTACTCCCAAGTTGCTGTTCCTAATTGCTCTGTGCAGTTGGGAGATCTTCACAACAAGAGCTCACTGCTCGACTGCTCACTCGAGCAGTGGCCTGAGCTCCCACTGTAGTTGGCTGCTGTGTAATGAAGCATTACTCGAGACTGCAGGGCTTGGCTTGCTGCTGATGATCGATGCACCACAAGCTGGATGCTGCAGAGGTTGATGCTTTACTTTGCTGCCTGCAGCGCTGTTTCTTTGCTGCATCATAATACGGTCACTGCAGTGTGAATTTCTCTCCCCGAGCCCCTCCTTACTGTCACTGAATGCTGAACTGCAGTAGGGAATTTCTTCCAGTACTTGACCTTCAGTGTAGTTGCACTGAATGAACTCCCTCTTACTGATTTCCTACACCTGTGAGCAACGGATACTGAACTGTGCAGTTGTCACACTCCCTAGATGCTGATCTTCCCTGTTGAGCAAGGTTCTAGTTTGATATTGCAGCGATGTGCTGCCCTGCCTTGTGCTCACTGCTGCACCTTTCTCTGTTTTACTGCACACCCGATCTCCTTATTCACTATTCATCCACAAACAACTCACCAACACACACATACACTCAAACAAAAATGCACATACTAACACTAAGATAACTAGCTATCTATATACATAGGTGCATATAACACCCCTCACACACACACTAAAGTATAAACAAAACTTATATATATATATACACCAATATATATATATATATATATATATATATATATATATATATATATATCACCATATACTCATATATATACATACTTATAGACCCACACATATACATAAACTCCAATACACTAGCATATACATCTATATATCACCTAATTAACATATACATATATAAATACACATGCATGTATAAAGAGAAAAATAAAACATCAAACACATGGGGTGCATCGCACCCGTATCACACTTGCTCTATGATACGTGTGCGATACGGCTCCAACACACAACCAAACGCATTCCGAAGGACACGAGCAAGTCAAATTTATAAATTATGGGCAACACATATAGTAATTAGAGTGTCTACGTGTCCGTGTCACAATGCGATATGCACAAGGCTCCGTGTCGGAGGAAAACCCCCAAAATCAATCTGTTTCGTCAAATTGACGAGATACGGCCTACACGTATCCAATTGTGGATACGACACTAGTCACAAACAACAATCATATGTCAATTTGGTCTAATTGACCAATTGACAAACACAACATGTGCCAATCTCGAAATTCCCCCAAAATTGGCACCAAAAATGCATGTAACTTCCTCCGTAGGTCTCCGAATGACTCCAAACCAAATCCTATGGGTAGCTTATGCATGTGGGTTGGTTTCTCATGGTAAAATCTCAGATCTAGAGTCTAATAGAAGGGGGAAAATAGAAATGTACCTATTGGGAGATGGATTCCCAATGAAAAGTCTCCAATGCAAAGTAGCTTCTCTCCTTGTAGATCTTGGCCTCCCCTTCCTTGCTCCTTGCTTCCTTCTTGTAGATCCTTGATGTAGAGGCCTCAATGATAAATTTAGAAAGAGATTTGAGAAGAATTGATGGAGAATTGATGGGGGAAATTGGAAGAGGAAAAAGTAGATCTAGAAATTTAGGGAAGAAATGAAATGAGAGCACTCTCTCTCCTCCTAATTATGGCTGGTCATAAACCCCTCTCCAAGCAATGTATAATGTCCCAAATACCCCTTGGGGCCTCTCATGAAGAAATTAATTAAGGGGGAAGGTTCTAGTCTAATGGTTTCACTAATTAAATCCAACCTCCTAATCCATGGGCCTAATTAAATGGGCCCAAACTAAACTCATCCAAATGTTGGGTTCATGCATATAATAAAATAGGTTAGGTCCACTACAGAAGTCTAAAATAAATACTACGTCTAATCAAACACTAAACAATACAACAAATAATTAATTACTCATGTACAATATTAAATACAATCCTCCTGAAAATAAAATTTCCGTGCCAATTACCAAACTACCCTTAATTGGAAATGTGAGGGTGACACGACTCTACATAAGGCTCCGACTCCGATGCTAAAGACACAAGTTCTCCGTACGCGGTCCACTGATAGTAATTTATCGTGAAACTCATCGAGTACAAATGATATATGACTTCCACTTCTGGATGATATTTCAAGTTGCAATATCTCACACACGGGCACTTAATTTTGGTACCGTCCATGTACTGAAGGAATGCCTTGGCGAACTGCAGGAACTGTTGTACACCCTCAATGAATTCATCCCGCACACCGCATATGTCATCAGGATGACGGTTGTACATTCATGAATGATGATGTAGATAGTAATTCATATCTATTTCTAGATACTTGTGTAAAAATGAATAGACATCGTTCAAGTATATACTCATCGTTAAATATAGTACATGCACTGATACTCCTAGCCCTAGCATATATACACAGGAATACCCAATTATGTTATATACCTACTCGTCTACACACACATAAGAATACTCAGGAACACAGTACATGCACTGATACACCTAGTTCTAGCATTGATATTTCTTCGTTCAACTCTGTATCCTGGATACTCATATTGCAGTGTATCAGTTAGTGTCAACTGAGCAGATTTGGATTTGGATTAGGGTTAGGGTTAGGGTTAGGGTTTGTGCATTGCTTTAAGTATTAGTCATCTGGTTATAGGGGAGTGCATGTCCATAGGAGTATATGTCATATTGACAGCAGATTTGGGGAGCAACACAGTAAGCAGTGAGATGGGGAGAGGCTGTTGAACACACCATCTGCACAGATCCCGACAGTGCATATTTGATGTGCATATGAGTATTGTGGCAGGCTTTACAGGGTCTGTGCACACCATCATATAAAGTAGGGTACGACATTAGGTAGTAGCAATTTGAAGTTACATTTTAAACTTGAGTATCACAACAGGCATTAGAAGATTGGGGGAATCTCTGTGTATCTTATGTGTATCAACTGTAGTTGTGTGTAGGCGAGGAATGGATATAGGTATAAGTTGTGAGTAAGATTCACTCAAGTTGATCACACTACAACTAAGGGCTTGATGTCAGTCTAGTTTGGTATCAGTAGTACACTGATGGGCCTTCGGTTAGTGCCTTCAGTTAGAAGGTATTGATGTGTATATTATAGGGAATATCAGTAGTGGCGGCATTAATTTTTAGTCCACTGTGTTTATGTACTACTATGTGTGTATCACTGACTGATGAATCTATCAGTTAGATGCATTGTTAGTGAATGCTAGTTAGTAATTATCAGCTAGAGTAAAGTTTAGATTTTATTTATTTGAGTTAGATATCAAGTTAGAATATCAGACATCAGTTAGAGTAAGCTAAGTTTGTCTAGTTAGTCTAGTGTCATCTAGCATTAGTATTGATATTAAGTTGGTATCAGTTATATTAAGTTAGTAGCAGTTATTGTAAGTTAGTAAGTCATGATAGTATAAGTTATGTACTAATTGTACAGTGTTAAACATATGTCACAGAGAGAGAGAGAGAGAGAGAGAGAGAGAGAGAGAGAGAGAGAGAGAGGGTTAGGGTCAGGGTTTATACCCTCGATGACAGTGTCTGTGTCATGTATGTGTCAGTATGTGTGTGTCATATCAGTGTCATATCGTGTCTACATCTGAGAGAGAGAGAGAGAGATAGAGTTAGGGTTAGGGTTAGGATTTACACCCTCTGTGACAGTCTATGTCGTGTCTGTGTCAGTATGTGTGTCGTGTCTGTGTCAGTGTCATGTTGTGTGCATCTGTGAGAGAGAGAGAGATCGGGTTAGGGTTAGGGTTAGGGTTTACACCCTCTGTGATAGTTTGTATCGTGTCTGTGTCAGTATGTGTGTGTTCGTGTCTGTGTCAGTGTCATGTCGTATGCATCTGAAAGAGAGAGAGAGAGAGAAAGAGAGAGAGAGAGAGAGAGAGAGAGAGATCGGGTTAGGGTTTACACCCTCTCTCATAGTCTGTGTCGTGTCAGTGTCAGTGTGTGTGTGTCGTGTCAGTATCAATGTCATGTGCATCTGAGAGAGAGAGAGAGAGAGAGAGAGAGAGAGAGAGAGAGAGAGTTAGGGTTTACCTAGAGGAGGAGGAGGAGGGAGGCGCCGGAGTAGGTGGTTGTGGAGGACGCCGGAGGGTGCAGTTCGCCGGAGAGGGGGGGGGAAGAGGAGTTTTTGAAAAATTGGGGGAGGTCTTCGACAGAAGGGGGGAATCGAAACCTATACTGAAATTTTAGCGACGTATAGCGACGTCAACTTATGACGTCGCTAATAAAAATAGTTTGCGACGTTATTGAGGTCGCTAATAACGTCGCTAAAAATCAAAAAAATAAACGTCGCTAAACGTCGCTAAATTAAAAAATTCAGCGACGTTTAGCGACCTTAAAGAAACTTATAGCGACTAATCTTTAAAAAAACTTAATTACTGTCGCTAAATGTTGCTATATGTCGCCAACAACGACGTATAGCGACGTTTATTTTTGGAGTCGCTGAAATCTTTATATTAGCGACATTTTATTATGACGTCGCTAAAAAATGTCGCTATTTCATCATATTTTGGTAGTGAATGAAGTTTGGTTGATGTTCTGAGCCTTTACTTAATTTGTTAATTTTCTTATACAATCTTTGTTATAATGTAACTATTTGGAAAATATTGTATTTTACGAAGGTGGAAGCATCTATTTGAGAAAATATTGTATCTGAATGTTGTTTTAATGTGCCAATGTACCAAAAATGTGCATCAATGAAAATCTAGATCAAATATTTTTTCAGTTGTCTATGTATCAATGCATTGTTTATTGTCTCTGTATCAAATATTTTATCTACTAAAAATATTGTATCAATCTATCTGGAATAATGTATTATTTATTGTCTCTGTATCAAATTTTTTTTTTAGTATTTAACAACGTTTAACGACGTTCAACGAGACTTTTGATCACAGAAGCAATTTAGAGTTAAAGAAAATCAATTTAGGTTCCAGAAGATTATAACTTGAAATCTTTACCCTACCCGTAGCGATCTCCCTGTACGAAGACAACGACTCCCCGCACAAATCTTTTCTTCTAAATGTCTTGGATGGTGAGTCCTAAGAGTAAAGTACGGACTTTCTCTTAGATTTTCTATGGACTTGTTCCTCTAATTTTTGTCTTGAGCCTCATATGCCTCCACCCTTAACCCATATATATAGTTGAGAAATCCTGTTTTAGGTCATAAGAATTCCTGAAATAGGAAACCCTAAAATAGGAAACCTATTACTAAAATAGGAGACCCTATTTTAGGTAATTGAAAACTCTAAAATAGTCCATCATTAATCATGGACATCCAAATCTAATCAAATCAAATATTTGATTCAGATTTGGGCCCCACAAAATATGTTGTTATCAAATTCAGACTAGATCCAACAAATCTCTGAATGATTTCTTCGCATGAATCCAAGTCTAACTAAGCCAATTTGAACCAACAAACCAGTCCAATATACAACACGGATCGAAACATTACAATATATACTTACGAAGCATTATTGAATCTTGTTTATTTAAAATTTGTTAGAACATTCAAATTTGTATCACATACTAATGAAGCATTATCAGAGTCATGTTTTTTCCTAAATTTGATAGAGCATCAAATTTATCTTCACATTACTTTGCATTATATACAATTCGATTTCCGGTTTCTTATATACATTTTGTACACTACTTTTAAATTTGTTTTTTACATTTTTAATAGAAGAAGATTGATCTACAAAAAAAAAAAAAAAAAAACACTTTATACTCAAATCATGCATGGTTGTTGGTACTTCTGAAGTCACACCTATATGAGACCAGAGATGATCAAGGTCACCACATGAGTCAGCTCCTTAATGTCTTGGGAACTCGAGTTCGTCAAGGATCATGCACCTCAGGCTCTTTAATGTTTCCCAGACCATCAGGTGGAGGAGAATCAAGATGCATGATGAGCCCGATTCACTGAATAATTTCTTCGGCTTCTCCAAACTCTTCCGAATTCTAGCTAGCCGGTTAGTCTTGATCTCTAGCCAGATTGTTGGTTCCACTTCTCAGGTTGTGGTAGCTGGTTGCGGATATCTTCACCACGGAGCAAATGCTCGGTATGCAGCTGCCACTGCCACTGCCGCTGCCGCTGCAGCGATATGCCTTCTTCTTCTTCTTCTCCTTCTTTCTCTTATAGGTAAGTAAACTAAAGCATGAGTGATTGGTGGACGCGTCGACAACATCTTTGCGGGCTTTATTGTCGAGCCTTATCAAGAACTCAATCTCTTGAGAGACTAGCGACGCGATGGTGCCTCGTGCTCCTACTTCAACCGGAGAAGAAGAAGAAGAAGAAGAAGATGATGATGATGATGATGATGTTGCTTCTGCTTCAGCTTCTGCTGCCATTTTAATTTGTGTGCAAGAGGAGGGGTCGATGGTGTTTGGCCTTATTGCAGCATTCATTTGGTGGTGCAGTTGGTACTGCTCCATTTTCACATTAGTTACGTAGTGATGTTGGACTGGATAGATATTAGACCTAACATCTTACATATATGATTCTAACACACACACACATTAGTTACGTAGTGATGTTGGACTGGATAGATATTAGACCTAACATCTTACATATATGATTCTAACACACACACACACACACACACACACACACACACACACACACACACACACATATATATATATATATATATATATATATATATATATGGACCACCATTCCATTTCTTTTTGCGTAAATATACGTTTGCTGATCAGCTAGATGGATATGGAGGGGATGATGAATGCTGCTAGCTACCAGCCTACCATGTCTCTTGTTCACCACCGACTTCTTAATATTCCATGGGAACCTCTTGGATTAGCTCTTGGTTTGGTGTCTGTGTCAGGAACCAAGGAAAAGGTTTTTTTTTTTTTTTAATGAGATGTTGCAATCAGATGCTGATGTCTGTCTGCGAACTGCCAAATTGTTTTTAAGGTTTGGTGGGCGTGTGGGCACACAGTAGACGTTGACTGATTTTGACGTGTGTCTTATAATAACGAGAATAACAAAACACAAATACTAAATTAAATATACAAACATAAAGCATACAAGAGACATTTACGTGGCTTGAACAAGATCCACCTATTCCACGAAACAATGAAAGGAAAATTTATTGAATCAAATAAGAGAACGTTACAATACAACCGCACACCACAAGAGCAACCTCCTTCTTCTTCTTCTTCTTCTTCTTCTTCTTGTTTTGAGATGCCCGACGATATACACGGGACTTTGTGCACATGGTATTGTATGTCATTTGGGCCCACTGTCCCACACTTTCCCTGCGGTTTGATCCCGAGACCGTCCGCCTAGTCAGGAAGGTTATACCTCTTCTCACTGACCACAAGAGCTAGTTGAGTTCGGTAGCACCCCTCTTCATACGTGACCTTCGACGAGCTCTATTTGCTTCTCTCTTAACGACTCCTTTAGTGGCCCTCTAATAAAACCCTAAAAAAATTCTACCTTTTAGCAATCAATAGCCGCAAACACTTCTCACCTACAAAGTGAGCTGGCAGATCTAGAAATTGAAGATGGGGTGAGCTACAATGGATTGGGGTGGGCTAGAGATGGACTTACACTACAAAATACAGAGTTTTACTGACAGAATTTTCCGTCGCTAAAATGTCTATTTCCGTCGCTATTTTAATATAGCGACGGATTAGCGACGAAAATGTGTCGTCACTAATTTAAATGTCGCTGCTATATTTCCGTCTCTAATTCGTCGCCATGTCGACGAACTAGCGACGTCATTAGCGACGGATTAGTGACTGATTATTTACGTCGCTGTATATGGTGACGAATTAGTGACGGATTGACGACGAAAAGTATGAGCCCATTTTTACCAAATTTTCAGAAGCTCGCAGACTGAATTTTTGCCGCTAATCCATCGCTAACAACGACGAAAATATCGACGGATTTAGCAACTAATTCTAATACATATTTGTCAATTTTTTTGGTACTAGACATATTTAGCGACGAAACTTTTCGTCGCTATTCCGTCGCTTAAGCGTCGCGGATCCGTCGCTGACCTGAAATTTTTCAATATTTCATTGCTAATCCGTCGCTAAACATAAATTTTTTTACAGAATAGAATCACTTACTTCCTGCTCCTGTAACATTATACAAAATCAATCTACCTCTTTCCAAACATATCAAATACAATCAAACACAATAAAACACATCAAATATAATCAAATATTATAGAACTTAAATACAAGTGCATATTCATAAATTATCATACACTACCATAATATATCCAAACATATAAAGTTATACAACTAGTACATCCAACTAACTGTCAAACTATCAAAAAAATAAAAATACACCAAGTCGATGGTGGAGGTGGAGGCGACGGCTGTCGGGTAGCCATGTACTGCGCCATAACCGCAGATATGATCTATTGTAGATCCTCAGGAACGACAGGCGGAGAAGCAACAGGAGTCGGAGGAGCCATCGGAAGAGCTGGAGAAGCAGGAGCTGCAGGGTCACGGGACTTTGTCAATTGTCTAACCTGCCTCTGTATCTCTTACAGAGTCGTCGTGATATGCTCCAAATTCATAGCACCAGGAGGAACGGGCTCTGATGGAGCTGGAGGAGCCGTCGGAGGAGCTCTGGAAAGAACCGACGGCTAGGATGCCAACGATCCAGTCTCGTATACGCTGCCGCCTTTCCCTCTCCCGACAGCTTGTACCCACCGATCGTTTCTCTCAGTCGGCGTACTGCTCTCAGTCCCACCATCCAATATCTCATACGTCTCCTATATTTATTTACGTAAATAAGTTTAGATATCGTAGGTTAGGATTAATCTTTTCTTGACTACAACTAAGGTTAGGTTAGGAGTTAAGTCACTACCAGAATAAGTCAAATTAGCGACGTCTGAAAATGTCGCTAAATGGCATGAAAACGTATTCAGCGACGTATTTAGTGACAAATTTAGCGACGTATATAAACGTCGCTAATAGTCGCTAAACGTCGCTAAATTTTTAGTAAAAAATAGAATATAAAATAGTTTATAAATCAATCTTTCTACAGTTTATGAATTCATAATTTACATAAATAGACCCGGAGCAACCCTCCGTTGAATTTTCTGGGTTCGCCGACCCATTCGGTGGAACACTCAACATCGGTAAATTAACATACATTTATTATGAATAATAAAGTAAAATTTGAAGAAAATAAAATATTAAAATTACAAACCGAGTCTGAAAAAAATCTTGTCGTAAAGAATGCAATAAATATCCACACAACTGAGTGCAAGAAATAGTTTGAAAGCCTCAAAAATATATAATATACATAAATGACCCAATATCATAGGTTAAAACACAAATAACCAGTAAACTATCCTAATTAGGACTACTGCGGATCTGTAGGAGGATGACCACCGGTGCGCATCAGGGATAAGAATAAATTATACTGCTCCCATAAAATAGATACCAATGTCGATGAAGAAGACAGTAACATCGGTGGAGTCTGTGTCGATGAAGGCGCACCAGGAGGACGTATCTGCTGCGACGCTGCTAGTCGATGGTTGTATGAATCCTTGGTAGATAACAACCTCGTACTGCTTTGAACCATTGAATCCTGCATCATCATCAGCCTCTCGTCCATGGACAGCTGTGATGCCTGTAGCTCCGTCACGCTGCGCTCTGTCGACGCTCTAAGATCAGCTGCCATATCCCTGAGCTCCATGATGCTGCGCTCGAGTGTATCAAATCGTGCGATGAGCGTCGCATCGTCTTCCTGCGGCTGGGACAGGGGCTGTTCTTCCATCCTTTGCAGCAACTTGTCACGGAGAGACGCAATCTGACGGTCAACGGTCTCCTGGACTCGGGCCGACGCCTGCGAGGGCTGTGGGGAATGCGCACTTGCAATGGAGGCCCTAGAGGACTACGTCGCAACAAGGGCGCCATAGGATCCCGTACCGTAGTACGTACCCTCTGGAGAGCACCAGCGGCGGTCACCCACAGCTCATCCGCCGACGGAGTTGGAGAGGGCTGCGAGGAAGTACCAGCCTCTCCCACTGTAGGTGCACTAGTAGTCGCCCGCTCACGCAGCCTAAGATACTCGGCCTAGAAAAGTATGGATACTCGATAATTGCTAATGTCTAAAGTACTTATTACTAACTACATAGATATTTATTTGCATATTTCCTAAGTTATATTAAAATTAACACAAAGTAAAGTAATACTTAGATAAGTCTACGAGGACCTCTCATCAATGAGATTTCCGCCCTTTTGATGGGTGGCCAGAAAGACGGTCACCATGTTGGCATCCTCACCCCTCTGTACCTGTTAAAAGTATATTATTTAGTACTAAAATTAAATATTTTATTCTACTACCATTTTATCGTACTTGCATTAAAATAATATATCTGAAATAAAAATATTCCAAACGATAAAAATATTCCGTCATCGAAATCGAGCCACCACACCACTTTGTTGCCTTCTTCCTAGCCGCCTTGGCCTTCTCAGACCTTTTCTTGTACCTTGGATCGTCGAATCTAGCCCTCATCGCAGTCCACTGCTCAGACGTGATCCGATCTTGGATCGGTTTTTCTTCGCGATCACGAGCCTTCTGGTCATCCAGATCATCACGGATCAGCTTGGCGGCAATGGCAGGAAACATCTGCTCGATCAACTCGGCCCGGTGCGGTGGATAGAAATACGTTTGGTACAAGAAGTAATTTAGTAAGTTATATAATATGCATAAATTAGATGATTGATATTAAAATTAAATATACTTTTACCTTGAAGTACGCAAACCAGAACGCCTTCCTCTCATCCGGAGCATCAGAGTAGTTAATCCAAGGGCCACCATAGTTGTATCGTCTCTGTACCGACGAGGGACGATATCTATACAAAGATAATTATTTTTATCGAAAAAGTGAATATATGATGAATAAAGAAATACACGATATATATGACGATAAACCAACTAATTGACTTACTTTGTACCGTGGGCCCAAATCTCCGTCCTCGTCTCGTCCGGAGGTGCTCATGGAGGATCTCGCTGATGCTGGAACGATATCGGCTCAACCTCTGCCATATGCTCATCTGTCTCCCTGGTTTCGTCAGCAGGAGAAACGCTGGACGAGGGAGTAGTCTCAGGCCTAGAACTACTTGTCCCAGGAGTGATGCCACGTAACGTCATCGTAGTCGGAGATATGACTGGTCGATATACTGGAGTACTTGGCGACGAGGATCCAGAACCAACAGTAGGCAGTACCGGAGCACTTCGTCTACCTCGGGACGCGTCGAACACTCCGCGTCGTCCTGCCGTACCTGATAACAACATATGATGATAGAACAAATAAACAGATATATGGTACATTCTACACTCAAAATGTTATGCATATCTCACAGTACTAATAGAATTGTACAGTAAATAACTAGTAGTGTCACAAGTCTAAATAGATAGTACATTCTACAGTCAAAATATAATACAAGTCACAAGTCCAAATGGATTTATTTTATTTTCAATCATCTTCAAAAAATTTATCTTGTTCACCTTCCTTGTCCTCCTCTTCATCTTCACTTTCATCTACTTTGTCTTCGTCTTCCTCTTCGAATAATTCTACCTCTTCTACATTATTAGTCATGTAATGAGTAACTTCCGTTGAGTCCACATCTATAATATTTGTTACAAGAGGTAGCTTGTCCTCCTGATAAGCTATTTCGTCAATGTCAAAGGTATTTCTAGCTTTAGTCTTGCATATTTTCTACCAATCCGACCTCGCTGTCCTCCGTCTAGGATAAGTTATGAAGTACACAAGCTGAGCCTGACTTGATAGAATAAATGGTTCGTAGCATTGATATTTACACTTGTAGTTTATATCCACAAGACCATGCTTGTCAAATTTTTAACCTTGATCTTGAATCGGATCGAACCATTCACACTTGAATATCACAATCTTAGTACGTTCTGTACCATAATTATATGTCAACTCCATAATCTCTCATAAGATGCCAAAAAAATCATTGTCTGAATTGACGTATTTGTAGTTCGAAGATTTGATACACAAACAACTATTTTTCGTGGAATCAAGATCTAGAAAGTTATTTCTGATCGGAGCATTTGTTGACTTGAACCTAAACCCATTCACACAGTAACTTGGCCATATTTTGACGGCAGTAATTGGTCCCTTAGCTAGAGTTCTAATAGATTCAGTATCGGGTGTTATTAGACGATCGACCTAAATACCAAAGTAGCGATAGTAAATTATTTATTGTGCAAGTGCATACAGAAAAAGTAATTACCGAGCTCCTTACATATGGGCTCAAGCAAGAAGGAAAATAATGTCTCATTTCTTGTTCTACTTTTTCGTCTGTTATGTAGGGTCTAACCGACCTTAGCTCATTATTATATATGCTAAAAAATAACGAAGAAGTCGCTGATTAGTAGCATAATATTAGCTTATACTATTACATTGAGATAACGTAAACTTGGACGTAGTAATTACTTACCCCTCTAGCTTCTCTACTTCATCCTCGTTGCAATTGAGTAATATATACAACTGAGCAGCCCTTAGCTCGTCATCATTCGAATATCTCTTCTTCATTTTTCCTGAAGGCTTTTCGGACGTATTGAATACTTTCAGTATTGCATCATTAGATTTCTGATATCCGTCGTCGTTTCTCGGATTTCTCATTCTATTAGTAGCAACATGAGGTTTGAAATACGTCGAGCAAAATTTTATAATCTCCTCGAGAAAATAATCTTCACAAATATAGCCCTCAACCCTTGCCTTATTTTTTACCTTTCTCTTTAGGTGATTCAGATGCTGCTCAAACGGGTACATCCACCGATAACCGACAGGACCACCAATACGTGCCTCATAGGAAAGATGAATTGGCAAATGCTCCATGGAGTCGAAGAATCCAGGAGGAAATACCTTATCGATCTTGCATATTGTTACCGCAATGTCCTTCTCTTGCTTTACTAGACGATCGACGAGCAACTTAGTAGAACAAAGATCTCTGAAGAATATGTTGAGCTCTGTCAATGGATCCCAAACGACCTGCGATAAGAATTTCTGAAATATAATCAAAATTAACCTCTCCATGAATAAGTGACAATCGTGGCTCTTCATACCCGCCAGTTTGTTACCCTTGAGGTCGACGCATCTTCTCAAGTTTGACACGTACCCGTTTGGAAATTTTAGACCCTGAATCCACCTACAAAGTCTCCCTTTATCCTCCTTCTCCAGTGAGAAAATTGACTTAGGCTGATTTAACTTTTCATTCTTCTCCTCTATCAAATGCAATGCAGGACGTCTATATATTTTTTCTAAGTCCAACATGGCCTTCGGATTGTCTTTCATCTTCTCCTTTACCTCAATTACAGAATTAATTATGTTATCAAACACATTCTTCTCGATATGCATGACATCAAGGTTATGTCTGATCATATTGGTGCTCCAATATGGCAGATCCCAGAATATACTCTTCTTCGTCCAGTTATGGCTGCGACCAAATCTGCCACACTTGTACCCCTTAGCAGGCTCTTCGATAGTACTTAGTAAATCTTTTACCACTTTCCATAACGTGTATCCGGGCCACCTTAGCGGTGGATTGACCTTCTCCACAATGCTCACACGAAAAGCATTCCTATTCCTCCGGTACGGATGATACTTTGGCAGAAATTGTCGATGACAATCGAAGAAGCACAGTTTTTCTCCGTATTTTAAATGGAAAGCCTTAGTGCGGTCCATGCAATATGGACATGAGAGACAATCATGAGTGCTCCATCCCGATAATATTTCATAGGCCGAAAAGTCGTTGATGGTCCACATAAGTGCTTCCCTCATTTGAAAATTTTACTTTGTAGAAATATCGTACGTGTTGGCACCTACTTCCCATAACAGATTTAACTCATCTATCAACGGCTGTAAATACATATCGATGTTCCACTTTAGATTATTCGGACCTGGGATAATAACGATTAGGAACATATACGGAGTCTTCATGCACATCTAAGACGGTAGATTGTACGGAGTGACGATCACAGGCCAACACGAATACTGGGAGCCCGAAAGTTCGAATGTGATAAAACCGTCGGAGGAGAGCCCCAATCTGACATTACATGGATCAGAAGCAAAATCTGGATATTCTCAATCAAAGTGCTTCCATTCTTCTCCATCGGATGGATGATCCAATACTCCTTCGATCTATTCTCGCCTGTGCTAACTCATATTTTCTGCAGTCTCCTTCACCATAAATAACCTCTGCAACCGCGACGTCAAAGGCAAGTAGTGCATCCAATCGGTAGGCTTTCTCGCACCAACATAAATTTCTCTACCAGTGGCCTTGTAGCGATCAGCACCATAGAATATGTACGTGTCTTCATCCTTATTATCTTTGTAGTACAACATGCTCCCGTTGCGACATGTATCAATTTTCTCGTATTCCATCCAGAGCGATCTTACCATCCTCTTAGATCGGTAGAAGTCTTTAGGCAACTTAGCATCCTCTAGCAAGATCTCTATAATCAACTCCATCAGTCGGTTGTAGCATTCTTGCGACATGTTAAAATTGGACTTGGTGCTCAACAATCTTGTAACCACCTCCAACGGTGAATGATCCTCACAACCAGGATATAATAGAGTCCTTGCATTCTCCAGCAACTTTATGAACTTTGCAGTATCGGATTCGGTGCCTCCTCAGCTGCATCATGATTGTTCGGATCGAAACTAGGCCCCGCTGCATCAAAAATCATGTTCACCCACCTGTCGTCGTAAGCAGCGTGGTTGTGGACAACCATATACAGCTCCACATAAGGCTCCGACTCCGATGCTAAAGACACAAGTTCTCCATACGCGGGGTCCACTGATAGTAATTCGACGTGAAATCATTCGAGTACAAATGATATGTGGCTTTCACTTCTGGATGATATTTTAAGTTGCGACATCTCACACATGGACACTTAATTTTGGTATCGTCCATGTACTGAAGGAACGCCTTGGCGAACTGCAGAAACTTTTGTACACCCTCTATGAATTCATCCCACACACCGCATATGTCATCAGGATGACGGTTGTACATCCACGAACGATGACGCAGATAGTAATTCAGATCTATTTCTAGATACTTTTGCAAAGATGTATAAACATCATTCAAGTATATACTCATGTGAATATTTGGTAGTGTATATTATCCAAATGACACTCACTCCAGATATACAAAGATGAATATACATCGTTCAAGAAAACAATTTAAATTACAGTACATGTCACAAGTCTAAATGGATTTCATATTGATATTTTCAATCCACTTCTAAAAATTCATCTTCTTCGTTTAAATATAGTACATGCACTAATACCACACTATTGTAGTATATCATTGTATCAGTGAGTGTCAATTTTGTATCTTGGATATCCATACTTGACAATTGTTTAGGCCATGACTTTCTAATTGAAAAGTCAAGTCATGGATATCCAGTGTCAATTTTTTTTTTGTCCAGGATACAGAGTTGACACTCACTGATACACTCCTGGATATCCACACTTGACATATAACAGTGAAGGGTAATATCCATACTTTCAGTCAAAGCCTTTTTGTGCTCAACCATCGAAAGATGAGTTAAATTTTGTTTGCAGACTTTGCTATAATGATTTACTCATGTCTCTTCAGAGCTTCACCTTAAAATAAATAGTTCCACGTCCCGGGGCCTATTCGCTAACCTCATGCATTCCATTATTAGACTATGAGATTCTATGTGGGTCTGCTTGTTGTTTATGTTCTTGTTAGTACAATAATTATTCACAAGATGATTGAGTTATCAATTATTCAGCCACGTCTTCAGCCATGTCAGCTTGATCGTTGCTGTATGTTTCTTGTGGAGGCACAAATGCCACTACTCAATCCATCTCTAGTCCAGATCTTGAGCCTGAGCCTTGTGAGAGTTACAACTTGAGGGCAGGATGCATGTATTTACTATTTAGCCCTCGTCTTTTCTTAATTATCAATTGTAGCCAATTAATACAAGCATCTTTATCTAGCTCGATCTTTTCTCCATTTGTCACTTGAATCTCTACATGATCTGGACTTTGTACAAAATTTAAAGCATTGAATCCTTAAATTTGTCCTTAAATCATGTTTTTTGTCCGTTTGCAAAATGTTAAGAAGCATATGACGAGCCTCGTGAGATTTAACATTTCCTAATCTCTGTATCAACATCTACTACTGTTTTCCCCTCTTAATTCCTTGCTAGCTAATGAACCTGTGATCTACATATGAGTTTGTGGGAAGCCTGCGTGTCACTTGCTGTTGGGCTGGTGCCATCGACACGTGACTATGGGCTCTAACCCTCTCATGTTCCTGATTCATGAACGCACGCTCTGGAAGATGGTTTCCTTATTATTGGAGCTTAACTTATGGCCATGATTTTCTTTCAAGAATCTTGTCAAGATCAACTTATGTAATGCTTGTAGACAACCACTTCCCACCTTCCCAAGCCGTCCAAACAGTCCTACAGTGCTTTTGCATATCCCAACCCTAAGCAGCTAGGGGATCGATGGCAAAAGATTAAAATATTCTATTATTCTAAAACTTTTCGCTTTCTTTGAGAATGAGAAGATGGCTGATGCCAATCTTCTGATCTGAATATTATCCTTGTGTTATACTGTCATCTTTATTATTTTTGTGATAAAGGTGGCACAGCACACACACACGTCCAATGGAAACAACAAAAAACAGTATTAACAGTTGTTACTGTTCTATGGCTCCGCTTATTACCTTTGGCCTAGGTTATCATTCTGTCCCCAAATTTTTTACTTGTTCGATCGAGACAGTAATCCGGAGGTTGTTTGTGTCAGTGTGTGTGTCAGTATATGTGTGTCGTGTCTGTCTCAGTGTGTGTGTGTCTGTGACAGTGTGTCGTGTCTGTGTCAGTGTATGTATGTCTCGTGTCTGTGTGTGTATGTCGTGTTTGTGTCAGGGTTTTTCTGTGACAGTATGTGTGTCATATCTGTGTCAGTGTGTGTGTGTCATGTCTGTGTCAGTGTCATATCGTGTATGTATCTGTGTGAGAGAGAGAGAGAGAGAGAGAGAGAGAGAGAGAGAGAGAGAGAAAGAGAGAGATAGGGTTAGGGTTTACCTAGAGGAGGAGGAGGAGGAGGAGGAGGAGGAGGAGAAGTCTGAGGTCGTCGGAGGGGAGGAGCCGTATTGGAAGGGAGGAGCCGTGCGGGAGGGGGGCTCAGGGGGTGGGGAGCCGGAGGGGGGTCTGGGGGGAGCTGGTGGGGAGGTAGGGACGGAAGGAGGAGGACGCCGGAGGGGGGGGGGGGGGACTTCGTCGGAAGGGGGGAGGGAGAGGGGAGTTTCGAAATTTTCGGAAGGGGATCGATAGAATAAGAGAAAATGAAATCTTGAACCCTATATTAAAAAATTTAGCGACGTCATCAATAGACGTCGCTAAACGTCACTAATTAAAAATTTAGCGACGTCATAAATAGACGTCGCTAATTGAAAACACTACCAGAATAAGTTAATTTAGCGACGTAAAAAATGTCGTTAAATGGCCAAAAAAGTCGCTAAATAATTTTAGCGACGTAATTAGCGACGTTTTATTGAAGTCGCCATTAAACTAGTTGCTGACAAAAAAACGTCGCCAAACGTCGTTATTCCGACGTTTTCTAGCGACGTATACGTGTCGCTATATTAGCGACATACAGCGATGCAACGTTGCTAAATTAGCGACGTGTATTTTTGTCGCTATATGTCGCTAATTTAGCGACGTAGATAGCAACTTTAGTAGCAACGTAAATAGCGACTTTTATAACGACGTATGTGCGACTCATTTAGCGACGTTGTGCGACTAATTTAGCGACTTTCTTATGACCTGGCAATACTGCCATGTCAGCAGTTTGCGACGGACAGCGACTTGTTTAGCGACGTGTGTAGCGACGTATTTAGCGACGAATATAGCGACGTAATTAGCGACGTGAGTAGATGTCGCTAAATGTCGCAAAACATCGCTAAAAATGTCGCTAAAGATACAGTAAAAAAATAAAATAAATGAATACTGAATTATTTTCAAACTATTCTTCCTACAGTTTATGAATTCACAATTTGTACTAATAGACCCGGAGCAACCCTCCGTTGAATTTGTTGAGTTCGTCGACCCCCTTCGGTTGAACACTCAACACCGATAAATTAACATATATTTAATATGAATAATATAATAAAATTTGAAGAAAATATGTAAACCCCCAGATTTTGCAAGAATTTTAAATTATGATTTTTCACAATTTTCTGGAATTTTTTGGGATTTTTCTGTAATTAAAATCAGGGTTTTAATTATTAAATAATTTTTAATTGATAATAAATAACATTAAAATATTATGAAAATAATATTTTTGGGTGTAAAATGAAAAAGTGGACTTAGAATAATTTTTCTGGATTTTATTGGGCCTCAGACCTATTTTTAAATGCCTACAAACTATTTAAACTAATTATTAATTAATTAATTGTTATTATTATTATTATTATTATTATTATTATTATTATTATTATTATTATTATTATTATTATTTAGTTTTGTTTTGGGCCTGGCCCGGCCCAGTGGGCCGAGCCCTTTAGCCCAGCCCAGCCGCTGCTAGCGGGTCGGGCGGGTCCGCCCAACCGGAACCCGCCGCCCGACCCGACCCGCAAACCCCATCTCCCTCCCCACGACCTGCGCGAGCCCGCGTCCCTCGGCCACCGCCCGGTTCTTCCGCGCCGCCTCCGCCGGCACGTCCCCACGACCCTCTCCGCCCGCCTAACCCGGCCACGAACCGCCCCGGAGCCTCCCTATAAAACCCACCTCCTCCTCCCTCTTTCTCCCCCAAATCCAAACCCTAGCTCCCATTTTCCGATGACCTAGCTCCGGCCATCCCCTCCCGAGCTCGCCGACCTCGGCTCCGGCCACCCCCAGCCGCGCCGACTTCCTCCCGCAGCCGCCAGAGCCCGAGCCCCCACCTTCCTCCCTCCTTCCCTCTTCTCCTCCGACCCAACGCCGGATCCCTCGACTCCAGCGCCTCCGCCGGTGATCCGACGACCCGCCGCCGGCCAGCTCGGTCACTGGCCGCCTCCGCCGACCCGCCAGAAGCACCCTAGGCCGGACACAGCTCGCTGCCGGACACGGGCACAGTGGACAAGGCGTGGACACGTCCAGGACACAAAATCGCATGTCGGACACCGAAAACCCCAGTTTTTCAGGCCTCGTTCAGGTACTCGTATCTTGCACCCTGTATATCCGATTTCGATTTCGTAAATTGCAACGCGTAGCCTGCATGACCCTCTCGGTGCCCGGATAAACCGCTCGGGGCATCGCGTCCTGTGGTGATCGCACACCGCGATCCAAAAACAGGAAAAAACAACGACCCAATTCACCCCAGAACTGGGTACGCCCCGCCAAACGGGACGACTTGGTCGCGCGCGGTCTTCACAGATACGTGCGCAGCGTTGATACGGACGTGTGGGATTTCGCGGAAGTCGATTCGGGTGTGCGTGCACACCCAGATCAATGCGTATCCGCGGACACCGCCCCGTATCCACCTTTTCTGAATCAAGCCCTAACTTCTTGTACACACGTCGGATCGAAACGAAACTTGTGCCATCGGACTCGTAGCGATACGCTGGTCCTGTGACCCAAGTTTGGTTTGATTCTGAGAACGTTGACAAAATCGCGTGTCGTGGGCCCCACAGGCCCCGCTCGACGGGCGATTTTGTGATCGGCACATCGGAATCCAATTCTGGAAGTTCCGTTGGGTTGGTATCATCGTTCCTGACCTGTTGACACTAAGTTTGGTGAATTTGGAGACCTTTGACCTTGGCACATTTTTCGGTGCAAAGCGGGCCCACATGCGGACCCCGTTTTGAACCAAAACTGTCGTTTTTGCCCTTGTCTCCAAATTGGACCCAAGGACAAGCATTTTTAGCTATTTGATATCTTCTGAGCATGATGGTAATGTTTATTTCAGCATCTGGACTCATTTCTAGAAATTTCCCCGAGACACAAAATTGTAATTGGATCCAAACATCAGGCAAGTACCTGCACTTCAAGTTTAAATCTTTATATTATGATAATTAATTCCCTGCTCTACTAGTACCCTTGATGATTACACGTAGTGTTAGATTACTGGATTTTATGTCTTGAATACTGGTTTTTTATGTCTTGCTTTCGTGTCGGGTGGGAGAATACTAGAAGGCATGTAGTTTACCCTTCCCCCTGTCGTGTTTAATAGCTGTTGGTACGCGACTGTACCCTCAGCCGGATCTCAATTTTTTATGTTTAATAGCCGTCTATGATGGCCGGATTAGCCTTATAAGCCCCTACATGCCAACTATGTATTCTAGATACACGTGTTCACACACAATAGTTCTTGTCGTGTTGCAGTTCTTGTTGCCTGGTTACAGTTACATTCCCTGTCACATTTTATTCCTGTTTTACCCTTATTCCTGGTTTATAGAAATTAATCATGTTTTACTTATAGTCCTGATTTATAGCATTAATTCTCAGTTAATCTTTACTATTTATTATGCATACTCTGATCATGATACTTAGACAGTCTTTTTCCTACTTGTCACAAATATTTAGTTTAATCTTATTGTGCATTGTGTACTTTGCTCCTTTCGTGACTGGATCCGTTATTTTAGGCGATGTTGAGAACTTTGCCCCTACCTATTATGATCCCTATGAGGCAGCAGGTGATACAGTTGAGAAGCCGGTTCCCACTCAGGAGACTACCTTTGAGGAGTAGTAGCCAGTTAGCTAGTTTTTTTCCTTTCAGCACAATACTCGGGTTTGTCCCCGATTTATCTTCTGGCTTTGTATTAACTATGGATTTGGTTGTCACAGATTAAATATTATGAAATCTTATCATTTCTATTTCCCTGTCATTTTTCTTGTCTATTTACTTTACTGTGGATGAGATAGATTTAAATTACCTGTGATTATGACCTAGACAGCATACTACCGCCGACACTGCGGCGTAGGCTGGACGTACCCACGTACTCGTGTCCGAATAACCGGGTGCGGGTCGTGACACATTTTTGTGGTGGCCCATGCAGGTCAACGACTAAATTGTTCGATTTTAACTTAGGAACCGAACAGGCCTGCAATAAGATAAGGATAAGTTTAGGATCTCATCCACTTGCTTGAATCGTTCTTGACATCTATTTTAGATTTGAATTGATTCCTTGACTTGCATCCTGCCTTTATTCCTGTGCGCCTTTTATCGTTTATTTTTGGATGCAGAGTAAGGGATCTACCAGCAAGCGACGAGGTTCCTACAAGATCACCACGAGATGCTCTACCAGCATGACCGTGGAGAACGCGCAGACCCTTGGAGTAGCTAATGCGCGTAAGTGATTGTAGATACCGTTCCTAGTATTGTTTAGCTCGTGCCTATTGGTTCGTGACCTCAGCCCCAACCTAGTAATTTCGAACTTGCTAAATAACCTGGTATGCTTTTATATCTGATAACTGTAGAGTTTGTAGAATCTTTTGTTATTGTGCTTATTGTAGGTTGTTTTGTGAACTTAAATAATTTGTACCTCCTTTCATCATCATCTAGCACACTTAATTTTGATATACTTGACTTATGCTGCTATTCTATAGCCTAGTTTTGCAAGCTTACTCTTTATCGAGCTTGTTCATGACATATGTATTAGTGGGTCGACACACTAATACGATTGTCTATTCAGAATCAGTGCATTACGGTCTGATCAGCCTCAGTGCATTTTGATTCGCCTTTCGCACTACTTTACGTGGATTGAGATATATAGTTGACTAATATACTTGCCCTAGACATGTCTGAACATATCATATCAGGTTACATGACTGTATTAATACGAGCATGTGAATAGGAATTACCAAGATAGGATTCAATCCACAATCGCTTGACAATTCGTACCTGAATTCTTTAAAATGCCTTGACCCCGATATTTCTATTCTATCACCCCACCCTTGAACTCTTTATTATTGATCTTCGTCTCCCCTATTTTGGAAAGATAAAATCTCGTGCTTGGTATAAGTTTGGTACATAGATAGTATTAGATATGCCACATAGGCCGATCACATACTTGAGGATTAACCTTTCGAAATTGAGGACATATCATACGTGATATGATCGGCGTTGAAGTTCGAGGATTGAATGACATGAGTAAACATATTAAGGAATATTTTCTTAAAGTATATAGTCTTTTGTGATGAATGGATAAACTCTAAGTTGGGTAGCAATGCATTTGTCAACTCGAGAGGAATGTCTTTTGGATTGTGATCGAGTAAGGTTAGATTGGAAGAAGTAAGCCATTCTAATTTTGAAAATTTAGAGGGGTGACTAAGATGATTAATGAATTGATATCGAGGACCCAATAGTTGTATCTTAGGTACATGATAATGCAAGTAAAATCATCAATTTGAATTTAGAGGATAAAAATATAGAATTTCAGACTTGAACATTGGTGGACTACATTTAAATTATTTTTTCAATTTGATGATTTGATTTAAGAATTAAAATTTGATGGTTGGACTACCTAGTTGAAATATTGAGGATGTGAATGGAATTTAAAAAGTTGAAGCATACAATGTGAATACTAGTGGACTCAAATCACTTCTAGAGGAAATTTTGATAGTTAGAATCGTGAGACAAATTTATAAGCGTATGCAAATCTTGAAGATGTTATATGGGCTTAATTTTTGCCTGTGGGTAATTTGAGAAAGTAAGAAGTGATAACCATAGGTTGAATTTTTGATTTGAACAGTAGTCATCTTAACCTTGATAATGAGACAAGATTATGATTTTAATTGTCGCAAGGAGATTGCGATTGACTTGCTTTATAGACATGAAGGGTTAACAGATTATGGCTTAATTTTAAATTTCGAGGACAAAATTTTTATAAGTTGGGTAGATTGTAAACCCCCAGATTTTGCAAGAATTTTAAATTAGGATTTTTCATAATTTTCTGGAATTTTCTGGGATTTTTTTTAATTAAAATCAGAGTTTTAATTATTAAATAATTTTTAATTGATAATAAATAATATTAAAATATTATGAAAATAATATTTTTGGGTGTAAAATGAAAAAGTGGACTTAGGATAATTTTTCTGGATTTTATTGGGCCTCAGACCTATTTTTAAATGCCTAAAAACTATTTAAACTAATTATTAATTAATTGTTATTATTATTATTATTATTATTATTATTTAGTTTTGTTTTGGGCCCGGCCCGGCCCAGTGGGCCGAGCCCTTTAGCCCAGCCCAGCCGCTGCTAGCGGGTCGGGCGGGTCCGCCAAACCGGAACCCGCCGCCCGACCCGACCCGCAAACCCAATCTCCCTCCCCACGACCTGCGAGAGCCCGCGTCCCTCGGACACCGCCCGGTTCTTCCCCGCCGCCTCCGCCGGCACGTCCCCATGACCCTCTCCGCCCGCCTAACCCGGCCACGAACCGCCCCGGAGCCTCCCTATAAAACCCACCTCCTCCTCCCTCTTTCTCCCCCAAATCCAAACCCTAGCTCCCATTTTCCGACGACCTAGCTCCGGCCATCCCCTCCCGAGCTCGCTGACCTCGGCTCCGGCCACCCCCAGCCGCGCCGACTTCCTCCCGCAGCCGCCAGAGCCCGAGCCCCCACCTTCCTCCCTCCTTCCCTCTTCTCCTCCGACCCAACGCCGGATCCCTCGACTCCAGCGCCTCCGCCGGTGATCCGACGACCCGCCGCCGGCCAGCTCGGTCACTGGCCGCCTCCGCCGACCCGCCAGAAGCACCCTAGGCCGGACACAGCTCGCTGCCGGACACGGGCACAGTGGACACGGCGTGGACACGTCCAGGACACGAAATCGCGTGTCGGACACCGAAACCCTCAGTTTTTCAGGCCTCGTTCAGGTACTCGTATCTTGCACCCTGTATCTCCGATTTCGATTCCGTAAATTGCAACGCGTAGCCTGCATGACCCTCTCGGTGCCCGGACAAACCGCTCGGGGCATCGCGTCCTATGGTGATCGCACACCGCGATCCAAAAACAGGAAAAAATAACGACCCAATTCACCCCGGAACTGGGTACGCCCCGCCAAACGGGACGACTTGGTCGTGCGCGGTCTTCACAGATACGTGCGCAGCGTTGATACGGACGTGTGGGATTTCGCGGAAGTCGATTCGGGTGTGCGTGCACACCGGGATCAACGCGTATCCGCGGACACCGCCCCGTATCTGCCTTTTCTGAATCAAGCCCTAACTTCTTGTACACACGTCGGATCGAAACGAAACTTGCGCCATCGGACTCGTAGCGATACGCTGGTCCTGTGACCCAAGTTTGGTTCGATTCTGAGAACGTTGACGAAATCGCGTGTCGTGGGCCCCACAGGCCCCGCTCGACGGGCGATTTTGTGATCGGCACATCGGAATCCAATTCTGGAAGTTCCGTTGGGTACGTATCATCGTTCCTGACCTGTTGACACTAAGTTTGGTAAATTTGGAGACCTTTGACCTTGGCACATTTTTCGGTGCAAAGCGGGCCCACATGCGGACCCCATTTTGAACCAAAACTGTCGTTTTTGCCCTTGTCTCCAAATTGGACCCAAGGACAAGCATTTCTAGCTATTTGATATCTTCTGAGCATGATGGTAATGTTTATTTCAGCATCTGGACTCATTTCTGGAAATTTCCCCGAGACACAAAATTGTAATTGGATCCAAACATCAGGCAAGTACCTGCACTTCAAGTTTAAATTTTTATATTGTGATAATTAATTTCCTGCTCTACTAGTACCCTTGATGATTACACGTAGTGTTAGAGTAATGGATTTCATGTCTTGAATACTGGTTTTTTATGTCTTGCTTTCGTGTCGGGTAGGAGAATACTAGAAGGCATGTAGTTTACCCTTCCCCCTGCCGTGTTTAATAGCTGTTGGTACGCGACTGTACCCTCAGCCGGATCTCGATTTTTCATGTTTAATAGCCATCTATGACGGCCGGATTAGCCTTATAAGCCCCTACATGCCAACTATGTATTCTAAATACACGTGTTCACACACAATAGTTCTTGTTGCCTGGTTACAGTTACATTCCCTGTCATATTTTATTCCTGTTTTACGCTTATTCCTGGTTTATAGAAATTAATCATATTTTACTTATAGTCCTGATTTATAGCATTAATTCTTAGTTAATCTTTACTATTTATTATGCATACTCTGATCATGATACTTAGTCAGTCTTTTTCCTACTTGTCATAAATATTTAGTTTAATCTTGTTGTGCATTGTGTACTTTGCTCCTTTCGTGACTGGATTCGTTGTTTTAGGCGATGTTGAGAACTTTGCCCCTACCTATTATGATCCCTATGAGGCAGCAGGTGATACAGTTGAGAAGCCGGTTCCCACTCAGGAGACTACCTTTGAGGAGTAGTAGCCAGTTAGCTAGTTTTTTTCCTTTCAGCACAATACTCGGGTTTGTCCCCGATTTATCTTCTGGCTTTGTATTAACTATGGATTTGGTTGTCACAGATTAAATATTATAAAATCTTATCATTTCTATTTCCCTGTTATTTTCCTTGTCTATTTACTTTACTGTGGATAAGATAGATTTAAATTACCTGTGATTATGACCTAGACAGCGTACTACCGCCGACATTGTGGCGTAGGCTGGACGTACCCACGTACTCGTGCCCGAATAACCGGGTGCGGGTCGTGACAAAATAAAATATTGAGATTATAAACCGAATCAAGAGAAAATATTGCCGTAAAGAATACAACAAATATCCACACAACTGAGTCTGAAAGTCTCGTCCTAAAGAATACAAGAAATAATGTTTGAATGCCTCAAAAATAAAAAATATTCATAAATGACCAAATATTATAGGTCTGAAACACAAACAAACAATAAACGGTCCTAACTAGAACTACTGCGGATCTGCAGGAGGATGACCACCAGCGCGCATTAAGGATAAGAACATATCATACTTCTCCCGTAAAATTGACACCGATGTCGATGGAGAAGGCAGTGACGTCGGTGGAGTCTGTGTTGTTGAAGACGCACCAAGAGGACGTATCCGCTCCAACTCTGCTATGGTTGTATGAATCCATGGTAGATAACAGCCTCGTACTGCTATGAACTATTAAATCCTGCATCATCGTTAGCCTCTCGCCCATGGACAGCTGTGATGCATGCAACTCCATCACGCTGCGCTTTGTCGATGCTCTAAGATCAGTTGTTAAATCCCGGAGCTCCCTGGTGCTGCGCTCGAGCATATCAAATCGTGCGATGAGCGTCGCATCGTCTGCCTGCGGCTGGGACAGGGGCTGCTCCTCTATCCTTCACAGCAACTCGTCACGGAGAGACTCAATCTGACGGTCAACGGCCTTCTGGACTCGGACCGACGACTGCGAGGGCTGTGTAAAATACGCACTTGTCGGGGAGGCCCTAGATGACTGCATCACAACAAGGGCGCCATAGGATCCCGTACCGTAGTACGTACCCCTCTGGAGACCACCAGCGGGGTCACCCACAGCTCGTTCACCGACGGAGCTACAAAGGGCTACAAGGAAGTACCAGCCTCTCCCGCTGTAGGTGCACTAGCAGTCGCCCGCTCACGCAGCCTAAGATACTCGGCCTAGAAAAGTTTGGATACTCGATAATTGCCTAAGTTATATTAAAATTAACACAAAGTAAAGTAGTACTTACATAGGTCTGGGAGGCCCTCTCATCAATGAGATTTTTGCCCTTTCGATGGGTGGCCAGGAAGACGGTTACCATGTTTGCATCTTCACCCCTCTGTACCTGTTAAACATATATTATTTAGTACTAAAATTAAACATTTTTTCCTACTACCATTTTATCGTACTTGCATTAAAATAATATATCTGAAATAAAAAATATATCAAACGACAAAAATGTTCCGTCATCGAAATAGAGCCACCACACTACTTTGCTGCCTTTCGCCTAGCCGCCTTGGCCTTCTCAGACCTTTCCTTGTACCTCGGATCATCGAATCTAGCCCTCATCACAGTCCACTGCTCAGGCGTGATCCAACCTTGGATCGATTTTCCAACGCGATCACGAGCCTTCTGGTCATCCAGAGCATCACGGATAAGCTTGGCGGCAACGGCAAAAAATATCTGCTCGATCAACTCGGCCCTGTACGGAGGATAGAAATATGTTTCCTACAATAAATAATTTAGTAAGTTATATAATATGCATAAATTAGAGGATTTATATAATATACTTTTACCTTGAAGTGCGCAAACCAGAACACCTTCCTCTCCTCCAGAGCTTCAAAGTAGTTGATCCAAGGACGACCATAGTTGTTCCTCAGAAAGAGGCCCAGGCGTCTCTGTACCGACGAGGGACGATATCTATAAAAAGATAATTATTTTTATCAAAAAAGTCAATATATGATGAAAAAGAAATACACGATATATATGATGCTAAACCATCTAATTGACTTACTTTGTACCGTCGGCCCAAATTTCTGTCCTCGTCTCCTCCGGAGGTGCGCATGGAGGATCTAGCTGATGCTGGGACAACGTCGGCTCGACCTCCTCCATATGCTCATCTGTCTCCATGGTTCCGTCAGCAGGAGCAATGCTGGACGAGGGAGTACTATCAGGCCTGGAACTACTCATCCCAGGAGTAATGCCACGTAACGTCGTCGCAGTCAGAGATGTGACTGATCGATATACTGGAGTACTAGGCGACGATGATCTAGAACCAACAGTAGGCAGTAATTGAGGAGTACTCCATCTACCTCGAGACCTGCCGAACCCTCCGCGTCGTCCTGTCATACCTGATAACAACATATGATATTTAAAAAAATACAAATATATAGTATATTCTACAGTCAAAATGTCACAGCATTCATAGAATTGTACAGTTAATAACTAGTAGTGTCACAAGTCTAAATGGATAGTACATTCAACAGTCAAAATATAATATATATATCTTTGTCAAAATAGTACATTGTACAGTCAAAATATAGTACATTCTACAGGCAAAATATTTTATTTTCAATCATCTTCAGAAAATTTATCTTGTTCGCCTTCCTCGTCCTCCTCTTCCTCTTCCTCTTCCTCTTCCTCTTTCTCTTCCTCTTCCTCCTCATCTTCACTTTCATCTACTTCGTCTTCGTCTTCCTCTTCGGATAATTCTACATCTTCTACATTATTTGTAAACCCCCTCACCCAAAATTAGGACTACTTGGATTAGATAGTGAGATTAGGGCTAGTTTGAACCAATTTGAATTAGAACACGACATTTATTTAATTATGCATTAATTTATATCGCGTAGCGCACATTGCCGTTGCTTCTATAATTGGAGCACCTCACTAGCCATTGCCTTCCAACAAACTTCACAACCTCAACCTAGGCATGCCCGCCTACTATTCTGACCCTTGTACAACTTATAATATTGCTCTCTAGTGATACATTTTAGTCGCACGATAAACGTCGCGGACGTTATTTCTTAATTCGATATAAATTCTAATTTTGTACCCTTGTGCGCCCCAATCAAAATTGGAGACACAATCTTGACCGTTTTGTGCAAACCGAATTTTATTAATATTCTGCACTGTACCCCCTACGCCCTGACACTTGTGCCCCGCCTAAATCTAATCCCATGTACTCCTAATTAATTCTAGAACATCGTGCGCATTCCGATTTAATTAATTAAATCCAATTTCCGCCTTTGTGCAATTTTCCAATTGTTGGGGGCTTTTATGCAAAAATGCACTAAGGTGTCCCCACCATTGGACAATTCATGAAGAAACTCAATTTTTCCTTCACATGGATTTTTTTCCCATAATTTTCTGGATGTGCAAACGAGCAACATCGCCCTCCTATTTTAATCCAACCCTTGCAATTAAATAATTGTAATTTCTAGCCCATCACCCTCATGTGAGCCCAAGGCCCATCCCAATGAGGTGTTGACCAAGGTCAAATTCACCTAGGTCAAACCCTAAAGTCCACATGTGTATATAAACAACTCTTCTCCTCTTTTCTTTATTTTCCCTTTTCATCAAAACCTAACCCAAACTACACCCTCAGCCGACATCTCATGCCCCATCTACTGTTCACCCATCCCCGACCTCTGCCATCGCCGGAGCCCGACCGGCCTGATCACCACTCCGACTTCACGGCGTCCGCCGCACTCCGACCGGTCTGCTGACCCGCTTCGGCTTGAGCAGCTCCATCCGGCTGTGCACCGCAGCACCTCGGCTCTCCTCCAACCGGCGGCGAGCATCATCTTCCCTGACGGCGGTTCTTCTTCGGTCATCTACTCAGGCCGAGAGACGACGATGAACATGCGAGATTCATGAACTCTGTGAACTCGGCAGCGACGAGTTTGAACCGGTGGACTCTTCTCCGGCCACTAACCTTTTCCTACGTCGGAGACTCCTTCCCCCTCGCCGAGCTCGGATAGACGAGTTTCTTCGTCCGGTCGTCTGCTCCGATCAGTGGCCAAGCTCGTCGACGGCAATGAACATGTCCGTTCCTCTGTTGTGGTTTTTCGTCGACATCAGCAGTCTCGACGCTCAGTCGCCTGAGCTCCTCCTCCTCCCTATCACCATTGAACACCACCACCACCCTTGCCATCTTCCCAATATACTCCATGTCACCACTCGATGCTCCTCGAGCGACACCTCGGACCACCCTGTCCACCACCCATCACCACCTCTCCTCGACCTCAGCCCTACTCCCTGAGATCCTCCTCTCCTCCTCCACCTGCTGGCCGGATCCTCCCCTGGCCGAAGCTGCATCCCCACCACATCATCCTCCTCTTCATCACCTTCATCAACTCCCATCATCATCACCACCACCATCGTTAACCTAATTAGCACCCTAATCACTATAAACCTAATTAAGCACAATCATCATCATCGCAGCATCATCATCTCATCGTCGTAATAATCATCATCACCTCATCGTATCAGCAGCCATCAGCCCACCATCATCACTTCAATCATTAGCATCATCATCACACCCCCGTCCACATCTCCATCTTCGCCATCGTCCTCGTCAAACATCATTGCCCTCGTCATCATCATCAGCACCACTTCATCGTCATCTCAGCATAGTCGTCATCATCGTCGTCACCTCTCTTCATCGACGTCCAGCCAATCCCGTGCACGTACACTGAGGTTCAAACCTGCCCCACCTTCTTATTTCGTATGTGTGCTTGAGTATATATTATTAGGACATTAGTATTTCTGTACTACAGTAGCAGGTAGCAGACCTTGAGTCGGTAAACCCAACTCGCGTTCGTGCACGTACACGTATACGTACGCAGACATTATTCAATCTAGTATATATATATTTGGTTAGTCATTAGCATATTATTACTTGGTATACACATATTTATGCACATATTTACTATATGTATTCAAATAGTATATAAATAAATTACTGGTTATATTATTATATAATTGTATGAAAATCTAATTAAGTAAATACTAATTTATAATTATGACTATATATGTTTAGACTGTACGACCCTAGGACACCGTGGACTGTTCCGTAATTACCCATGACCCTGTTGACCCTAGGAACAATGTTGGTGTCTACCTTGTGTACATCGACGTACTGACAAGACCGTGTTAGTTGACTGACTGATCGTGTGCAGTACTTAAAGACCCGACACCCGCGTAATTCAACGCTTAATTGACCGTGTTAGATGACTAGTATTACCCCTAGTGTACCCCTGAGTCCTGTGTAAATATTATTGTGTGTGCACTAGTGTAATGACTAATGATTTTATTGTATTATATCATATGTACATAGGATATTGGATTTATTCTGCGCGACTTCTGGAGCAGGTTATTGATACATTGCAGCTATCTTGCCAGGCAAGTATACCTTGCCATTGTACTGCTATTTATATTCCATATGTTGCATGCATCTTTATTTTCTGTCTTTTCATATATTTTAACTGTTATATAAAATGCGCGCGATGGTGTCGTCGCGGTATATTTTTATTTATGTATTTGCATTGACCTTGTTTATGAGACTACCCCATCATCATGTAGCATCTTTAGGTTCATCGGCCGTGACACAGTTGTTACACGAGTTGTGAGTCTCATGTAGATCACGGACTTGCGTGCAGGGTTTGGCCTCCTGTACGTGTGGGTCGTGCGTTAGGAATAACTGCTGTTAGAAACTTGGCATGCTAGTAGACTTGGCAGTTATTAGAGGTATTATCGTGTCATGGATGTGACATGCTTAGAGCATGGGGTGGGAAGAACAACAAGTAAGATGTGTGGGCTCCGTTGCACTTTCCTTGTGTAACCCGTACGCTCCGCCGGAGATACGCGGTCATGATGACCACTATATATTATATTATTATCAGGCGGGCCTCCGGTGTTCGAAAGACGCTGTGCCTTTGTAGGCCCCTGGATCTCCAAGAGAACTATGCCAATCCTATTTTAGCCAGATAGCCCACGCGTTGGGAAAGTTGTTCTCAAACTGCATTCACATAGATGGTTAGGCGACCCATTGGATATTTATTTCAGTACTTTATTGGCATGTGTTTAAGTATCTTGTTATGTCCCTCTGAGGACCTGGTCCCCTGCCAGGTGTATTTGTTCTTGAGTATTCGCAGGAGCGCAGATTCGGATGGTTACTTGTGTTTCGAGGATGTCTTCTCTGCGAGCCGTGATTGCTAGCTGGTATACTTATATTGTGTTCGATAGCTTATACTTATATTGTATTTGCTCTTATATTCGAGTTGGTAGTGGATTTGTTTCCATCTAACTATCATCCTTAGATACTTCTCATTGAGATCTAGTTTCATAGATACTGGTTATTTATTTCTATATAATTTTGGTGGATGAGATTTAGATTTTACCATGTGACTTGTATTACATTTTATACCACTTGTGGATTGATATTCATAATACAGCGTACGTATGGATTTGGTTTCCATATATTGGAGTTGCCATATCCATGCGGCTGGCATGCTTACGTGTCCTAGTCCTACGTATATTTTTGGGACAGGGGCGTGACATTATTACTCGTGTAATAAGTAACTTCTGTTGAGTCCACATCTACAATATTTGTTACAAGAGGTAGCTCGTCCTCCTGATAAGCTATTTCGTCAATGTCAAAGGTATTTTTAGCTTTAGTCTTACATACTGTCCACCAATCCGACCTCGTTGTCCCCCGTCTAGGATAAGTTATGAAGTAAACGAGCTGAGCCTGACTTGATAGGACAAATGGTTCATAGCCTTGATATCTACGCTTGTAGTTTATATGCACAAGGCCATGCTTGTCAATTTTCCAACCTTGATCTTGAATCGGATCGAACCATTCACACTTGAATAGCACGATCTTAGCAGGTTCTGTGCCATAATTATATGTTAACTCTACAATCTCTCGTAAGATGCCAAAGAAATTATTGCCTGGATCGACGTCTTTGTAGTTCGAAGATTTGATACACAAACAACTATTTTTCGTGGAATCAAGATCCAAAAAGCTGTCTCTGATCGGAGCATTTGTTGACTTGAACCTAAACTCATTCACACAGAAACTTGGCCATATTTTGACGGCAGTAATTGGTCCCTTGGCTAGAGGTCTAATAGATTCAGTCTCGGGTGTTATTAGACGATCGACCTAAATACCAAAGTAGCAATAGTAAGTTATATTGTGCAAGTGCAAAAAAAAAGTAATTACCAAGCTCCTTACATATGCGCTCAACCAAGAAGGAAAATGGCATCTTATTTCTTGTTCTGCTTCTTCGTCTGTTATGTAGGGTCTAACCGACCTCAACTCATCATTATATGTGCTAAAAATAATGAAGCAACCGCTGATTAGTAGCATAATAGTAGCTTATACTATTACATTGAGATAACGTAAACATGGACGTATTAATTATTTACCCCTCTAGCTTCTCCACTTCATCCTCGTCGCAATTGAGTAATATATACAACTGAGCAGCCCTTAGCTCATCGTCATTCAAATATCTCTTTTTTATTTTCCCTGAAGTCTTTCCAGACGCATTAAATACTTTGAGTATTGCATCATTAGATTCCTGATATCCGTCGTCGTTTCTCGGAGCTCTCGTTCTATTAGTAGCCTTGTAGCGATCAGCACCACATAATCTGCACACATCTTTATCCTTGTCGTCTTTATAGTACAACATGCACCCGTTGTGATATGCATCAATTTTTTTTATATCCCATCTAGAGCGATCTCACCATCCCCTTAGATCGGTAGAAGTCTTTAGGCAACTTTGCATCCTCTGGTAAGATCTCTATAACCAAATCTATCAATCAGTTATAGCATTCTTGCGACATGTTAAAATCGAACTTGATGCTCAACAATCTTGTAACAACCTCTAACAGTGAATGATCTTCACAACCAGGATATAATGGAGTCATTGCATTCTCCAGCAACTCCATGAACTTTGCAGCATCGGTATTCGGTACCTCCTCAGCTGCATCATGATTGTCCGTATCGAAACTAGGCCCCGCCGCATCAAAAACTATGTTCACCCAGCCGTCGTCGTAAGCAGCGTGGTCGTTGACATCCATATACGGCTCCACATAAGGCTTCGACTCTGATGCTAAAGACACAAGTTCTCCGTGCGTAGTCCACTGATAGTAATTTGGTGTGAAATCCTTCGAGTACAAATGATATGTGACTTCTACTTCTGGATAATATTTTAAGTTGCGACATCTCACACACGGACACTTAATTTTGGTACCATCCATGTACTGAGGGAACGCCTTGGCGAACTGCAGGAACTATTGTACACCCTCAATGAATTTATTCCACACACCACACATGTCATCAGGATAACGGTTGTATATCCATGAACGATGATGCAGATAGTAATTTATATCCATTTCTAGATACTTCTGCAGCAAAAATGAATATACAATTGTCTTCAAGTATATACTCATCGTTAAATATAGTACATGCACTGATACTCCTAGTCCTCGCATATATACTCATCGTTAAATACAGTATATGCACTGATACTCACTGCTACCTTCAAGTATGGTTGTTTGAGTGATCAACTGAAGGAAGAGCAGTGTGCAGCTCTGTGCTAGCACAGCAAGGGGGAGCACAACTGAGCAGTGTGCAGTTCTGTGCTACCACAGTATAAGGGAAAGCATACAGCAGTTTATAGCAGTAGCAGCTAGCTGTACTATACAGTGCAGCAGTGAGGAATCAGTGTGCAGCAATACTGTGCAGTGCACAGCAGAAAGGATGCACAATAGCAAGTAAACTCAGCAAGTAGCAGCAGAGCCAGTGCACTGCAGAGCCTTCAACAGCAGGTTTAGCAGTATGCAGTAGCCAATACAACAGCTCGTGCAGCAAGAAGCATCATCCCAAGTTGGATACGAGTTCTAGAAGAAGCCAATACCGTATATCTTGTCTCGGCTTTGAAGAGTTATTCTCGTGTCCGTGCATCCCAAGTTATATACGCTGCAGATACGCAAGGTTGCGTCTCAACTCAGACAGCTAACTAGAAGAGAGATAGGGTTAGGGTCTGTGTCTAAAACAATAGAGTGCACCAATGGAGTGCACCCTTAAATATGATAAATAAAGTGAAGGATAAGTCAAAGTATTAGGGTTAGGGTCTGTTTCCAGAAAGTTGTCTCTATGTTTGTGTGTGTCCGTATGTCTGTATCAATATTAGGGTTAGTGTCCACATATGTCAGTGTGTTCGCGTGCGTGTGTGTGTATCCGAGTTAGGGTTAGGGTTAGGGTTAGTGTGGGTCATGTCGTATCGTGTTGTGTTGTGTCGTGTTAGAGAGAGACAGAGAAAGGAGACAGAGAGAGGAGCTCACCGAGTGATTGGAGAGAGGAGAACGCCGGAGGGAGGAGGAGCCGCCGGAGGGGGGAGGACACCAGAGGGAGGAGGGGAGCCAGAGGAAGGAGGAGCCGCCGGAGGGGGGAGGACGCGGCCGGAGGGAGGAGGGGAGCCGGAGGTGGGCCGCCGGGATGGGGGAGCGGTTTAAAATTTTCGATATTTCGATCGAAATAGGAGGAAGAGAAATTTGTCAAACCCTATATGAAATAAATTAGCGACGTCGGTCTTTACGTCACTAAACGTCGCTGATATAATAATATACTGCGACTTAAATACATAAACGTCGCTAAACGTCGCTAAAATTAAAAAGTTAGCGACGTTTAGCGACTATCTAGCGACATAATATATATTTATAAAAATTATAGTCGCTAAACGTCGCTCCACGTACCGACGTATTATGACGTTTTATATTAACGTCGCTAAATACCTATAATTCAGCGATATTTTATTTTAACGTTGCTAAAAACGTCGCTAATCCCGTAATTTTTAGTAGTGAAAGTTTGCGACGATAGCGACGTCGCTAAAAATCAAAAAAATAATGTCAGTAAATACGTCGTTAAATCAAAAAACACATCGAAGTTTAGTGACGTTAAAGAAGATTATAGCGACTATTCTTTAAAAAAATTAAAGTATAATCGTTAAACGTCGCTATGTGTCGCCAACAACGACGTATAGCGACATTTATTTTTGGAGTCGCTCAAGTCTTTAATATTAACGACGTTTTATTATGACGTCGCTAAAAATGTCGTTATTTTATCATATTTTGGTAGTGAGTTTAGATATCGTAGGTTAGGTTTAGAGTTAAGGTTTTTAAATATCATAGGTAACAATATGAAAGTTGTTAGATTTTTAGGGTAAACAAATTTAGTTAAATTATAAAAAGAATGTAATTAAATTTTGTTGACAAAACTTTATAAACACAACTTACGTATGCTTTTGATGTCCGCTCATCTACGAGCTTCCCATACTTTTTTCTTTTGTGCGTCCGCTGGAAGATTGTGGGAAAGTTAATGTTCTTCGGGTCTCCCCCAGCTCTGATGGCCTCCTCGCATTGTAAAAATTACGTAATTAATTAATAAGAAAAATAAAAATTATTAAAAATTGATCTAGCAAAAAATTATAATACTGACCATCGGACGAAAATGCTCGACGGTCGGAATGAATCCACCCGTGTGGAGACCACCCTTAGCACGGGACGCTCTCGCCTTCTCGCACTTGGCCTTATATGTCGGGGCCTCCATCTTCTCCTTCATCTTCTCCCAGAACTCCTCCTTGAGCCACTCCTTGCGAAGATCCCCCGAATGTGACGCCAGCGCCTTCTGATCATTGATTATATCCCTGAACCTTTTGCTGGCGATGGTCTTGTAGCACTTTCGGATCGCAGATTGTCTATGATCCGGCCACCAGTACTTCTTCTGCAAATTAAAAAAGTATTTTTTAGCATTTTAATCAAAAAATATATATTATTCTAAATAAAAATCTTATACATACCCGCAACATATACAGCCAAATGAATCGTCGATCCAGCGGAATATTACTGAAGTTGATGTAAGGGCCATAAAAATTCTCCCGCATGACTTCCCCCAGATCAGTGCCAGCCTTGGTCGGAAAGAACCTGAAATAAGTAAATAATGTACAATTAGAATAAAAAGGAATAAATAAATAAATGTGTGAATTGACAATTAGTACTTACGTCGATCCATTATCCCACAGCTCAAGATGATCGATATTGGCTGGCCGCTCTGGTAGTGTAGGGGGATCTACAAATCCTGGACGACGAACATATACTTCGTACTCTATCAGGAGGCCTGGATATGGATTTACTATAGTATTAGAAACTAGTGGAGTAGTCGGTGTACTAGTAGTCGCAGTAGTCGCAGGAGTAGCGGCAGGGGTAGAAGCTGAGGGAAGACCGGGAGATGGAGTAGCTCCCCCTACCGATGAATGAGTATATGGCGGGGATAAACCATCATCGGCATCTACAAACCTGTCCTCGGATGATCGTGTGCGACCTATATCCGGAGTAGCTGGAGTAGTGGATGGAGGATGCTGGAAAGAAGATCCTCTATGAACCTGTCATCGTCGTCCTCGTCCCGCCATGGGTAAATATGACAGTAAATAATATATGGGGTTATAAAATAAATAAAAATAGTGACATCAAGACATCATAAATTAATGGATGGTATGGTGAAACAAATAAATACTAGTGTGATGATAAAATAAATAATAACCGTATCATTAAATAAATAAATAATCTAAGCTAATGCATATGTGTGTACGTATCATCTTCCGAATCGTCTTCCTAATTAATTTTTGAATCGACTTCATCTTCATCTTCTTCATTTTTATTTTCACTTTCACTATCACCTTCATCTTCCAATTCTTGTTCCTCGTTCGATAAATCCATATCAGAGTCCTCCTCTATATGAGGTAAATCTTCTATATCAATATCTTTATTAACTCTATCATCCTCTACGGTAACATCAACCTCCATACCATCAACATCGGCCAAACTCATATATGTAGGTTGAGCATTAACATCTCATCCTCCTGGTGTGCTAGATCTCCAATATTATATATGTTTATAGCTTTAGTTTTGCATACAATCCATCAATCCTTATTATTGCATCGTAGACTAGGATAGCTCGTATAGGGCACTTGAACCGTTTGACTAGCCAACACAAATGGTTCGAAACCTACATATCTTTTTTCATAATTTATATCAACAAACCCAAACTGGTTGTCAATTTTTTATCATTGCTTGGGTGTTGTGTCGAACCAATCATATTTAAACAACATAATTTTTATATCATAAGAGTATTCCAGATCCATAATATCTCTTAGTACACCAAAATAGTCGAATTTTGGATCCTCATCGTAGACTAAACCCCTTACACATACTCCAGAATTCTTTGTATAATTAGACTCCTCATCGACAAATGATTGATTAATAGGCTTATCAGTGGTTCTAAATTTGAAGCCATTGATGGTGTATCCATCCCAACACTTTGCCCTCTTGCTTGGTCCGATAGATAATGCTCGAAGTCGTTCGTTCTGTAACTCTGTACCAGGACGAAAAACCTGAAATATCACGTATCATATAGACATTAGACAAAGATTGGTCAAAATGTTAAATTTAGAATGCTTAATGTTTAGGATCCGTACATAATTATGGAACCACGATGGAAATTTTATATCAACCTTTCTAGCTAGATCATCATAATTAATAGTATGTCTCTCCATTTTTACCTCAGCTCTAAAAGTACTATGATAATAAGGATAATAGTTAGAGCACTTTTTTTCCAAGCATATACATAATTGAAATATGTAGCAAAGATGTGTCGCTTACTTCTCAATATCTAGCATCTCCTCAAGACCACTATTTAACAATATATACTACCGATGAGCGGCTTCAAACTCATCTTTCAACTATCGTACTTTAGTAGCACTTATAGGCTTGCCTCCCACATTGAAGATAGTGCAGATTACACTATTCAGTTCATCAACCCCACCGTCATCATTTTTTGGGACTCTATTATGATTTGTTCTGACATGAGTATCAAAGTAGATGGAGCAGAAGTTTGAAACCTCATCAATGATATATGCTTCGCATATCGAAGCTTCTACATAAGAATTATTGCCTACTTTCTTCTTTAGGTGATATAGATACCTATATATAATATATTAAATATTATAATTATTTGAGTAAAGAAATTAATAGTACAAACTAATCAACCTATACCTCTCAAATGGATACATCCATCAATAATGGACGGGAGCACCGACACGTGCTTCGTATGCAAGATGAATCAGAAAATGCTCCATATTATAAAAAAAACTGAGGGATAGCACCCTTTCTAACTTGCACAATGTCAATATAATCTTCTCCTCAAGTTCTATTAAATGTTGCACCGTCAACTTGCTTGAACACAAATCTCTAAATAATATCGATAATTCGGCCAATGTAGTCTATACTTGATGAGGCAACATCTCTTTCAGAGCAATAGGTAGTAAACTCTTCATAAACACATGGCAATCGTGACTCTTCATTCCTGTCAGCTTGCATTCGTTGAGATCGACACATCTTGCCAGATTTGATATGTAACCGTCAAAAAATCTTAACTTTGAAATCCAGTTGCATATTATCAACTTTTTCTCCCTACTCAATGCAAATGGCGTTGGAGGCTTGACCCAATTACTGTTTGTACTTTGCTTTAGGTGAAAATCTGAATGCCTGTAAATAATTTTCAAGTCCTTTCTTGCTTTCAAATTATCTTTCGTTTTTTCTTTGATATCCATCACCATATTGAAGATGTTGTCGATACATTTTTTGATATGCATAACATCAAGATTGTGTCTTATGGGATTGTCCTTCCAATAAAGTAAGTCCCAAAAGATACTTCGTTTTGTCCAATTATGTCTATGTCCGAACCTTTCGAAGTGAATGGCCGATATTGGATCTTCTATCATAATCGGCAATCCATCTACCTATTTTCAAATTTGGTCTCCTGTCAGTCTCAACGGGGGCGGAGATAGTTCATGTTTACCTGCTCTAAAGCCATCTTTGTTCCTTCTCCACAGATGCGACGCAGAAAGGAACTAACAGTGACAATAAAAAAAGTATGCTTTCCCTCTATTCTGTAGACGGAATGCCTTACTTTTTCCCATACATATCGGACAAGACAAAATACCATGAGTACTCTACCCCGATAACATCCCATATGCTGGAAAATCATTGATGGTCCACATGAGTGACGCTCTCATCTGAAAGTTCTGCTCCTTCGATATATCATATGTCTAAAAACCAAACTGCCATAATTGTTTCAACTCATCCACTAACGGCTGCAAGTAGATATCGATGTTCTTCTTTGGAATTTTTGGACCGGGTATGATAAATGTCAAGAACATGTAAGAAGTCTTCATGTACATCCACGGTGGTAGATTGTAAGGAGTCAAAATCATCGTCCAACAAGAGTACTGAGATTCTGACTATCCGAAAGGAGTGAATCCACCAAAATATAAACCCAACCGGACATTCTTGGGCTCCACAACAAATTCAGGATGACACCGATCAAAATGCTTTCTTGCCGCTCCATCGGAAGGATGAGATAACTCTTTATCATCCATCTTCCGTTCCTTGCTATGCCATGTCATGTGTTCTATTATATTTGCGAACATATACATCCTCTGCAGCCTCTTTGTAATCGGCAAAAACTGTATGTACTTGTAGGGACGCAACCTTGCTCGGACAGTTGACTTTTCTTTGCCCCGAATTAGCTTGTACCGGTCCGCGTGACAGAAAATACATCTATCTTTATCATTATTCTTCTTGTAGTACAACATGCAACCGTTTCGACAATAATCTATGTTTTTATAGCCTAATTCGAGTTTTCGTATCATCATCTTCGACTTGTAGAAGTTTTTAGGCAACTCCTTTGATCCTTTTGGCAACAACCCTCTAACAAACTGAATCCGGAGGTAGCATTCCTGCGGCAAGTTAAAATCAGATTTGAGGTTCAACATCTGCATTACCACCGACATAATAGAATGAGAATCATAACCCGGATATAACAGGGTATCAGCATTCTTGAACATATCATAGAATTCCTTCGCATCAGGATTTGGATCCTCCGGATCAAAACTTGGACCGGCCGCATCAAATACCAACTCACGCGTCAGGTTCCGCGGTCGATATTCAAAGTTATCTCCGAGAGTAGACTCTTCTACCTCCGTATTGAAGGAAGAATGATATTGAGGAGTCAAAGGTTCTCCTTGAGCCGTCACTCCTTATAGTTCGGTACAAAATACTTCTTGTAGAGATGCTTCCTTACGTAATTCACCTCTTTGAATGATATATTATGACATTTGACACAAGGGAACTTGATGAGCCTCCCATCCATGAAATAAGATTGACTACTGGCGTATTTGAGAAATTTCTCAAGCCCGCCCTGAAATTATCTGTCAAACCAATCACACTCTCATGTCGCCGATTGTACATCCACGATCGGTCAACTAAGTATCGACTCGTTGCTTTCTTATAGACGTGAATGATTATGCACGTACCATGTCAAAAGAAAAAATATTAAGAACTATATGTACCTAGTTAGGATACTTGCTAAAAGCAAATGCAAGAGAAAAACTTATTTATCGCATATAAAACAACATTAGAAATAATTAAAATTATGCATAAAGTATAAAAATATATATATATATCCTAAAATATTACCAAGAATTGCATATAAATCAATCGACATGGGTGACTCATAGTAATGGTCCGATACTGATACCAAAAAATTTGATACTTCGGTCCGATACCGTCGATTTTACCAATACCACCGATCCCGATACTCATAGTAATGGTTCGATACCGATTTCGATATTGATACTTTGAACCTTGGATTAGCGTATAATATGAGTACCTATGTAACATAATGCTATAGAAGAAAATTTATCTATAGTAAGGTTGTAAAAGCATAGTAAGATTATATAGGTACATATGTATAATCTACTATAGAAGAAAACTTACCTATGTAAAATACCAAATTGGTTTCTAATTTGAATGAAAAATATCAAGTAGCAAGGGTGTAAAAGCATAGTAAGGTTTAAAAGCATATGAAAGAGGAAAACTTATCTATCGCATATAAATCAATCGACATGGGTGACTACTATTTTATTCAATTTTAAAAATACTAAGAAATAACACTATAAATACTTAAATTATGCCTAAAGTATAAATATTTATATCTTCTAAAATGTTAATAATTTACTAACAGTTATCTGTTTTAGATACCAAATAATCTGATACTGCCGATATTACTGATATCGTCGATCCCGATACTCATAGTAATGGTCCGATACCGATCTATGATTAGTGAGGTTTATGTGTAACATAATACTATGACTTTAATATAGAGGAATTCAAACACCTAAGAAACAACTAATCGGTAGTATCGACGATTTCGGATAGGAGTATCTGAAAGCAAATAACTATTAGAAAATTATTAACATTATAGAAAATATATGTTATACATTTATGCATAATTTTAAGTATTTTTGGTGTTGTTTCTTATTATTTTTGAAAAAAATACTAGTGTTTCGTATCATGTCCGTACGGATCAGTGTCTAGTATTTTTAAAAATAAATACAAGTGTTTCATATCGTGTCCGTACATTTATGCATATGTTATAAACTTTTAGAAAATAACTATTACCCAAAGCTACCAGTGTTTCATATCGAGTCCGTACGGGTCCGTGTCTAGTGTATTACGTATGTACGTATACGTGTCCAATGTATCGTGTCTATACGTGTCCAACACCCAAAATTCAAATGCAATAATTAAAAAATTGAAATGAGGGTTAGGGTTTACCTTAGCTGGAGGAGGAGCTGAGAGGAGAGGGGTGGCGGGTCGCCCAAGAGGGAGAGGAAGCGGTGTCGGGTCGTCGGAGAGGGGAAGGACGCAGGGGCGGGTCGTCGTCGGAGGGGTCGGGTCGGGATCGGGGTCGCCGCGAAGGAGGGGGCGGGATGGGGTCGGGATCACCACGAAGGAAGGGACGGTTCATCGGATGAGGGGGCGGGTTTGGGTCGGGGTCGCCGCGAAGGAGGCGGCGGGTCGTCGGAGGAGGGGGCGGCTCGGGGTCGCCGCGAAGGAGGGGTGCGGGTCGCCGGAGGAGAGAGGAGGGTTCGGGGAGGAGGTTTTTTGAGAAAGGGAAGAGAGAGTGTGAGAGTTGGGAATGGAGGAAAAATGAAATGCGCCAAGAATTTTAATATATCACAGCAACGGATTTTCCGTCGCTAGTCCATCGTTGAGAAAAATTCGACATTTCAACGATGGACTAGCGACAAAAATTTATATATGTTTTCTACATAAATGAATTTTTTGTTAGTCCGTCGATATCAGCGACGGATTATATTTCATCGCTAAGATCCGTCGCTATTTTTCAGTATTTTTGTAGTGTTATAACCCATATAAAAAAACATACGAAAACAAAGAGTGAATTTTTTTTTTGGTGGGCTGGAGCCCACCCTCGCAGAAGCTTGGATCCGTCCCTGCCGGTGGAATTAAATGTCTCTCATAAATTAACCTTGGCCTATGAGTAATCTGGACCGTCAAAATCTAAACATTAGATCTAATTCGCTCATTAAAATAAGCATATCCCAACCCGATGACATGCCGACTATATGCCACCAACATATCGCCAATATATAGTTTATTAGATCAAAATTGTCCTAAATTGGGCTAAATTTTTGGGCCACTTTTAATTAAGTGTTTTCGATGGTATATCGACGGTATACACCGATATGCCGATATACTGATACTTGTTATTTTTCTGCTGGTTTCGATACACAAGCATCACCGAGTCCTCGGTCGGCGCTCGTAGCACTCTGAATGAACACAAGCCACATCCAACAATCTCCACAATGACGAGATATTCCTCTGCCCCCCCCCCCCCCATGAGACAGTTGTGATATTATGTGCTCCTTTTACTTTAGCTCCAATTATGCCTAATTCTCTCCCTTTTATGGTTTTTGACTAGAATCAATAAACTTCCACCACTTCAATCTTGCTCAAAACTGAAGTACGACTACTTGCATGGTATTGTACCAGAAATCTAGAATTTGTCACTACTATGGTCTTTGTCCCAGAACCTCAAAATTGTCACGACCTTCTACCGAGATCGTGTCTTTTCCTTCAACCGGAGTATTATGATAGAAGTTAAGGTCGACTTGAACTTCTCCACCAGAATAGTCATTTGTTAACAAGTCAGTCGGGTTCACCTTAGTGTCAATCTTCAATAGATTGATCTCCTTATCGTACCATTCCAGTATCTTGTGGTATCATACATCAATGTGTTTCATCCAACTGTGATACACTAACGAGATGTATCATGCTCTTACTGTTACACAATACTATAACCTATACTTTCTCGAACCTGAAATCACTAACCAGACCCCTTACTGTAAACCCCCTCGATTTATTTTGTAGAGAGTTAGAGTAGATTTGGAAAAAATTTGATAGCAGATGTCGAGGTTTAGAGTAGAGATAAGTTTATCTGGTTTTAAATTCAATTAATTAAACCCTTGGCGCGCCCAGTCATTCCTAATTTATTCGGAGCCCAATATCAGCCCATAAATTTCATCGAACTATTGTACTTTCGTCTTGACCCGCCAAATTGGGCATTGGACTTTTCCGTCTTTTGAAATCAGTTTTATTGTGCTCTAAATTAATTGCGCAACATTCCAAAAATCGTAATCCATATTTAATTCTGTGTCGGACACCTGTGTCGTTACCCTAAATTTTGAGATACCAACTTAACCCGTTGAGCCGGACCAACTAAAGGGTCCAAGACTGACTCCAAGCCCCCACCATTTTTGGCCTTTGCGTCATTTCCGGATTTTGACCCCAAGTGCCCCAATAAAATTAAATTAAATTCGTGGGACACTTTATTTCTATTTTAAATCGGGGATACCAACTTTGTAAATTCCAATTTTAATCCTAAATTAATTCCAATGTCTTCCTAATTAAACCCGTGCCTAACGCACAACACCCTCTCACCATGGAAATTTCTAAATATATTTTTTCCGCAATTTTTATGTCATTTCATGTGTCCATGCAATTTCCTGAATTTACGGGGCTAAGTTGCAATTATTGAATTGTGTGGCACCACCCTATTGGCCAAGAACTAATGAGAGGGTCCCAAAATAGGGTCCCATTCTCACCCACCCATTCACCCCTCATGAAGAAAACCCTCTCCTCTTCATGATCAATCACAACCATTCATTTTGAATGGGTTGATCACATCCCTCCATCTCCTTCACACACTCCTATAAATCAACACATCACCCACCTTCACTCCTCCCAAGCCGGCCCTAATCCCAATGCATAGAAAACCCCACCCCCTCTCTCTCTCCTCCCTCCTCCTCATTTTATACGTAACCTTCTTCCCATATTTTTCTTCTTCTTCTTACATTCTTCTTCCTCATCCTTCCTTCTTCCTGAGAAGTCCCCATCCGGCCGGCCGACCAACTAGCTTCGGCCGAGATGCTGCACCCCGCGAGCCGACCGTTCCTCGACCCGACCGGAGCTGCTGTCGGACCGCACCATTCTGCTGTCCACGCTCCGGCTGAGCCCCCTCCGTGAGCTGCTCGTCACCCACACCCCGGCGTCGAGTTGCCCCTCCGGTCAGATCAGCGGCCCGACCCCGCTGCTCTCCGTCGACCGAGCAGTGGCTGACCTCCTCCGGCCAGATCAGCGGCCCGACCCCGCTGCTCTCCGTCGACCGAGCAGTGGTTGACCCCCTCCGGCCAGATCAGCGGCCCGACCCCGCTGCTCTCCGTCGACCGAGCAGTGGCTGACCCCGCTCGAGCCGCGCTCTCCATCCAATCCGGCCGAGACCACCGTTCACCAACCGACCCGCTGTCCGGATTTCAGACCCGCCGGCTGTACATCCCCGTCCGACTTCCCCCGCTCCTTCCCGTCCGACTTCAGCATCACCATCACCACCCTTAGCTTCCACCAACATCAACACTACTACCACCACCGCGGCCACCCTCCACCGGCCGTGCTCTGGCGTCGACAACCTCGTCGAGGTTGACTCTCCCCTCTCTTGTTTTAATTCCAGAATTTATTAACATTTTAAATAAGATTCATTTATATGCATAGAAATGTGAATGTTAGTTAGGGTGGTGTATCTATGATATGGATATATATGGTTAGTGTGGGGAATACTTGAACTATGTGATTAAGGTTTATATTGGTTAAGTCTAATGATGATTGATGCGAATATGGATTTTAATGGTTCGAGTTTGTGTTAATGATGTTTAGTATGTTTTAGGGTTTTTGGTTGCATAAATTAAAATAGATTTCAATGATTCGCATGAAGGTCGGGGATTTGAATTTTAATAAGATATTATGAATATTATGCAAGTGAATGAATTTAGATTTGGTTTAAGGTTTAAATATGGTTTGTTGAGTTTGAGGTTGAATGCATCAAGATTTAGAGTATATTACGTTGTTTTTACATGTAAGATAATTATCCTTGAAGAGCAGGTAATTTATGGTAAAGGGGAGGTGATGTCATTAAGATGCTCATTATTTTGAGGACTTGATAACTAGTGACGAAAATCAATTGAGGAATACTAATATGTAATTGTGTACCATACACAGTGACAAGGGATGGAATACTTGAGTAATGTTCACGAGGGTTGATAGACAATGATTATTAGAGGAGAGCTGACTTATAACAAAGAGTTAATTGAAGAGTAGTTCATATGGTGATTGGTAACAACGACATTAAACGAGAAACTTAAAATCATAAACTGTGTTTTGAGGATGGTTTGATGATGTGTTATGAATGACTAGGTGATTTAACGTATCGTATCGATAGTCAACTGTGGTCAACCCCCTAGTGACTTGTCCCTGTGAGTCGTAGCTGAGACTGAGTTTAGGTGTAGATATGTGTAGCACACCTGTCTGTCGTAAAATAGATTATTGATTCTGGTTTATAATTCATCTCTAGGTACTGCGGGACCTGAGGACTTGGACGCGGTACCAGATCCCCGTCATCAGCAGCCGCACGCAGGCAAGTGTACCTTGCCACCCTGTATTTCAGTTTACAGATATTGATTGTTTCGTTATATACATTGTGCACGTAGTTATGTTGACGTTCGATACTTCACGACCGGTTCACAACCGGGTGAAGACGTACGTCGTAACGCCTTAGAAGGATTGTTTGATGTTTCGTAGCATCCCGATATGCGTACCTGAGTATATCGACACCCTAGGACACACTCATATACTATGATCGTGCCAGATTCCTGTATCCTGATACTGACATTATGACCAGAGACTGGGACGACCTTAGGGTCGCATCTGTGAGTTATCTTCCGCGTGTCGAGACTGTTAGATAGAGGTTCAGGTTCAGCGCACAATCGTTGACCGCTTGGGAAGGGGAAGACAGTTACTAGACGTTTGGGCTACTCTGCACGCGCTTATATATGTATATATACTATTTCTGTAGTGATCCTGTATCTAGAGTAGTTGTACCATCCGTGTGACTCCTTGCCCGGAGTTGCGGTACGTGCCGTGTGTTTCCGTGTCCGGAGCTACGGTTTTACTTTGGACAGCCCACACGTCGAACATTGTCTTTAAACTGTGTCACACTTGTTTGGTTATGATAGAGTACCCTGTCGTGCACTTGTACTTTCTGTTTACTTGGCATGTTATATTTCTGTACCTTGTTAAGTCCCTCTGAGGACCTGGTTCCCTGCCAGTTTTGCAGCATTGACGATTACGGAGCACTTGGAGGTACTGTTGGAGTTGCATGTCTTGCGTGCATGGTACCAGGTACTCACATTATATCTACCGGCATTATGGTTATTTCACATTGTTTATTTCATCTGCTGTTGTAGCCTAGTTTTTATAGACTCATACTTCTTCTCGAGTCTATTCGAGTTAGTGTGTTATTGGGTGGCCGACTCTAGCACATATAGCTATTTCTTGTATACTGTTGTACATTGTGGATTGAGATATAGAGGTTTATATTTATGGAATATCTAGATAGTGCCCTTTATATTACAGCTTATACGTATTCGAGTCAGACCCGAGTCTGGTCGAATGCGTAGCTGGCGTGTCACGTATTCCTGGTCCTACGTATTTTGGGACTGGGGCGTGACACTTACCACATAGCCTTCTTGGACGCCTTGACTGCTGCTATGTACTCAAACTCCATTGTGGAAAGTGCCACAATATTCTAAAGTGTGACTTCTAACTGATTGGATAATCTAAAAAATTATAAATTATAGCATTCACCACTCAAGAAATCCTAGTTAGAAGGTGAACTATTTTTAATACTCTTCTTTTCTTTCTCTCAGAATTTGATATGAATGCGAAAATCGACAAAATGCAAGTAATAAAATCCATCAAAATAGTAATGAAAACGAAATAAAAAAACTAACAGCGAAAGCTTAGCAAAAATGAACAGTGAAAAAGTTTGAGGAAGAGACTATTATATACGTTCATTCTCCAAGACACGATTCTCTGCATTCAAGACTCAATTTCAAAGAAGTCAATACATAGATATAAAGGGTCTCAATTCACTTCGTCCAAATCAATCGATATTGATAGGATTTTCCCACGCAATTATAAATCTACATAATAACCTACTACGAAAAGTTTTGTCCTTGAAACTTAAGAACAAAAATCTACCTCTATCGAATAAGGAAGAAAACTTTTCCTTCATATTCTCTTCAAGCTCCTACGTTGACTCCTCGATAGAATGATTTTGCAAAAGCATGTAAACTAGAGGAATAATACAATTTCGCAATACATTTTCCTTCCTGTCCAAGATTTGAACATGCTCTTCTGCGTAAGACAAGTCTTCTTACAGTTCCAACTGGCAGAAGTCTACCACGTAACTCGAATCATGCTCATACTTTCACAGTTGAGAAATATGAAAATAGCATGCACTTCAGCCAACACCGATGGTAGCGTGATCTGATAGGCAATTGGTTCAACTCGCTTAAAAATTTTAAAAGGACCAACAAATCTCGGGCTCAAATTTTCTTTTGCACCAAATCTCATAACTCCCCAAATGGGTGTTACTTTTAGAAATACATCACCAAGTCTTTCATGAATCAAGTAAATTTTTCTGCATAGTTGTTCTATTAGTTTTTGACCAAGAGGATTTGTCATTCACCAACTTTATCCGAGCATATGGGTGTCCTGCATCTCCTCCTGTAAAGTGCTTCATATGGTGCCATTAGTATGCTTGATTGGTATTATACATGAATTCCGTCAATGGTAAATAGGTGTCCCAACTTGTCTTTAAATCCTTTGCACAAAGCCATCTACATGCTTGGTTTATTTATTTATAACTCTTTTTTTCCTTAAGTCATGACAAGATGCATCATGACTGAATGGTGAGTCACAATATAAGTTGGATGTGGGTTTAACACATGGGTGTTGGGGTGCGTGGTTTGTAAAGTGCAAGAGAAAAAAAATATTGAAAGGGGATTTTGGCAAAATAAGAAGAAAAGAAATTAAAAAAATGTTAATCATGATTAAAGAGATTAGGTAAAATGTGTAGGTAGGAATAGATCAAGAAGTGTTTAGGGATTAATATTTAGGATTAGGAAGAAATTAGGGATAAAGAATTTAGATTAGAAAATAATTAGGCGATGTTTAAGTAAAAATATTTGATGACATCATGACAACTTGTCACGATTCGCTCTCAAATACTATGGTACTGTAAACCCCCTCGACCAGAAATTAGGGTTTTCTAGTTTAATTAGCCTAATTAGGGTTTACCAGATTTAATTAAGATTTAAATATTAGTATTATAATACTTGTGCAATGATTGATTCTCTTAGGATACCCCTTTAGCTGTTGCCCTAAAACCAATTCCGCATATCTGACCTAGACATGTAAACCCATCATATTAAACCAAGAACAAACCCCGGATACCGATTTTTGTGCCAGATTTTAGACGCACAAAAGTCGTTACAAACGTCCGCGCGCGAATTAATTAAATTGCGTAATTACGTTCGCTGCCCGTTCCAATTGACATTGAGACCCAACCTCAACCAGTTTTGACCAACCCAGATCACGATATTATTGTACATTGAGCCTACTACACCAAGGACCCTTGTCCAACCAAATTCAGACTTCCGGTTTTTAATTAAATTAGATTAGCAACGCCGTTACATTAATTATGAATTAATTAATGTGGCTACCCAACCTAATTTATATTGGACCCAAATCCAACCTAAACCCACATCCATACCCACTAGCCTCATACAAAACACCAAACACCGTTATCGACCAATGGGGAACACCAAACATGGTGTTTGTTTGCATTAAATCCCCAATCCTAGTTATTCTGCAAATACTAATTTATTCAGGGGCTAAATTGCAAAATTGCAATGTGGTGTCCCCCTCTCATTGGCCCAAACCATCATGGAGAAAAGCATGAAATGACAAACCGTAGGCATTGGTTTTTCCCCCCATTTTGCATGTACTTGCACCCCCTTTTTGGGAACCAATCTTGGCCCTACATTCAAATTAGCCTATTCCTAGCCCTCCACACATCTTGATGAGCCACCCCACTCCCCAAAAAAATTCACCCAGCCGGCCCTAATCCCTAGGCAGCCCCCCCCCCCCACTCTCTCTCCTACATATACATTTATTTACTCATTATATGAATCAAAACCTAAACTAAAATATCTAAAACCTAACTCAACCAAACCACTAGCCGACCTACACCTCCCCTCCCCGAGCTCGACCACCACCACCAGCGGCCACCAACCACCGCCATACCCGACGACCACCGTCGCCAGTCACCACCCCACCTGCCACCAAGAGCTCCGGCCCCCACGTCGCCGGAGCAGCCCGCACGACCGCCCGCACCGTTCGTCACCCGCACAGCGAGTACCCCCGAGCCGAACACCCCGCAGCCGAGTACTCCCCCACCTCAGCTTCTCCGGCCACCAAATTTGGCTGACACCTCCCCCAGCCTGTCCTCCACCACCCTACCAACTTTCAGTCGACGCCGTCGACCCACCGGAGAGCTCTCGCCCCCGCAGCAGAGAGCTACACAGCACCGCGGCTGCTGTTGCCGAAGCCCCCAAGCCTCGCCGGAGCGCCGCCCGGCCACCCCCGCCGGCGACGTCTGACCCGCTCGTCCCCCTCGATCCGACGAACGACTTGGTATAATATTTTATGTAAATTTATTGTATTTTGTACATGAAATATCAGCTGCAAGTTTAAATATGCAAATATCGTACGGTTTCGTATTCGAATACGTATTCTAATTTTATACTGTATATTAATTATTTAACTGTATATATATTCAAAATACCCTGTAAAATTTTTATAATATATATTTACATAATCCTTTAATGTATTTATAATATATATGAATGTGTATGTATGTATGTATGTATGTATGTACGTATGTATGTATATACATATATATATATATATATGTATATATGAGTATATGTACGTATGTATGTATATTGTACAGTATTTAAAACCATATTTTAAATATAAAAATACTGTGATTTAGTATAGAAATAATACTATATATTTTTCATATTAAATATGTATGTGTGTAAGTATGTATTTATTTATGTATGTATGTATGTATGTATGTATGTGTATTTTTTTTTGTATATAAATTATTAATTTTATAAATACAAATTATGTCTAAATACATTTCTGGAATTTAAAAATATATATAATATATTATATATATAAATGCTTATAAGTATTAAGTCTCTATATGTATATAAATATATACATGTATATAAATATATATAGATATACATATGTGTATATATAATAAATGTGTATATATAATATATGTGTATTTTGATATATAAATAAATATTGTAGTAGTGTGTATTTTTGTATGATATTATATTTAAAATAAGTACAAGTATCTTTGTACCTATACAAAATTTATTTCTGAATATATATATGTATTTATATGTATATGTATTTATGATATTACCCAGTTGTACATATATTTTAATATGTGGATATACAAATTTATACATAAGTACTATTTTGTGCTAATAAACAAATATTCTATTTAATATATTTTAATATGTATTAATGTGTATATAAATACTAGTGTTAGCTATATATACACATAGCCCCGACCCTGTGTCAGTTGTAGATACGAGCAGTGTCCCAGTCGTGCTATCGTAGCGACTAACGTGGACATTACTATATACTATATAGGATTGCTGGACACTACTGCAGAGGCATCAGGAGCAGGGTTTTGGATTTCGCAGCTACCCGGGGCAGGCAAGTATACCTTGCCTTTGTTGTACTGTTTAAATTCAGTTATTTTAGTTGCATGTTTATTTAATTTAATATTATATAACTGTGCGCGTCCGAGAAGACTCGGGTGCAGTCGACGAGAACGTTGACGTTAGGACTTGTGTCTGACTTAGTGTCTAGTAGACCCACCTGAAGTTGTGGAGTTATTGGTATGACTCCCAGGCCTTGACACATCTCGTACACGTGTTGTGAGTCTCATGTAGGGCACGGTCCTGCGTATGTGGTTGGCCACCTGTACGTGTAGGCGTGCGACGGATAGGGTATAACTGCTAATAGTGATGCATGTTAGAAGACTAGCAGTTATTAGTAGGTGGAGCATAGACTAGCGTGGTACGATGGTCCCATCCCTGTCCTTGTTTGGTTGTAGGGATGGACCCTTGCTCTAACGTTGACTATGAGCCAGAGTTACGACGCCCCGGCGTAGTAGCTGAAGCGGGTTGTGGATACAACATGCTTAGATCATTGGGCGGGGAGGACGACTAGTAGGCGTATGGGACACCCACCTCTATTATTGCAGATACCGCACTCTTCGCAGTGATACGGACGTATATATTATTGCAGATACCACTTCCCTTAGAGTGTGGACGTTATATATATACAGATACCTCATTCTTCGGAATGATGGACGTTGCAGATACCACACTCTAGAGGAGGTTGGACGTTATACTATTTCAGATACCATGCTCCTCGGAGATGGACGTTATCAGGTGCCCGAGTTATAGGGGGCATATGTGGCATATACTAGCCGGTTGTCACGATTGGTGAATTACGTCAGCATATGTCTAGCCTACACATTCCCATACGCTCAAGTTGTTCCTCAAATTGCATTCACTTAGATGGTTAGGTCACCCCCCCTTTATTTATTCAGTATTTACTTTATGGCATGTATTTTTGTATCTTGTTACGTCCCTCTGAGGACCTGGTTCCCTTCCAGGTTGTTTGTGCAGTTGCAGGATTACTTCATCTATTAGAGTGTGGACATCGTTGCAGGTATATTTACATTTCCAGCTATTTTAATTATGTACTACTTTCTATTTTATTCTGCTTTTATAGCCTAGTGTTTATAGACCTATATTGTTCTTCTGGTCTATTCGAACGGATGTATTATTGGGCTGCAGACTGATGATGCGTATCGTTCTTTCTTGAGATTACTTATCCTGGATTGAGATTTAGATTTAGTTGTTGTATACTAGAATATAGATTATAACTTGGATCACTTGACCATGGACAGCGTAAGTGCACTTCGTCGGGTCCATTAAATTGGAAAGCATTACGAAGTCGTACCAGCTGGCCATTGCCACGTGTCTGGTCCCATGGATTTTGGGACTGGGGCGTGACAGGTACGTATGAGTACGTGTGTACATCTAGCCTTCGTCGCGACATCGATAATAATATGTTGTCTATACTTTTAATATCACATTTACTATAGAATATGTCTAATCCATAAATTATATCATTAAATCTATCCCATAAATATCCACAAAGTATCATCAAGGAACATCTACATAATCTAATGTCTTAGATAACAAGAGAAGAGAAATATAAACTAATTCTTCAAATGTAATAAATACTAATATTTTACTAGAAATTCAAGATCAAACTCCAATAAATATATCTCAAAAAAAATAAATGTCTCGAGAATAAAATCAGTAAAATAATAAATTAAAGGTAACTAACATAAGTAAATGTATGAGAGCATAAGATAAAATAATATGCTACTCCAAATCTTCATAAGGTTCAAGAAAAACACACGGATAACAGTGTCACCCTTTTATGCAATGATAGGAATGATCTCGTCCTCTAAAGTCGATGCTTCACGATGCCCAGACTATCATTCTATATACCTCGAATCGAGGCTGGACTCCAACATACTCCCTCTCTAGTCTGATGAGAGGTGTCGACCTTATTGTCAAGTACACGTCACTGATGCCCACAACTACAATCATCTTCTTGTCGCCCATCTTCACACGTCCAAACATATTACCTCGGTACGAAGTAACGATCCTCCTCTGTGGAGTGGCATGATACAATGTCCCTCGTTTCCAAGACCCAGTCAATATCTTGACATGTGCCATGAGGTCCCTCTATATTGGTTGTTGCAATTATGAGATCTTTCATAGCCGTAAAATCTACCCGATTGTCCTTGCCTTTAGCCTTCTCATCTTTGATCTTCATGCAGTCCCTTTTAAAATGGCCCATTTTACCACAGTGATAGTAGCCCTTCTTGCAATCCACCCTCGCAAGATCCCGAGAACTCCCTAATGTTCTCGACGTTGACATATGCCTTCCCTTTCCATTGGAAGCAACCATAGTAGATCCTTATGACGATTCTATTTGCTTATGCTGGTTCTCCTTATTCAACAATTTTTTTTTGTTTGCCTCCATTATGACAACTCCATCAGGTGTGGAGATACTCACAGAAACCACTAACGTCTTCCAACTTTATGGTAGAGAACTCAAATATAGTAGGGCCTGAAGTGCATCATCAATCACTATCTTTATCATCGACACCTTATTGATGATACCCTGAATCTCATTTAGATTTTGTGCCACCGAGGCACTCTCCTTGTACTTCAAGTTGATGAGTTGCCGAATAAAAAATGCATGGTTGCCAGCCATCTTCTATCCGTACAACGAATGCAACTTCTACTATAATGCTTTTGTCAAACTTTCCATTGATATGTAATAAAATACTGAATCGTCCAGTCATTGGCGGATAAATCCAATGGCCTTCCGATCCAATCTTTTTCAGTCATCAGTAGATTTGTCCGATGGCATGGCACTATCGCCCTCCAATGAACTATATAAATATTTGTACCATAAGTAGGTCTTTCATTCTTGGTTTTCAAATCACCATGTTCCCCCTGTTATGATAATCATATGCATATTCATATGCTCTGTAGACATGGTTGCACCTTTCCTCTCGAAAACCTGGCTTCGATACCAATTATTGGCCACAACACGCTACGAAAATGATGCTAACATACCTGAAGATAATAAACCCCCATCTTACGTGAGTACCGAGATATATCAAACAATGTATATTTGGTGACTATGTCACTTAGAAAAATTCTAATCTATATAACTAAAAAGGATACAAGATTGATTATAATAATAAACTTTTTGCCCCCAAGTTCAACCCCTCAAAAATCTCAAGAAAAAAGAAGAAGATACACGATAAAATCACTCATCCAACCCTGTGATGATCTTCCTAAACAAAAAAGATGACTCTCCAAACATATCTGCTCTAGACTATTTTGAATGGCGAGTCATAAGAGCAAAGTACGAACTTTCTCTTAGATTTTGGTGGAGTTGCACCCTTGATTCTTTCGTATGAGCTTCTTCTTAGCAACCCCTCTCAACCTCTTTTATATAACTTAAGAAACCTAATTTAGGGTTTATAAAACCTTAAAATAGTCTAAAAATAATCTTAACTGTCCATATTTGATCACATTGTTGTATTAGGTATTGATTTGGAACGCCTGAACTAAATCCCGAAATATGGTATACTGTAGTATATTGTCAGTATACTACAGTGTACCGCTAGACCCTCGAAAATGGGTTCTGGAATAAAATGTCCAAAAATTGGTATATTATCGATATGCCACTACTATTTTTACTCTTTTTGAGTCCCGGTTCAGCCAACGATCTTCCGTCATCTTTGCTGAAACTCCCGTCGATGCTTTACGACGTCCAGACTGTCCTTCCACATATCCGATATCTCCAAATTCACTTATCAAGTAGTGCTAAATTTTGATTTCTTAAGTTACGAACATATAATCCCCCTTCCTTTTTAACCTTACAAACAACATCCAATTAACCAAGCATTTATAATTAAAACAACTAATTTAGATTGACAAATGATCATTTTTTTTAATAACCCAAGAAGACATATAAAAATACAACTTGTAGTAACTAGAAGTTGCATACAACACTGAGTTAAGAAGAATTAACCTCCCAACTCTGTAAATAGATGACTATTTCCATGAATTTATTTTATTTTCAACCTTTTCTATAAAAACCAATCTTGTCTAAGGATACCATATTTAATAGAAACTCCTAAATACTTAAATGGGAATTATCCAACTTGACAATTAAATAATATAGTTATATTTATATATTTTTATCTCATTTTCATTCATCTAAATAGTATAATTTCTGTTAAATTAATAGAAAGACCTAACATTCATTCAAAAAAAAATTTATTTTAAATTAGCCAAGGATTCAAAATTAGTGGATGAAAAAAATTATGATATCATCTACAAAATGTAAACTTATAATGCCCTTGTATGTATCCTTATCCCTAATCCATGATTATAGCTTTTTGGAGCATTCTTTTTGTATAAAGACTTAATTGATTTATTTCTCAAAGATGAGGTACATATATATAGGAGGAGGCTAGCCTCCTACTTACTTTCTATCCAATGTGGGACTAAATAAGTTTCCATAACTCAACACTCCCCCTCAAGATAGGCGATAGATATCAATCATCCCCATCTTATTACAAAATATGTCAAACTCTTTAGAACTCAAACCTTTAGTTAAACAATCAACTAACTGCTCCGCTGATTTCACATAGCTCAAAGTCAAAACTTTTATATTCAGTTGCTCCTTGATGAAGAACCGATCAATCTTACATGCTTGGTGCGATCATGTTGTACTGGATTGTTTGTAATATCAATTGCCGATTTGTTGTCACACCAAAGTTGCAAGGAGTCTCCTCTAAATAAACGCATCTCAGCCAACAAGCTCTTCACCCACATCATCTCGCACAGGCTAATTGCTATAGCCCTATACTTGGCCTCAGTTGTAGACCTAACCACTACATCTTGCTTCTTGATACGCCAAGATACAAGATTGTCTCCAACAAAAATATAGTAACCTGTAGTGGACTTGCGATCGTCCATACAACCCACTCAATCGGCATCGCAGTAGCCTTCAACTCTCAGATGTCTAGAACTTATGAACCATAACCCCTTTTCTGGACTTCCTTTAATATACCTGAGAATTCTGTGAACTGCCTCCATATGCTGCTCTCTGGGATCATGCATATATCTACTCACCACACTCACGGCATAAGTAATATCAGGTATCGTATGACATAGATATATAAGTCAACCAACTAATCTTTGATATTGCTCCTTACTCACTGGATCATCACCTCAGCACACAACTTGTGATTCTGCTCGATAAGAGTAGAAGCAACCCTACAACCCAGCATTCATGTCTCTAAAAGAAGGTCCAGAGCATACTTTCGCTGAGAAAGCAATATACCCTTTCGTGACCTTGCAATTTCAATTCCGAGAAAATACTTCAACTGTCCCAGATCCTTAACTTCAAATTCCTCTCCAAGTCTTTTCTTCAGTCGTAGGATCTCCTCAGTATCGTCTCTAGTAATTACAATATCATCAACATAGACTGCAAGAATAGTGATACGAGTCTTGGAGTGCCTATAAAACATAATATGATCTCCATTGTACTGCCTATACCCCATAGCATAGACTGCAAGCCTGACCATGCTCTCGGAGACTGCTTTAGCCCATACAAAGACTTCTTCAATTTATATACCGTCCCTGTTGCTTGTGAATTAGCAAAGCCTGGTGGAATCTCCATATACACCTCCTCCAAGAGATTCCTATACAAAAAGGCATTTTTGGCATCTAGCTGATGTAGTTTCCAATTGAAGTTGGCAGCATATGACACCAACACTCGCACAGTGCTCAACTTTGCTACTGGAGCAAATATCTTATCATAGTCGATACCATAAGTTTTGCTATAGCCTTTAGCAACCAATCTAGCCTTATACATGTCAATCATGCCCTCTAGAGTCTGCTTAATAGTATAAACCCATTTATATCAAACACCACGCTTCCCAGCTGGCAGTGGTACCAGCTCCCATGTGTCGTTCTTCTTCAAGGCCTGAAGTTCCTCCTGCATGGCACTCAACAAACTAGGATCTTACTTAGCTACCTTCCAGTTGTTAGGTACAAGCAATGAATCTAATGATTCAAGAAAGGACTTATATGCAGGTGGAGTGGATGCATATAAAATATAATGTGCAATATCAGTATCCTAACTGCCAAACTTAGCTGGAGGTTTTCCAATATTGACTATAGAAGTTCTACGAAGCAAGAAAGGAGTATTAGAAGCATCAGAGGAGGAATTGTTACCAGGTGACTCAGGTGGAAGGGCTGAAGAAGGTCCTAGAGAAGAGGGACTTGGGATATCATCTTTTGTGGGTACTGGCCTTAGCACAGAAGGAGGAAGCTCATGCTGCTCTTGCTGCTCATGCTCCCTAAATACTCTCAGCTCCTTCTGACTCTCGGTTACCCCTGAGACACCATCACTCCTCGGTGACTCAAAAGAATATGGAATCATACCAACCACGATGCCACTCGCATTCTTCCCCTCTCTACTAGCATTAGTAAAGCCATCCTCGAACAAGAAACTTAACTCCGTCTTCTCTCCATAAAATGGTTCAAACTCCCAGAAGGTCACGTCCATATTGAAAAACAGTCTTCTTTCAGTGGGACACCAACACTTGTATCCTTTCTGACTTGATTAGTAGCCCACAAAGATATATTTAACTGCTTGTGGATCAAGCTTGCTCACCATCATTCTGTGATCTCACATAAAATATGTGCAGCCAAACACTCTGGGTAAAATAATAAAAATATTAGAGCTCAAGAGCATCTCGCATGGTGTCTTCATCCCTAATACTCTTGACAGTATCATGTTAGTTAGATAAGCTATTATCATAACAGCCTCACTCCACAAGAACTTTGGCACATTCATTGTCAGCATCAAAGAACGTGCCACTTCTAGTAGATGCATATTCTTGCGTTTAGCCACCCCATTCTCAGCAAGAGTGTCTGGGCAAGTGGTTTGATGAAGAATTCCTTGACTAGAGATAAAATTAGCAAACACCTTATTGGTGTACTCAGTCCCATTATCTGTTCAAAGAATTTTCACATTTACTCTAAACTGGGTCTTCATATACGCCGAGAAGTCTTAAAAATATTTGTGCACCTCAGATTTTTGCTTCATCATGTAGATCCAGGTCATACATGAGTAGCAATCAATGAAGGTAACAAACCATCCGAATCCACTGATGGAAGTAGTAGTACATAGTCCCCAAACATCAGAAAATGAACAGGTGCAAATGGCTTAAGACTTCGAAGACCAACCATTTTATAATTAGAACGTGTATGCTTCCCAAGTTCACAAGCATTACAAAATAATATTTTTTGTCTACTTTATACATTATCTCAGGTTCTAACTTATTCAAACTATCAAAAGATAAATTATCCAATCTGCAGTGTTGAAGCATTGCTTCTATCTCTGGCCCACCACTAATAGTAGAAGCGAGCATTGCAGTCTCCCTGTCCAAGTACCAAAGGCCATCACGCCGATGCCAGTCCCAAGCCTCTTCCCCGTGGCCTTCTCCTAGAAAGAACACATATATCGATAAAAAAGAATAGTATAATTCAATTGATTAATGAGAGTGCTAACAGAAAGTAAGTTGTCCAAAAATGAATGAACATGCAAGACAGATGACAGGGTAACATATGAAGTACAATGGACCGAGTCAGTACCCCTGATGGATTGGAATGTCCCATCAGTAGTCTGAACTGTTTCGGGATGCATATGTTTGCTCGGATAATATAATACAAACTCACTAGATGCACCTGTGATATGCCTAGATGCACTTGAGTCTATGATCCAATCAGTATGAGATTTAGTGGATGCAAGTGCCTGAACCGGGATACTATTGCCCATATGAGCAGCGTAACCAGTAAAGTTATCAAGGTAGGTAGTGATAGCCAGATCCTGAGTAGCCTATTCCTTGCCCTTAGAACTCTCAACCTGAAGCTTGAATTGACATAGTTCCTCCAGCTTTTTCATCTAGCTCCAGTCATCTTGGTAGTGGTCTCCTCTGGCACAACTAGGTGAGCAACTCCCCAACCTCCATTCCCCCTGCCTCCTTGACCTGTACGTCCACCTCTCTGTCCTCTGCCTCCTCGACCACGACCAAAATTGCGGGGTTGAGGGCAGTTGTAACTGAGGTGCCCTTTCTTTCCGTAATTATAACACTCACTATCATCGCTGATGGGAGCACTAGGAATCACCAATGCCGAGCGGACAGCTGGTGAGGTCTCGCTTTTTATCACTTTATGTCTGATCTCCTCTTGCTCCAGCAACGCAACAGCCTCATCCAGTAATGAAAAAGATGGTAGATGACACATTACTGCCCTCCTAGTCTCAAATTGTGGGTTCAGACCCTTGAGAAAATAAGCCACACTCCTACGCTTAAAATACTATTTTTCAAGGAGAACATCTGACAGATTTTGCAATGATAGCGGATCATAGTGATCCAAGTCCGCCCATAAGCGACGTAGCTCTGCTGCATACTGGAGTATTGTCTTCTTCCCCTGTGTGGTAGCATCAATCTTTTTCTCAACTTCCATCATCATCATGACACTCCCATCTCCAGAGTATATTCCAGCCAATGTCGTCTAGACATCAGCTGCACTACAGATTGACTCCACCATCCCAACTATGGATGGAGATACATAAGTTAGCAGCCGAGAAACCACCAGAGAATTAAGGTTACTCCATGTGCTCCACTCAGCACTCGTCTTATCCTTTGGCTCATTGCACTCTTCCTTCACATATTTTTCAAGTCCCTTGGTCTGAAGGTTCAGCAGCGCCCTCCTAGACCAACTTAGGTAGTTTCTCGTCCCCTCAAGTTTGATTTCATTGGGCAGCAACTCTATCTTCTTTATCACCTGCGACGGTTCTGGTGCGGACACGATTGTCCTACTGGATGAGGTCTCCTCTAATTTATCCTGAAATACCCTGACCCCCCCCCTCCAGTATCTCTTTCAACTCCTGACTAGTCACAAGTGTTCCCATCTCCACAGTTGCACATAGGGACAAGATCAAACGCAACTCAAATACGTGTCGTGCGCCTACATGTGATCACGACTTTCTCCATCGATTTGTACACCCCAAACTCATACGGCATGAGAAATGCACGATGGATAGAATTTGCCGGAACAAGGGCTAGAAATAGAGATTTATGCAAAACTTTCCAGGAAGTATGCTCTCTAATCTCAGAACCCATGTTGATATCAAAATCAGAGGATCACACAAGAGTTCCTCACTGATTATCCACGATCCAACAACGGGTTTGACGACACCCGCAAGCAAACCCGCAGGGAACATCGACGACACCCGAGGGTGGGGAGGGAGGACTTCCACGTACAGAGGAAGGCGGCAGGGGGGGCTCAGAGGGAAAGAAAATTCTCCTTGTTTTTTTGAATTTTTTTTTGGGAAAAATGATTCAGACCTTTGGCTCTGATACCATGTAGAAAGGCTTAATTGATTTATTTCTCAAAGAGGGGTACATATATATAGGATGATGCTAGTCTCCTCCTTACTTTTTATCCAATGTGGGACTAAATAAGTTCTCATAACTCAAAATTTTTCAAAACATGTAAAACAAGAACAAATAAAAGGAGTAGTAGGGTCTCCTTCAACACCATTAACCTGAACGGTAGAGGTACCTAATCTTAAATCCATCATAATCCAATTAACCTATTTGCTACTAAATCCTCTGACCACAAATGTTTCTTAAAGAAATTCACATTCAACCTTGTCATAAGTTTCAAATTTTGTTTTGAGAAGACTTTCTTCAATTTTTTCTTTATGGCACATTTGAGCCATCTTTGAACTGTCATGTCACCATTCAATTAAACATGCCTTTAATAAAATCAATTTGTGTTTTATCAATAAAGATATATGAATAATTCCTCAATCTATTAGCCAAAACTTTCATCAATATCTTATTAAAAAAATTGAGAAGACTAAATTTAGTCTTTCATTATCTCCTATATGACTTTAGGAATTAATACAATAGAAGCATAATTAATCTTGGATAAGTCTACCTTTCCATCATAAAAATCTTTAAATTTTCAAACTAATCTTCCTTGACCTCTTCTCAGAAAACTTAATAAAAATATAGAAAACCCATCAGGTCTAGGAACCTTTTCACAATGAAAATAAAATAAAACCTTTTTAACTTCCTCCTAATTAAGCTTATATCCAGACTATTCAAATTATCATTTCTATAGTCACTCCAAAAATTGCTTAGGACAGTCCATTACTTCAGGACAGTCTAGGTTTTTATAATTTTTACTCAGGATAGTTCCAAATTTACTCAGGATAGCCCAGCCTTCCCTCTCTCCCACCCCTAAAATCTAACCATAATCCTAACCCCAACCCCAACCGCCGAAGGAGGAGGAGGAGGAGGAGGAGGAGGAGGAGGAGGAGGCGGAGGAGGGAGGAGGAGGAGGCGGATCATAATCTATCATCATCGAGGACTGTCAAAAAATTTGGACTAGTCTGACGCAATTTTTTCGGTAGCAAACTTGTAAATAACTAAAACTAAAATTTGGACTAGCCTAAGTAATTTGGAAGTGCCTATAGAATTAGCCTTCAAATTATATCTTCACTTGAATATATAATATTCCATTTTTTTAATAAGTTTGTAGACTAAGAGTATATTTTTACCCCTCGCATTAAATTCTTGTTAAAGGAGCTTGTAGAGCATATAAGAAGAATATTCTAGATAACTATATGATATAAAATATTTTTATATTTAAAATCTATCTTCATAAGTATATATATATATAGATAATAGACTAGAATATATATATATATATATATATATATGAGGAGGGATCTTGACGCGGATGGGAACTTAAACTAATCTATAATTATAGTTTGTAGGAGGTTTAACTAGTGAACAAGTTCTTTGTATTGATTAAACATGACATGGTGGAAGGAGACATAGTGATTGTTATTGGTTTTAAAATTAACTTGCACCACTTACCCGTAAGAGTACGATTCTGTCGCAAGCCTTCAAGAAAGGCACAAACTACGTCTACAAGGGATAGATCTTCATCATGTATTTGGACTCCTTAGGATATAGTGCACAACTCTTTGTCGAGGACGAAGACCGCATGCGCCACTTGCAAACATTATACTAGATCTGGATTTGACTTGGCTTTCAGAGGAGTCGATGTCGATTATTTGTCGTCGTAAATTTCTTATCTTTGGTGAATCGTTAATTGAGGAAAATTGTTCGAATGTTCCTCCAAGCGGAACAGCGGATCCTTTGGCGAAGATGTCGACAAGAATTTAGGATTATTTGTTTATCTTTTGAGTTACTTTGTGTTGAATGTATGGCTATAAAAAAAGCCAAAGAATTGTCGAAGGGGAGATGAATAAAAAAAAATTTATAAATTGAGTTTATATATGTTTGTGCGATGCCTAAGTAAATTAAACTTAATTTTCAAAACTTGTTTCATCTACCATAATCTTCTTTTGTGCGCTTTTTGTTAACACCTCTCGACATTGAATTTTGGCACGATTACGAGTTCTTTATTGCTCAAAGAAGTGCACAAATTTTTGGTATATTCCAAAAACTTACATTTAAGTTCATTGATAATCTTTGCATCTTGTGATAATTTTTGTAAAATTATATCAATAATTTTGTTCATAATTAGGAATCTCCTATAAACCCTAATTGTAAATTTGGATTAGTAACTTAAGTCCCCATCCTGCGTCATTATCTTTATTGTTATTTGTTTGTTATTTGGAGGTTAGTTTGGATATGAAGCTTAACCTCCTTAGGATTATTTGTTTATCTTTTGAGTTATTTTGTGTTGAATGTATGGCTATAAAAAGAGTCAAATAATTAGAATGGTGGTGAATAAAAAATTAAAAATTGAGTTTATATACGTTAGTGTGATGCCTAAGTAAATTAAACTTAATTTTTAAAACTTGTTTTATCTATCATAATCTTCTTCTGTGCACTCTTCGTCAACACCTCTCGACATTGGATTTTGTTATGATTATGAGTTCTTTATTGCTTAAAGAAGTGCACAGATTCTTGGTATATTCCAAAAATCTTACATTTAAGTTCATTAGTAAATCTGTGCATCTTTTGATATTTTTTGTGAAATTATATCAATATTATTTTCATAATTAAGAATCTAATATAAACCTTAATTATAAAATTGGATTAATTGAACTTAAGTCTTCATTTTGTGTCAGATCTGGATTTCTATTCTTAAACATCAATCCATGTTCTCTGAAATAGCAATCATTAGATTATATTTTTCGTTCGGAATAGATAACAATTTTGCGAAAAATTAAAAATAAATCGTACAATTTGCTATTGTTGTGTTGTTGTTGTTGTTGTTGTTGTTGTGAGGAAGGAGAGGACATGGGCAGAGTTGGTGGCTATGATATGGGTGAGCAGGTTGGGAAAGGAGAAATGAGAGCTATGTTGTTGGCTGTGTATGTGAGCAAAAGCTCAACTTCCTCTTTTTTCTTTAGTCCCACATCGGTTGGACCACTCCCCCCTTGTATGTATATATTAGTTCTTATTCATTGCTCTCTTAAAGATGTTGTGTGAGGAACCCCTTGGGCTATAATCATGCGCCGCCGCCGCCGCCCCCCGGCTCGGTTCAGTTCGGTTCGGTTTAGTTCGGCGCGCATAGCGGGTGCGGGTACGTGCCCATACTTGCGGGCGCCGATCCAATTTACTCTTCGGGTTCAGGCTGGGATCCAAAAATATTTTTGCTCCCTTTTATTTTTTGAACCGATTTGACTCATTCAAATTTTAAACGTTGGACATTTATTACTCCCTATGTCCAGGTTCATTTCCCACCTTTTAAACATGTGACAACTCCACAAATTTCCTTCTTCATTACTCATTAAACGCCTGGATTAATAGCATTTACTCTGTTGTCTGTAGTGAAGGCTTGGTTCTCTTCCTATATATTTGTTGAGGTTCTCATCTCAATGCTTACTACAGAAAATTCCTGTACATGAAATCTCTCTATCTCTCTCTCTCATTCTTCTCTCGTACCACATTCTATTCTCTAAATCATTGCTCTGGGCAGAGCTAAGTTCGGTCTCTCTCTCCGAGTTGTGTGCAACGAAGAGAACCCGGTAGTCAGGGGATTTTATCACTAGGAGATTCCGAGAAACGTTTGCACATAGACCTCGGATCAACTCTTAAGGCAGTGCTTCGTGCACGACTTCCCCGGAGGCCGGTAATATTTTTTTTCTCCTTTCTTCTCTTATCAAATTTCTGGATAATAACACACACACACACACACACACACACACACATATATATATATATATATATATATATATATATATATATATATATATATATATATATATATATATTAACATCAATCTAAGAGTTGAACCCGACATATTACAAAATAGTTTGTAGCATGATGTTAAATGTGTTGTAGGAATAATTTATATTCAATATTGCTACTGATTAGCACAGTAAATTTTTTACTTAATATTTTGTTATGAAATTGTGTTAAAATATTATGTAGCAAATTTGTATTAAATAACCCGCTATTTTTTATACACTGTGACAAACTATTTGGTAGTAAAATATTTATTAGTTTTGTATCTTAATTTGTTAGTTCTGTATCAAAGTTCTTTTATATATACATTAACTTTCAATTGCTGGATCATACATCTGAATCGATTGCTAGAACAAATAAACTTGTTTTTAGCTAGTCTAACATTAGTGTGTAGCAAATCTCTTAACAATATTACGTACATATAGGGTCAGCATACTTGTTCGTATTTTATATTCGGTGTTCAACTTAGTATAAAACCTACTGTCACCATAAGTTTTAATTGTTTTAAATCATATATTAATTAAGAATTGGTATTAGAAAATTATTGTTACTAAGGACTATTAACAGAATATTTTCCAGTACATATAATCTTGTGATTTAATTTAGCTACTGTAATTTAGTATTTGTAGCACATAAAATCTTGCTTAATATATATATACCATCATTGGTATTCATTGTTATTATTAGCTCAATATTTATATATTGTTAACTATAATATTGTTTATTTGTAACGACCTCAAGACAATCTCACTGCTCTCCAGTATTGAACAAATAATAGTTTAGTATAATTGCAAATCTCTTTGAGTCTGAATTCTAAAAGTAGAGATAAATTTGGGAACAAGCCGAAAGGGTCCTTCTGTCAACCGGATGTAAATTACCCTAAGCGACCCGGTATTTAAGTATCTTCGGACCACCGTTAGCTGAGAACCGGCCCCTACAGCTAACCCAAGTTAATCTATACTTAATAGACTAAAGATTTTAAGATTGATTAGGAAAATCACTTGAACTATTATTCTAAATCATTGGACATTATTATTGAGTAATTACGTATCTTTCAGTTTCAGACTTTTCTCATTAGCAACCATGACTGGCAAGGATGAGACTTTTACTGCTAAACCTACAAAGTTCAACGGTACCTACTTTAAGAGATGGCAAAGTCAGATAAAATTTTGGCTCACTACCTTAGGATTGATCTCATCCATTGATGGTTCCACATCAATCACAAATGACTCTGATGATACTGAGTCTGACATAGGAGTATCCAAGTCCTCTGGCTCCACTAGACCCAAGATCCCTAAGAAAATAGACTACTATTGCTTCCATAGAATTTTAAGTATTTTGTCAGAATCACTATATGACATATTCTTTGAATACAAAAGTGCTAAAGAACTTTGGGATGCCCTGGAAGATGAATATAGCTGTGATAATGCTGGAATTGAAAGATTCGATTTCTTCTCATTCAACAGATACTTTATGGTAGATAATAAACCTATGAATGACCAAATACATGAATTCCAAGAATACCTTAGGCATATTCAAGCCAAAGGCACTTTCTTCTCTACTGAGTATAAAATAGCCTGCTTAATAGACAAGCTTCCTTCCTCTTGGTCTGATGTCAAGAAAGACCTTATTCATACTCAAGGTGACCTTACCTTTACTCAAGTCTTAAAGAAAATTAGAACAGAAGAACAAATTAGGCTAAGGTATAACCCTAAGTCAGAGTCTAAAGCTAAGGTAAACCTAGTAGAATCCTAAGGCAAACCCAAGCCTCATCATCATCACAAACCCAAAAGGAACATCTTCAAGAAGAAGCAGAACCTTCAGCCTCAACACCAAAACCATCATCACCATAAACAAGAAACTTCGATCAGACTCAGGATCAGAAGAGATTTTATTTTGTTTGTGATAAAACAAACCATATGGTCATCAACTATTTCCATAGGAAGAAGGAAGTTGTCCAGACTTCTTACAAAGGGAAACGTCCAGCCAAACCAGAAGCAAACATGGTTCTCAACGGCTCTTCTAGTTCCTTCAGGTCTGTAAGCTATCAACCCTTAGTCAAAATTTTCTACCATTCTGATGATTGGTGGTTGGATTCTGGAGCTAATTTTCATGTTTTCTTTGATCGCTCCTATTTTTTAAACTATCAGGAATCAGGTGGAGGAGGTATAACCTTAGGAGATGGCTCAGCAGCACAGATTATAGGAAAAGGAAGAATAGATTTAAAAATGACATCAGAAAAAACTCTGACTCTTCATGATGTGTTGTATGTGTCGTCTATCAGAAGAAATTTAGTTAGTGGGTCTCTTCTTGTAGATTCAGGGTACAAGATTGTTATGGAGGTAAATAAAGTAGTATTTTCTAAGAATGACTCTTTTATTGGAAAATTATTTGTAAGAGATGGTCTTTTTATTTTGAGTACCATGAATAAAATTTCAGATCCTTCTTTTATTGTTTCCAATATAGAATCTTCAAATGTGTGGCACAGTAGATTAGGTCATGTGAATCTAGGTTCCCTAAGAAGGATGCTGAACTTAGATCTTATTCCTAAGACTCCAATAGATGATAAACACAGGTGTGAGATCTGTGTTCAGACCAAAAATACTAGGCTATATTTCAAATCTGTAGAAAGAAACTCTGACCTTCGAGCTAGTTCATAGTGATGTGTGTGACTCAAATAGGGTTTTAACTTGAGGCGATAGAAAATACTTTGTTACCTTTATAGATGATCATTCAAAGTATTGTTATACATATCTTCTCAAAACCAAAGATGAAGTTCTAGACAGATTTAAGGTCTATAAATCTGAAGCTGAGAACCAGTTAGAGAGAAAGATTAAGATACTTAGATCAGATCGTGGTGGAGAGTATACATCAAATAATATGACCAATTTCTGTGAAGAACACGGAATAATCTATAAGGCAACTGCTCCATATTCACCACAGTCCAACGGAGTTGCTGAAAGGAAGAATCGCACTCTATTAGACATGATGAATGCCATGCTCCTCAGCTCAGGTGCTCCCGATAATTTATGGGAAGAAGCATTATTATCTGCCTGTTACATCCTTAATAGGATTCCTAGTAAGTCTAATGATTAGACTCCCTATGAATTATAGAAATGTAGAGCTCCTAGGATCCTCTATCTCAAAGTTTGGGGATGTCTGGCTAAAATAGGAATTCTTGAACCTAAAAAGAGGAAGATTGGACCTAAGACTGTAGATGTTGTATTCATAGGATATGCCCAAGATAGCAATGCCAATAGATTTCTTGTTACTCACTCAGAAGTAAATGAAATCTCTAACAATACTATTATAGAAGCAAGAGATGCCGTTTACTTTGAGAATATATATCCTTTCAAAGATAGAATTTCTTCCTCTCCTTCCAACTCCTCTCTTACTCTGTCCACTAGCTCTCATGTTCAAATATCTAGTTCACAACCCAAACAAAATATAGAACCTAGAAGGAGTAAAAGAGAAAGAATTAAAAAGAACTTAGGAGAAGGTTTCTTCACTTTTTTGATAGAGGGTAATCCCTCAACTTATGAAGAAGCAATATCTTCTCTTGATGCCCCTTTCTGGAAGCCATTAACAGTGAGTATAACTCCATCATGGAGAACAATACTTGGTTTCTAGCAGACGTACCTTTAGGTAGTAAATCCATAGGTTGTAAGTAGATATTCAAAAAGAAACTTAGAGTCGATGGTACTATAGAGAAATACAAGGCAAGATTAGTAGCCAAAGGTTTTACCCAGAAAAAGGGATTAGATTATTTTGATACCTACTCACCTGTAGCTAGGATCACCTCTATCAGAACCCTTCTAGCCATAGCATACATTCATAATATACTAATCCACCAAATGGATGTAAAGACAGTATTTCTAAATGGGGACCTAGAGGAAGAAATCTACATGGAGCAACCTGAAAGTTTCATTGCTAAAGGCCAAGAAAAGAAAGTTTGCAGATTAGTTAAATCTCTTTATGGCCTAAAGCAATCTCCCAAGCAATGGCACAACAAATTTGACATAGTCATCTCAGAATATGGTTTTGTGCCAAATGAGTATGACAAATGTAAATACTCTAAAATTATAAATAAAAGTTATGTCATCTTATATTTGTATGTAGATGACATCCTTATTCTTGGATCATTACAAGAATTGATAATTAATATCAAGGACTATTTATCCAGCCAGTTTGATATGAAAGATCTAGGTGAAGCCAACTTGATTCTAGGTATGCAACTGTCCAAATACAAGGAGGGCTATACTCTATCATTAGCACACTCTATCGAGAAAATGCTAAATTTTTTGAGTATTTTGATAAGAAACATGCCCTTACTCCTTATGACAGTAGTGTTGTTCTCAAGAAGAATGAGGGTTCTCCCATGGAACAATACAGATATTCACAGATGATAGGTTCTCTCATGTATATATCAAACAGGACCAGACCTGATATTGCATTTGGTATTGGGAGACTAAGTAGATATACTTGTAACCCAAATCAGTTATATTGTACAGCATTAGAAAGAGTATTTAGATATCCTAGGGGTACTCTAGATTATATGTTGTACTATACTAGACACCCTGATATCATAGAAGGTTATTCAGATGCAAACTGGATAACTGACTCACATAATGTAAAATCTACTACTGGATATGTTTTCACTCTAGGAGGAGTTGCAATCTCCTGGGACTCATGTAAACAAACTATCATAGCTAAGAGTACAATGGACTCCGAAATGATAGCCTTGGACACTACATGTACATAAGTTGAATGGCTAAGAAATCTTATTATGCATATACATGTTTCTATTAGTCATGTTCCGGCAATTTCTATAAACTGTGATAATAAATCTGTTATGGTACTACTAAAGCATGATTATGTGAATGCTAAGATGAACAGGCACCTGCAGCTGCGCTTCAAGTCTATAAAGAGCCTATTGGGCAAATATGTGGTTCTTGACTATATAAAGTCAGAAAAGAACCTTGCAGACCACTTGACGAAGGGTCTGTCTAGGACTTTGATCCTAGAATCATTGAGGGGGATGGGGTTAAGCCCATAAGTAAAGTCACCAGCAGTAGCAACCCAACCGAGTCTGACTAGAGATCCCAAGAGGCCGGTTCAATGGGTAGGAACAAGCTGGACTTAGGTGACTTTTCTGGAACACTGACCCGAGATAAAAATTTCATTCTATAATGCCCAAGTGGTTGTACATGCGTACAATGATTCATCATCCCTATGGTGACAGTGTTCTTGAGTGATATGGTTAGGATGAGTTTTAAAACTCTTAATAGGTCCAAGCTGATATGCGGGGTTATCACCACCCTTAAGGACTTACCTATATGAGAGGTCGTGAAGGCCGCCACTATGGGACAGGGCGATCCCAGACAACTCTCATGAATTTGGAATAAGTGCGCATGGCCAACCAAAAGCGCCACCCGTTAGACCCGGAACCTTTAGCGTACTATGTGTGCTATTTTTCTGAATCTGGTAAAAGAAGTCTGATTCAAGGCATAGTCCATCAAACACTTCTTTAGACAAAGACAATAGTCACTAAGTGAGATTAAAGGCTGTAGTCCATCTCATCTATGCATAGTATATACCTGTCCAGATACTCTTCACTTTTAATTTTTTTTTGTCACTTCTATTTCGGAACTTGACCTTTTGGGGGAGGATTGTTGGCTGTGTATGTGAGCAAAAGCTCAAATTCCTCTTTTTCCTTTAGTCCCACATCTGTTGGACCACTCCCCCCTTGTATGTATATATTAGTTCTTCTTCATTGCTCTCTTAAATATGTTGTGTGGGGAACCCCTTGGGCCACACTCGTGCGCCGTCGCCGTCGCCGCCGCCCGGCCCGGCTCGGTTCGGTTACGTTCGGCACGCGTAACGGGTGCGGGTACGTGCCCACACCTGCGGGCGCCGAATGCCGATCCAATTTACTCTTCGGGTTCGGGCTGGGATCCAAAAATCTTTTTGCTCCCCTTTATTTTTTGAACCGATTTCACTCATTCAAATTTTAAATATTGGACATTTATTACTCCCTATGTCCAGGTTCATTTTTCACCTTTTAAACATGTGACATCTCCACAAATTTTCTTCTTCATTACTCATTAAATGCCTGGATTAATATCATTTACTCTGTTGTCTGTAGTGAAGGCTTGGTTCTCTCCCTATATATTTGTTGAGGTTCTCATCTCAATGCTTCCTACAAAATATTCTCCTACGTGAAATCTCTCACATTCTTCTCTCGTACCACATTATGTTATCTAAATTCTTGCTCTGGGCAGAGCTAAGTTCGGTCTCTCTCTCCGAGTTGTATGCAACGAAGGGAACCCGATAGTCAGGAGGTTTTACCACTAGGAGCTTCCGAGAAACGTCTGCACATAGACCTCGAATCAACTCTTAGGGCAGTGCTTCGTGCACGACTTTTCCGGAGGCCGGTAACATTTTTTTTTCCTCCTTTCTTCTCTTATCAAATTTCTGGATAATAACATATATATATATATATATATATATATATATATATATATATATATATATATATTAACATCATATGTTGTGTAATTCACGAGGAGAGGGGGGTAGGGTAGCTGATTGTGTCAAGGATGAAGGGAGAATTTTCAGTGGTATTAACCACGTGGCAGTGATGAATGATGAACATGTCCAATGATATAATGATACATAATAATATCTTACTATTTTTGGTAATCATATCTTAATGACATTTTATAATTTTTAATTTTTTTTGATATTATTATGTAATATTATATCATTGGACATGTTCACCATTCACCACTGTCACGTGGTAACTGTGTCCAACTGAATAATTTATTAGATGAAAGGAGGAGTTAGACGTTGATGGGGGCTTGGGGGTGGGGTTGCGGGGGTGCATGCTGCTTGTTAGTTGGGAGCAGAATAGGAGCAAAAGGCACATTACTATGCAATGCACAATAAGGAACCCTCCTATTGGTTGATGGGTTTAAAAGCAAGAGGGCATTAGATGGGATTTAGGAGTTGATAGAAAGAATGAAATTTAAATAAGGTACTACTTAATCGAGAATAATTAAAATAGCAAAAACGATATTAGTAATGCATACTAAATAATAATAATATTACACTTAACAATAACATAATAATAGTAATATTGATAGCATTAATAAAGACTTATTACAAGACAGTTTACAATTTCAAAGTCTTAAATACATGATTAAAGATGGAGAATTGGGGAAAAAAAAAGACCAAAAAGATCAAGGGTTTTACACGACTCTTTAATTTATAAATTAGTTTTTAATTCCTAAAAATAGTTTTAGAGTTCTTAAACTAATTGAACAATTCTATAAAAAATTCTAAGAATTCGAGAAAATATATTAGACTATTAAAAACCTATTTGAAAGGGATATAAAGAAATCTCAAACTCCTAAGGCTCAAGTCTCTCACAAGTTACAACCATATGGTTGAATGGGACAAAAATTCTCTCTTTGGAAGTGTTGTTTAAAACTAGTTCTAATATTGCTTATGGAACCCTCTCTCTGACACATGGCATCTAGACTAAGATTAGGGTCAAATAGAGGTATAAGTTTGGCCGGAGAGACAAGATTGGCCCCCAAAAAATTGAACCGTATTTGTACCCAGGATCGGCCCAACACAGCCCGTGTATTTGACACGTCGTGTCGGACTAGACAAAAAGAAATGGAATAGGAAGACACAACACAACATAGGACACGACTTGTTCCCGTGCCGGTGCTGGTCCGTCTACATTCGAGCTGGTGGCATTGTCAAATTCGTGGGGAAAAAAAAAGTGATTTTTCTTTTGGGTGAGCTGGAGCCCACCCAGCAAAAGCCTGGATCCGCCCCTGCTCCTCCGGATAAAAAATCTTTGAAATTTTGCAAACTTGGTTACTCTAATTAGCTTGACTATGATATTATGCTGTCTTATATTATATATTCATTTTTAATACTTCTTATTAAAACTTATATTATTTTGCAAACAATCAATAATACTGAGACAAGTGTCAGAAGAATCAAGTAATATGTTGTTGGAAACATGCATAAATGTTTATGGATCTTCAGAATACTTGAAATTGAAAAAGCCAAGTCAGTTCACCACCTCTTCTTCTTCTTTTTTCCTTTTTTCCACACAGAATCTGAGCATCATTCTGCCACAAAAGAAATGCTAGCTATGTGCTTTAACACAGGCAAGTCAAAACATTGTATTGAAGGAAAGAGTTGAATGGACGATCATATATGTTGAACAAAATTGCATATAATTTAAGGAACAAATCATAGTTTGTAGTGTCAGCCGATACCTATCCGATACTATTTGGCATGTCCCAATCCGATAGTGACCAATACCGACATTGAAGGTCTCTTTTCATTCAATTTAGCAACAACAACAAAAATTGAATGAAAAAGACCAATCAACAATGGTGTAAAAGCATACTAAGATAGTAAAAGCATGTAAAAAAAAAAACGTATATATCGCAAGTAATCCAATCGGCAAAAAATGACTACTATTTCATTCAACTCCAAAATTAGTAAGAAACAACCTAGGAAATACTTAAAACTATGCCTACAAGTATAAAATATTTTTCCTAAAAGTTCAATAATTTATTAATAAGTATTTGCTATCCGATACTCTGATCCGAAACCACCGATACTGATACTCATAGGAATGTTCCGATACCGATTCCGATACTGCGAACCTTGGAACATATACACAAAAATACAGTATATCATATACTAAGACAAGGGAAGTACAGTTTCTGATACTTATCATACAACAAGAAATACAATTCAGTATTTGCAGGCTCCATACCTGATCTTGACCCAAAAGTATCCTAACTTGAGAATAACTGGCAGCAACTGCACGGTTAGTAATCACTTTATCCAGCCACATTAAAGAACTCGACTAAAAAAACTTTACAAGCTTCCATATTCTCAGTATCCTCTAAAATTGTGTTTACTTTACAGATGGATAATAAGCATAAGCAAAGCTGCTGCTACTTCAAAAATTGTTGATCCTGACAGTTCTAAGATGCAATTGAGCAGGAGGTGGTGGCGGCTTCAGGAGCTCAAAGAAGTCGTCTTGTCGATGCAAAACGCAGGCAAGAGGTTCTGCGTAACCTACGCAGTTCAGCAGCAGCTAAACCCTGCAGCCATGTATTACTCTATTCCATCTGTTTTTTATTCCAATAAATATAATACGCTATTAATATCGTAAAGCTACATGAATAAGCATGTGGGAAACAAAATACCAGCTGACAGACTAAAGCAAGAATATGCAGTAATGATATAGCATACATGAAAGCAGAACTTTCTGAAGGATTCAAACTTGATGCACCATTCACATAGTTCAATAGTTTTAACATGACTAGCAGTTAGAATGTCTAATAATCTTCGATCCACCTAAAAGAACATATCATCCAAATGAAGACTAGCAGTGTTGGTAGAAGACATTTTCTTCAAATTATAGTTCCTTTGCCAATTCAAAGACTCTTAACAGAAATGAGGCAGTGAGGCACCTCATACAGGTCTGTCAGCATTTCCCTATCACTTTTACCCATGTTCAAATCGCATGTAAAGTTCTTCCTCCTTACATCTCATTCTTAGAGAGACCACCAAGAATTACGACCATTATGACCTGCCTTACTGATAAGTCAAATAGACACAAAATATCTAAATTCTTTAGCGGTATAGGAAACGATTATGAAGCTGATAAACTTGGAGACATCTGGATCTCACTACGATCCCTCTTGGAGACACAGTTCTTCCATTCGACTTTGTTAAGGGTCATGTTATCTATAAAGCTAACAAAAATCATATCCTTCTTTAAAACTTCAAACCATATTCTTCTAGGTCTACCTCTCGCCCTAGCGACTCTGTTAAGTACTCAGTGAGCATCTATTGGTCTGCATTGCAAATGTCGAAATCACTCTTCTTATTCAGCACTCTTCTTCCATTCGGCTCTGTTAAGGGTCATGTCATCTGTAAAGCTAACAAAAACCAAACCATATTCTTCTACGACTATCTCTAGTCCCAGTGACTATTAACTACTCAGTAAGCATCTATTGGTCTGCGATGCAAATGTCGAAACCACCTTAAGACGATTTTCTCTTATATTGGCCTCAATTAGCGTCACACCTCTAACTTCCCTAGATACACTCATTTCTTATCTTATCCTTAAAGGAAATCAATACCAAAGTCGGATACTATTTTGAACAAAACCTTTGACTCTATGTTACCAAGATCATATAATAGAAATTTCATTAAAATAAAAAGAGATGACAAGTTTGATTCGGTAACCCAGCTGCAAAGACCCAATATTTTAACAAACAACAAATTTAAAAAATTAATCATAAGTTCAATATCTCTATAGAATACATCTGATAAATCATATATCTTTATAGATTTCAGACTTTGATTATGTGGTGGGTGGGTGGGTGGGTGGGTGGGGTGGGAGTTTGAAACTGCATCTGACATGACAACTTTCAAGGAAAACACAGACCAAGAATATGCAGATTAGTTGAACTTCCCCAGGAAGTGCTAAACATGCTTCAGAGGATAAGCAAAGGTAAAGGGCAGCTCAAGATAAGAGCCAGCCAAACTTAGCTCTTGCGGTCGGTGAGAAGAGGTATAACCTCCCTGGCTGGGCGGAGGTCTCGGGATCAAACCGCGGGAGAGGTGTGGGGGCAGTGGGCCCAAATGGCATGCAACGCAGCGTGCGTAAATTCCAGTGCGTATCGCCGGGCATCTAAAAAAAAAAAATTAAAGAGACAATGACGAATCTGGCATAAACTTTATTCCCTAGCATTTCCCCCTTTCTTTTAACAGATTCAAATGCAGCTCTTTTGCATAATGTCTCACTGCAAACTTTATTCCCAGGCATATCCCCCTTTCTTTATATCATTCAGCTCTGCTATGATAAATTAGAATATATCCATCCATCCTCTTGACAGTTGGCTACTGCAGCAACCTTATTCATGGATCAAAATAACATGTGGCAGAGGAGAGTGCTGGAATTCATAGTTGATTGTTATGTATCTACTTATCTAACACTTCCGAGTTTGTTCTTATTCTCTGTATCTACTTATGCATCCATTCTTTTTGCCCTAGATAAGTCCGTAAAAGAAATCATAATATGATGAACTATATAAACAACATGGCACATTCCACTCCGAAAGACTTCAGAGCAAGGCCACAAGAAAAGGGAACAAGTAAAATTATTCTAGTAAATATGCAAGTGGTGATGAAATGAATCACCAGAAACAACAATAGATTCCGTCCCATCTTACAATCTTCTTAGCTTTCTTTATCTATATACATATCCATAACCATTCATATTAAGAGAAGAAAGTGAACAATAGATTCCTTCCATCTTAAAATCTTCTTAGCTTTCTTCATCTATATACATATCCAAAACTATTCATATTAAGAGAAGAAAGTGAACAGCCCTTTGCGTCAAGAATAAGTCTTTACAAAATATGTAAACCATAGTTTGCAGTATGGGCCGATACGGATCAGATACGTCCAATACCGATACGGCTTGACATGTCCCGATCTGATACTAACCGATACTGACATTGGAGGTATCTTTTCCGGTCAATTAGGAAAAAAAAATTAAACAAAAAAGACCGATCAAAAATTTGTAAAAGCATAATAAGGTTGTAAAAGCATGTAAAAGAAAAAAAAATCTATCGCATTTAAAACAATCGGCAAGGTTGACTACTATTTCATTCAATTTCAAAACTACTAAGAAACAACACTGGAAATACTTAAAAATTATGTCTAAATGCATAAATATAATTTCTAAAATGGTAATAATTTATTAACAATTATTTGTTTGCCGATACAAAAAAAATCTAATACTCCGATGCGAAACCACCACCGATACGAAACCACTGATACTGTTGATCCCGATACTCATAGAAATGGTGCGATACCTATTCCAATATCGATACTGCGAACTATGATGTAAACCCTGACGATAACTCATTGGCGTAGATGAAATAAATTTGCTACAGGCTATGTTGCACAGATACGCCTTGGGAAGACCGTACCCACACCCGTATCTGCACTCAAATCTGTATCGTATTGGAGATGATACTTCATCGCAATCATGTCGGATATGGCTTGTCTATGCCTTGCCTACTAAGGAATCCAAGACATAGTTGAAAGTGATTTGGCATGGTCGTGATCATACCAACTGTATCTCTTTCTAAGTGGTAAATGGTTAAGCCCAGTAGTTTTTTGTTTTGACCAGGAGCATTTGATTCACGCTAGAAGCGAGGCCAAAAGACAATAAGCTTTCAAGTGGGTTCAGGCAAGTACAAGCTAACAAACAGTTTAAGACGAACACTATTGGAAGTTTTTCGAACCTAGTTACTATCCAAAACATGCTTAAATACAGATTTATTAAGATGAATCGTATAAAATATGTATTAGATATGTTTTGTCTTTATATAGATGTGTCCGTGTTGAACCCGTATCCCAAAAATTTATAGATGGCATATTTTGAATGAGTCATGTCCATATCCTAATGATATGCATGCATGTCTATGCAATCTAGGCTAGAAGATAAGAGTACTGTAAGGGATGGTTTTGCCTATTTTGATAATATTCCTTTTGGTTTTCTTATCAATCCATATAATGTAGACAGGCAATCTACATTTATTTTTCCTAACTATGATCCCAATCAGTGAAATCTTGATATCATATATCTATCGAATACAGTACATTTAGAATATTCAAATTTTAGGAAAGGCATATAATAGATTATTACGTTTTTTTGGTTAAATAAAAAAGAAAATTGCCAGTTTTCCTTGCTCCTGATTAGGGTACACTCGAGGTCTTTCCAGTTAATTTAAGTGAAGGTTCAAATTAAAATTTTCTGATCCATTTTTAGAAAATGTTAACTAGGAGATAACTTGTAAATCCTTAAACTTTATACACAGCCATTGAAGAAGAAATGCCATATAGAAATTCACTCACTTCGAGTAAGAAGAAAAACTTTTCCATAAGTACACAATTAACATTGTCTATCAAAAAATTGGCCTTTCATTAGAATATTTTACCATAATTAAAAGAAGATACAAATGAAAGTCGTCAATCGATTATCATGGCAACAAGAGAAGCATAATTCAGAAGTTCAATATCTCTATAGCATACATCTGATAAATCATATATTTCAGTCTTTGATTTGGGGCATATATAGGTGGGTGTTGTCAAGGCAAGCGCAGCCACAAGTATCCATAGTAGTCAAACTTCCCCCCATAGTAGTCAAACTTCCCCAGCAAGAGAGAAATATGCTTCAGAGGATAAGCGCACGGAAAGGGCAGCTCAAGATAATAGCCAGCCAAACTTTATATTTTAGTGCCTCAAATTTAAAGAAACAATGATGAATCTGGCAGAATTTTCTTCCTGGCATTCCCCTTTTCTAAGAGATTCAAATGCAGCTCTTTTTCATTATATCTCACTGTAAACTGGACGCAAGTTCCAATGCCACATTTGGCACCTCCAGGTTCCAATTTAGAATGAAGACCCTCACGAAACTTCAGAACAGGACAATGAACTCGGAAATCTTCAACATTGACTTACCATTCAACTGTCCTGAGATAAATTAAGATATAACCGTCTTCTTACAGTTTATTTGTGGGTCAACCTTACTTATGGATAAAATGACATGTGATGGAGAGGGCATGCTGCAATTCATAGTTGATTATTCTGAATCTACTTATCCACTTTATACTTGGTTCCATATGCTTATGCATCCATGATGGAGGACTAATCAACACATGGGTCCAATTTTAAGATTTGAAAATTTGGACTTTTTGAGTTTATTTTTTTGGCGCACTTAATAACTTATGCACATGGGCTACACACAGGTAATGTTACATAATTACATTTTGCACATGAGTGCACATGGTTGACTTTTAGAATTAGTTATATTTATTAGTTTTATTATGATTAATTAAATTTAGAAACATGCTAGTTGGATTTTAGGATTAGTATTTCTAGGAGGCCAAGACTTCTATGGCCATATAATCTCAAGTCATTATAATACGATGAACTATATAAAGAACAAGGGACATTCCAGTCCTAAAACTTCAGAGCAATGTCATAGGAAAAGGAAGAAAGTAAAGATGATATGAATCATCAGAGTACAATACATTTTGACCGTCTTAAAATCTTCTTAGCTTTCTTTATCTATCTATATATCCATAACTATTCCTATTAAGAGAAGAAAGTGACATTTTTTTTGCGCCAAAGTAAATCAGTATAGCTAAATGAATAGACTATGTGTTGTTTAAGAATAAATATCTTTAAGAAGTATGAAAGTCCTGCACATAACTCCTTGGCGAAGATAACATATATATATATGTGCTAGAAGCTATGTTGCACGGATACTCCTTGGAAGGACATGCCTTGTCAATGTCTAGGCTCCTAATGGATCCAAAACATAGTTGAAAGTTATTTGACATGGTTGTGGTCATGCCAGCTGAGAGTAACATTTCTTTATAGTGTTTCTTACCTGATTATTACATGAAACATGCTTAAATAAAGATATGATTACGATTTAATGTACAAAATATGTATACAGATATGTTTTAAGTGTATATATAATTGTATACATGCCTTACCCGTATCCTGAATCGTATAAAAATGCCATATTTTGAATCTGTACCATATCCGTATCCAAATTTGTGTGTCTATGGAAGCTGGGCTAGAGGATAGAGTTGTGCAAGGGATGGTTTCATCTATTTAGAAAATTTTCCTTCTTGGTTTTCCTATCAATCCATAATGTAGACAAGGAATCTACTTTCTTTTTCCTAACTGAAATCCCTATTGGAGCAATCCTGAAATCATAGTGTAATGAATACAATACCTTTGAATTCCTTGACTGTTGATGCGCCGGTAACTGGATATTTCTTTTGAATTGACACCATTCAATTTGAAAAGGAAGTAAGGCACTAGTCTCCTGTTTTAGAATAAACTGCTATTGAATCCACAGCTAGTCTTTCTCTTCAGAAATTGGTCGGAAAGCTCTGTTCTAAAAGGCGGCCGCCTAGGCGCTAGGCGCTTGGTGCCCGTCCGATGTCCGCCTAGGCGCTAGGCACTTGGTGCCCGCCCGATGTCCGCCTAGGCGTCCGCCTAGTCCCCCTGACGCTCGACTATACATATTTTAGGGTTTCATGGACTTTTTCTGCAATTTTCAGTAGGTTTTTTAGATTTTATTTTATTTTATTGAACTGCCTAGATCTAGGCGGCCGCCTGGGCAGCCGTCTAGGCAGACTAGGCGCTAGGCGACAGCTGCCCGGCCGCCTAGCGCCTACCTCTTTTTACAACCTTGTCGGAAAGGCATAAAATAAGCAATAGTGCCCATCACCAAATTGGTCTTTCATTAGAATCTTTTACCATAATTAAGAAAAGGGACAAATGAAAATTGTCAAGACATCATCAAGTTAGGCAAAAAGTCTCATAGTTTTCAATTAAATAAAAACCAAAATGATGGACAAATAACTTTACATTTAGTCAAGAGAATGAAGACTTTAGCATTCAAGTCCTGAAGCAAAATAAAAAATGAGTATTTAAGTAATCTTATATGAGAAAACATCCTTGAGAATTATAGAACACTATTGAAGTTGAGGGCTGACCTCCAATCTTGTAGACGATTTCAGGAGAAATGACTTCTTTATTCTTTTAATTTGAAAGGCAGCAAACCAAAATACACCAAGCTACATCACATGTGAATGCAATTGTGGCTTCGTGGTGCATTATTCAACATATAAAAGATCCCGGACGGAAAAGGCAAAATAACCAAGAAAAATATTGAGATGAGTAGGAACTCCATAAAAGTAACCAAACCTGAATATGGTGTGAACCCTCTGATGACACCTACTCAGTTGAGACAGTCTTATACAACATTTTTTAGAGAATGACAGCATGCTAAACGTGCCTGCCAACTTATTAAGCCCATCATGGAGCATACAATTCTGTTTGGTTAACAATGAAAGTACCAACTCGGTTATACCTGCCATGATCAGTTCACATTTTGCCTCCCCGACTAGAGTCCAACTCCTTCCCCTAATTCCCTTCCAGTCATCGTTTACTGTTACTGCATTGAGCAAAGATGTAGACCGATTGTAGGATTATTCTGAAAGAGAGATGTATATACCCATCTGGATGCTAGGAAAACTCTATGATGATCCATCAAGACGTATATCTGGGTCATTTATATATCTTTCAGGGTGAAGACCATCAATGTGATCAAGTTACATGTAGAACAGCCTCGAAGAGACGTTATACGTAAATGCACTTTATGATCATTGAATGAAGATTTGTTTCTTCGACTATAGAACTGAGAGGATGTAGAAAGCTAATTCTCAAGTGTCTGCCAATGTGAGACTCTCTACAGGCTACAGTCTATTTCAACTTGTTAGAGCTCCACTGATTTTCTGAAGTAGGCTACAGGTATCCAATCTACTTCAACTTGTTAGAGCTCCACTGACATTCTGAAAATGCATTTCTGAAGTCCAAGATTCATGTGCACCAACAAAGCTGCAAGAAAAGATGATCGGTTTCTACCAGAAAGCTGCCGTGAACATAGAGTCTAGATAATTAAAACCTGCAGCCTGTATGGAAAAATGACCAAAAGTGAAGGGGACGATGATACTGCATTACTTCTTACCAATTCCAAACTCCAGTTTGTTTTGATAGGTACATCCATCTCGACACTAAGATGTGATTTCTAGGAAAAAAGTCAGGAATCAAAACCGACAACTGCTTGCCATGCACCACAAGAAATTGAGATGGAATCAGATTATGAGGACTATAGTCTCGGCGTAATGTCAATTTGACAAGGACTCTTTTGTGGAGATACAAGCTGTAGCTTTTTCAGAGAGCGGAATTCAAAGCCATGTCGCTTGCAAAATAGCCACAAGTCTTTAGCTCAGTCCCACGGTAGTGCCCGCGATCTACAAGTATGAACAACAGAAGATAACACTTGTGACAGCCAAAACCTCTTTCTATACCTAAACCAAGGGGACTTTAACACCTTTATGACGAGCAAATAAACCAATACTTCTGACTACCAAATATAGTCCCCATAAACTCACTACCTAACCCAGAAAGCACATGTACAGATTCCCACTCAACTATTAATTTCACCAGTCTTCTCACTTCCTTGAAGAGGTGGTTGAGTGTTGGTGCCTCCCCTTAGTTTTATGCCGGCTGCTATACTGATGTCCGCTCGATGAAGAGCCCAGCCCTGATGCTTGGCTAGCCCGCCTTGACGTTCGCCGCCTAGTTCCAGTGCCACCACTGCTGAGAACAGCCTTTGCAATGCTATCTGTAGCTGCGTCTCTTGCCCGTTGTGGCTTGATAGGCTGCTTGTTGATGTAAGTGAGATGTGGTAGGAGGCTGGAGACTGCCTTGCGGAGATGGTCATCACCAATATTGGTCTGGACTGGGTTTCCAATTAGGTTGAGAGCCAGAAGAGAGTTGTAGTTGGCTACAAGCTGCCCGAGGGCCTTGGTTGTTGCGATCTTATTGAAGCTCAAATCAAGGACTGTGAGCTTGAGGAGGCGGTGGAGCCCCTCAACATCGCTGATCTTGTTCCCAGCTAGGTAGAGCTCTTTGATGAGAGTGCAATTTGACAGTCCTGAGAGGTGAGCATAAACACAAACAGAACCAGATACGTAAATGGTATTCGGAATTCACAAAATGGATGACAAAAATTTGGACACATAAATAATATGATTCATTATAATTGTTTCTTTTTATTTTCCTGTTAGCCATGCCTTTTTTGCTCAAATGGGGTGAATTGTAGAGCCAATGTCCTATTCATCACGAAGGAACCACAGAGAAAGGTGAACAAAGGGCTAGAAATGTAAATAAATAAATTTGATCAGCTAATCGAATGGGTGAAATATTTGGAAGAAATGAAATAAAGTTACGGGGGCTTGCAAAATCAAGAAGGTGATTTATGTAGGCACAATTAAGGTACACATTATATGTTTGAGGAGTATGGATAATACTCATTTTGAATTTAAGTTTGATTCCCAAAAGTCTCATGTTAATAACATTCATAGTTGATCTGATTCTTGCAATGCTCATAAGTCGAATTAAACTCTTAGGAGAAATTTGGAATGGAAGTTGTACCTGACCAGGAAAAACTTTTACCATGATTTTGGCAAGTAAGTCCTTCGCTACTACATTGGTGTTTGATAAGCATTCTAACAAATAGACTTTGTTCTTAGCAGCTCAGTGTCAACCCACAGTTCACACTCCCATCAAAACCTTAATGGATCAGCTCAGGGGAATTCATTTTGGAGGGACAGCTTATGCACTTTCGGTATGCTATTCATGCAAGATCCAGAGATCAGTTACATGGTTATGACATCATGTTTAAGGTTTAAATATTTCAGAATCATGCTGTTTGGACTTTGCACTTAGTGTCAAGGGTATCCAACCCAGAAGCTTGGGCTTAGGTCTTTATTTTGCCTGTAGAGATTATGCAGACAATTGGTTTCTGTTGTTTACACCTTTTTCCGTTAATTTCACTTAAATGGAGCACAAGGTGAGTGTTAACTCTCACCATTTCTCTTTTAAAGTAAAAGTTTGCCATTTCTTTCTACTACTTTCTTCTCTCTTCAATAAATCAGAACAAGCTTGCATTATTCAAATATAACAAAGAGAAGAAATCCTCGCTTACCATGACCAATCCTTGATATCCGGTTATAGCTAAGATTAAGAACTCGCAACTTTGTCAGCTCCCTAAGCCCCTCAACCGCCCCAATTTTATTCCTCGACAGGTCCAGGGTGTGAAGGCTCCTCGGCAACGATCCCGAATTAATTTGAACTGCAAGAACATCAAAATTGCCAAATAGATATCCACACAAAGTTAGGAAGCATGGATGCTGTGTCCGTGTAGCCGTATCCATATTGCACCGTGCCGTATTCATGTTTGTGTAACATAGATGCCAACACAAAGATTCTTGAAGAAATTCAGAAAATTAATATACCTATAAAGTTGCCTGACAAGTTAACAGAGCGGAGGCCGGTGAAGGCCGAGATGGAAGGGACAACCTTGAGCCCCATGCCAGATATATGGGCCACCGACGAGAAAGAGTTCAGCGACTGTATCACATTGTTTGCCTGAACAACTTCTTCGGGCAGTCTCGGAATGGCATTACTCTTCCCCGAACTCTCCCCCGTCTCCGGAAAAACAAACCCACCTATCTCTTCATCCTCGTCGTCGTCTACCGGGAAAAACCGGCTCTCCTCCAGGCTATCCACCCACGCCCCGACCCTCCCCAGCGGCGAAGAGGACTCCGCCGAGAACGCGACCCACTGGTACTGCTGCTTCCCCGACTCCTCCATCTTCTTCTTCCCCTTATCCGGGGCCGGCTGCTCGAGCGTGTCCGACGAGTACCCAGCCCGCCGGTTCGTCGCCGATGATGAGGGGATTGGCGGGAGCGGGCCATGGAGGTTGCGGTGGCTCCAGAGGAACAGCCGCCACCATAGCTTCCGGCTCCTCGACGGGAGCACCTGGCTTGACGACCGCTTCTTCAGCATGACCCGGTCGGCACTAAAATCCGACCGCACCGAAGCCGGGCTCCCGCTCCTCTTCGGCTCCGCCGCCGTCTCCTCGTTGGGGAAGGTGAAAGGTCGCGCCTTTGCCGACCTCTTTGTCTCGATGTTCGAGCAAGAACGCTTCAGCGCCGGAGAGGACCCCCGGAGGGCGGCTGTGGGCCCGGTTCCGGGGTCGCTGACGTGGCCGCTCTGCGGAGGGAAGTCAGGGGTGGGGGTGGCGGTGGGGGTGGCGGTGGCGGTGGCGGCGACGGCGTCGTCCTCCTCCGCCGGTTGTTGGTCGGCTAGGGCCTGGAGGTAGAGGTCGGAGGCGTCGCGCTTCATCGAAAGGGTCTCGTCGTGCTCGTCGCCACCGTCGTAGTCGGACGGAAGGACCGGACCGGTCGGAGCAGCGGCGGCGGGTGGAGGGGCCGGTTTGTCCGGCGGGTTCTTGGCGGGTTCCGGATTCGGGTTGGGGCTGGGGGCCTTGGATCGCCTCTTCTTGCCGGCGAGGAGGGTGGAGAAGAAGCAGTTGAACCTCGCCATTGTTAGGGTTTGAGGAAATTTTTTGGGGAAAATTTATGCTACATGATGATGGTCGGTGGAAGAAGAAGAAGCAAAATGGAAGAAGAAGAATAATAAGAAGAAAGAAGAAGGAAAATGGAATCTTTGCTTTTGGAGTGTGTGTGTGTGGATGGGAGAGGACGGTGGAGAAGAGAGAATTTGTAAAACTTATATTTGGATTACGGAAATTTAGCATCCAAATTTCTATAAATTTCACAATTTAAAAAAATATGAAAAAATATCAAAACATAAAAAAATATTTTATATTTTTTAATATTATATTTCTAGAGAGAGACAAAAAGCAGACAAAGAGTGAGAGATAGACCAGAGAGAGACGTGAGAGAGAGGAGAGAAAGTGAGTGAGAGAGAGACGTGAGAGAGAGACGTGAGAGAGACCAGAGAGACGAGAGAGAGATCAGAGAGAGAGACGTAAGAGACGAAAAAATAATAATAATAAATAGAAAACGCCACTCTTGAGAAAACGTTTTTCCTAAGAGCATTTTTTATTTTTTATTATTATTATTATTTTCTAACGTCTGTTAACGACGAAAAAAATTAACGATAAAAATATAATATTAAAAAATATAAAACGTCCTTCCAATGGACGTTTTGATGTTTTTTTCGTAATTTTTTAAACTTTGATGCTTTAGATGGAATTTATATAAATTTGGATGCTCTGGATGAAAATTTTCGTTTAGATTATGTTTTTTTTTGGGTCTTTTTTAGATTATGTTCTTGAATAATTTGTAAAACTAATACAGAAAATTTCATACAGAGCAACAAAATTATAACAAATTCCACTCAAAGCATAGAAATTTAAAAATTTACAAATAACATCATAACGCCTATCCGAAGGGCGTTTCACAAGTTTCCAATTTTTTTCTTCGTTTGGACCGTCTGTTGCCGTTACAGCGCAAAAAAAAAAAAAAAAAAAAAAAAATTAGAAGAGAATAGCGTTTTCTAATATATATATTTTTTGCGCTCTCTCTCTCTCTCTCTCTCTCTCTCTCACGTTCCCTATCTCACTCTCGCTCGCTCTCTCTCTCACTCCCTAACACACTCTCTCTTTCTCTCTCTCTTACGTTCCCTCTCTCTCTCCCTCACATCTCTCACATACACTCTCAACTGTCCCTCTCTCTCTGTCTCTCTCAACTCTTTCTCTAACAACTCCCTCTCTTTATATGTCAACTCCCTCTCTCTCAACCCTCTCTCACTCTCATCCCTCTCTTTCTCTAACAACTCTCTCTCTCTCTCTCTCTCTCTCTCTCTCTCTCTCTCTCTCTCTCTGTGTGTGTGTCAACTCCCTCTCTGTCACTCTCAACCCTCTCCCTCTGTCACTCTCATCCCTCTCTCCCTCTCTTAACTCTCTCTCTCTCCCTGTCACTCTTTCCTATGTCACTCTTCCTCTCTCTTTTATGTACGCTATCTACACTAAAGCTAATACATGCACACGCACACTAGGTAACGTTTATCTGTACGCTAGGTAACGTTCAATTTTGTAACATTAAATTTGTAACATTTAAATGTAATTGGTTAAATTTATCTAATACCCTCTCTCTCTTACTCTCATTCTCTTTCCTCTCTCTCTGTCCCTCTCCCCCCCCCCCTCTCTCTCTCTCAACCTGTTACTCTCACCCTTTCACCCTCTCTTTACTCTCTGTGTCACTCTCATCCCTCTCTTTTCTCTCTCCATGTCACTCTTTCTTCTGTCATCCATTTTTTCTTTATGCTAGTATACTAGGTAATACAAGTCTATGTACAATAGGTAACGTTAAATTTGTAACGTTCAATTTGTAATATTTATATTTTAACGGTTAAATTTAGCTTATATATATAACTCATGCGTGTTTTGTATATCTCATTCACTCTTACTCTCTTTACCATATTTTTCTCATACAGGAAATAGCTTACAATCGGTGAATTCAGAAGGCAAATTCAAGTCAGAAGATACTTTCATCCATTATCTCCTACCATTTTTGCCTAAGTTATTTCCTGACATACCTTTGTAAGTCTCAATTCAGACGAAAGTTTATGACTATAGATCAAAATTTAGTAATAATTTTCTACCATGGAGGTATACTAGATGGATTATCTTACCATGGGTAATACTCATCTTATAACCACTTATCAAAATATCACTTTAGCTAGTTTGTGTAGTATTATTTTTGATCGTTTGTCCATAAGTTATGAATTTACAATAAGGTGGTTTTATGAAGATGCGTTGATAATAGTAGATTGTGAAGAAACCTGAAATTTTATTGTTCAAAGTAATTTAGTTTCATCTTGTATTAAAATTTACATCATTTCATCACTAGCAAATATCGACACAACTATCATTTCAAGTAGTGAACATTTTTATGATAACCAAGATTTTAATGTTGGTCCTAGTTGTATAAATCATACTGAAATTAACTCTGATACTGAAAACAATGATGTTGACGATGAAAACAGTGATGATTTGGTTGAAAATTTATATTACTACTTAGATGATAATGATGCTAATGTAGCTGGTTGCATTTTCGGGTTAATTGTTGGCAGACAATTTGATTCTCCTCAGGATTTTTGAAATTTTATTAGCGACCTAGCAATTATATATAAATTTAGTTGTTCATCTAATCATAACAATCATCAAAGAATAGTGTATACTTATGATTCTCCAAACTGTTGTTGGAGAGTATACGCTAAAGCTAATGGTGATGGTAGTACATTTAAAATTCGTACATTTGAAGGTAGACATTCATGCTTAGGTGGATTTACAGGAGGGCATCATCCACTAGCCACCACTGCATGTGTAAGAAATAAAATAATTGGTAAAATTAGAGATAACAACTCGTATAGTCCGGCACACATTGTACACGATATACTTAGAGAACATCGGATACATATTACATATTCCAAAGCTTGAAGAGCTAGGAAACTTGCATTATCTGATATTAACGACAGTTACATTGATGCATATGGTAGTCTTGAGAAATATTATTTTACAATTATGGAAATAAATTCCGGTAGCAAATATTTTTTAAAAATAGTAGAAAATAATGTCTTCCAAAGAATATTTATTTGTTTCAAGGCTTGTATGGATGGTTTCTTAAGTGGTTGTTTACCTATTAATTAGTATTGATGCTACTTTTCTTACATCTAGATTCCAAGGTAATTTATTTATTGCTTGTGCTCAATATCCAAACTAGCAACTATATCATATTGCTTATTGTGTTGCTGAGAATAAAAAAACTGAGTCGTGGACATGGTTTTTAAACTATTTGAAAATGTCTTTCGGAACTTATTTTGAACGGTGGGATAGTATTTCATTTATATCTGATTAGAAGAAATGATTAATTCGTGGAATGCGAACAGTTTTTCCAAACTCTTTCCACTTTTTTTGTATTCAACATTTTAAACAAAATTTAAAAAATCAGTGTCCTCGTACACCGATATATCTACAATGGTTAGACAAACTTGCCCTCGTACACCGACATATGGTTAGACAAACGTATCTACAATGGTTAGACAAAATTTAAAAAATCAGATATTAATACTTCGAACATTGTTGAATGTTTTAACAATTGGATTAAAAGTTTGCGTGACAAACCAATATCAACATTGCTTGATGGTATTAGAGCAAAAATAATAACACTTCACGACAAGCATCAAACAAATGCTGAAAAGATGGAAATCGAGTTTTGTCCAAGGATGATGAACACTATGGCACGTATTAGGCGAGAGTCACACCATTTTTAGTTATTGTGTTTTAATAACAATAAATTTGAAATATGGGATCATGAAATAAGTAGATGTTATGTGGTTGAACTAGACCGTAAATGTTGTACATGTAGTCGGTGGCAACATACTCTACTACCATGTGAACATGCTTACTTTACATGTCATTCTTCTAACGTACCAGTTGAAAGTTATTATCCTGTTGAATTTTCTGTTGCAACAATTAGAGCTGTATACATGCCATATATGGAACCGATTCTAGTCCCTTATACTCCTCAAAGTGAACCGATAAAAGGTCAAATTGGAGTACCACTTCTTGGGCATAGAGCTGGCAGACCGAAGAAGAATCGTATAATGACAAGAGAACCGTCGATAATAGATCTTCGTTGCAGTAATTGTGACGGGTTGTGACACAACAAAAGCAGTTGTAGAAACCAACCGAGGCAGTGAATATTATGATTGTATTTTTTAGAGTACTTATGATTCTAATTTTACGCTGTTATAATGTTATAATTGAAGTTGCTAAACTTTCGAATAAAATAAACATCATATTACTAAAATTTAAAGACCAACAAAATATTGTCATACATTTATTTATGGAGACCAACAAAATTACTAGCCCCTCTGTCATCCCTTTTATAATCTCTACGATCAACTCGCCTAAGACCTAGCCTATCTCTTATTTCCTCTGTACCCTCCGGTGGTGGCAAATATAAATGGAAGTCTAGATCAAGGCTGGCTGAGCCAAACAACGAAGTGCCAGTCTCCTGCAGGTAATAATTCTAATCTCAGTCATGAGAAGCAGCATGTGGCATGGCATCGTAACTCTTGTATGTGACCTCGTTGCTCTGGGATGTGCTCTCGTAACTCTGGGATGTGTCATTGTCATGGTGTGGCCTACTCTCGTAAGGTTGTGACATGCTAGCGTAAGGCTAAGAATATCCCTCGTAATGTTGTGGCATACCAACGTAAGGCTGTGACATGCCAGCGTAAGGCTACGAATATCCCTCGTAATGTTGTGGCATGCCAACATAAGGCTGTGACATGCCAGCGTAAGGCTGCGAAGTGCCCTCGTAATCTTGGGATGTTCTCTCACTAACCTATAAAATTTGTGCCTCTGCATTGCTCGAACCAGTTCCTCGATCACGTGTCATACGAGGACGTGCCTGTCACGACCCGATTCTGCGGAATCGTTGGGGCGTCCCCCAAATCGTGACCGTCGTGCGGGCCTGGGGTTGCGCCCGTACAAGGCTTTAATGTTTTGCATAACGAGCACATATTCAGAGTACGCAGATAAATTGAAACACATATTTGAAACATGGAAAGGTTCTCTTTATTTATAATGAACATCTATTACAAACTCTTGAACGAGTCAGCTAATTTGTCGCACGGGCTTACAAAAGTGTTGACACAAAATGAGATAGCAGTCATGTACATTACATCCCTTTACTAAACTTCAAAATGTATAGAGACCTCCGGGCTGGAGGACGGCTTTGCCACGGAGCTGCATTGTATATAAATTTGCAAGCTCCTTTTTTCAAGTACTTCAAAATACAGCGCGATCAGGATGCGCCTACAGCTGGACTGGATCGGGAAAGACGACTTTGGCTCCTCGCTCGGTTCGCCTTAGTACGGAGAACCTGTTTCAACGAGGGTCAGTATGTCTAAACATACTGGTGAAGGCGAGCTAACCCAACTATACCAATCAACACGTTGTTTTAATGAAGCATGTATATTTTTATGGGTTTCTATCTTGCCTTAGTTTATTTACAAGCAACAGTATATATGTATGATACTGAAATGAACCTGCCACCGTTTGGTGGATTTTACCTGCCCGTCTGAACGACCTGCATAATACTTACCATGCCTTCCCTGCCACGAAGACACAAGTTAGTTTGCAACAGATTTAAATATACAAGAGATCACTAGCTTATGCCATAATAGACGATATAGTCTTTGACAAGAATGGTATGCAACGAAAGTATAAGAGGCGTTGCAATCCATTCTGCCAATAACAAGAGACTAAACAATAGGTCTCGCCCGGACCGGATCGATGCCAGTGCCCCAGCATCGTCCGCGAGACCGTGACCCTGTGCACAAGTTGTCCGTGATCGAACGGTATGTTTGGAAGTTAACAATTTATGTAGTTGAGGAAACAAGAGTATAAGACAAGTAAGTACAAGACAAGCAAGTACAAGACAAGCAACAATTCATGATTTATTCCCAAACGAACAAGCATGCAATTAAGTACCCGTTCGTGAAGTTTATTGACAAGCATAATGTACCAAGTATATTCCCTTTTTATCTTGGTATCTTTTAGTTATTACTTGGTATCATTTGATCGGGGCAAAGAAGAATGCAAGATTATTAGTTGTGAAGACTGGAAGCAGGGCTAGCTAATCGGGTTGGTAGCCACTCACTTAAATTATTGGAAGGGAGAAGGAAAGAGGCGCTTCACGACTCCGCTCGCAAGCCGCCTACTGCTCGTTCACCTGCATCACGAACAGCTCGATCAATACTCCTTTCTCTCTTTCCAATCTCGGAATTGAAGCGCAATTCAATGAACGAAAATAATGAAACTCATCGAAACCGTTCAAGAAAAATAAGCAAATCCCAAAACTAACTCAAAGCACGAAAGCAACAAGCGACATCGAAATCCGAGGCAATAAAAGATAGCAGCGGAGAGGTCCCTCCTGACTCTGCCGCTAAATCGATCCCGGGGGCACGGTCCACTGAATATGGGAATTGATTCCGAAGAAGCAAATCTATAACGAGGACGAGTTCTTGTTTCAATCTATCCCGATCGAACGATACCGTCTTGTGTTTCTTAGTCGCGCTCTCTGCACCGGGAGAACGGAGTGCTACAGTGCCTGCCTCTGTCTCACGAAGCCTATCGGATGGCTGTCTGGTATATCGAGTGGAGTAAAACAGGGACTCAGTGGTATATCGAGCATTTTGATATAGGTAGGCCAGCTACCCAATACACTGCTGATCAACGGATCATGTCGGTGTAGAAGCATAAAAAGTACGCCTATGAACGATGGTACATCTAAAGGAACAGTATCGTACTACTCAACAAAAGAAGTAGTGGTATACACCATGATTTCAAAGCAGTGGCGTACTCCAGCAGCGTACTGAGCCACCATTTATCTTTATCATAGCAGTGTAGAAATATTGGTGTTCTTCTCATCCATGTATTATGGCCATGTCCTCCCCCCCCCACCCAAAATATTTAATGTAATAAAATTGACAGTTGACAGGCTGGCACAACAGTCGAGGATATCAAGGCACTAAATGCAGAGGATTTCTAAGTCCGCAGACCCAGGTTGTTGTTTAGCGACCAAATAAAGCCACTGCTTCGTCACCATACGCTAAAGTCATTACCCTGTCTTAGTATGCCAGGGTTTTCACTCCATTTCAGTATGTCAGGGTTGTTACTCCACTTCATACACAAAGGATGTTACTTTATTCAAGTATGCAGATGAGTTCTCTTTGCCAGAGTACGCCAATAGGTCATCCTTGGCGTAGTATGCTGACATTACCATGTCGAACAAAGCCGCCACTAACACATTGGTCGAGAAGATTAGTCATTTAATGCAGAAGATTTGTTGCCACGCCTACCTAGGTTGTCGTTTAACAATCAAAGTTGATATCTCAGTTCGAGTACGTCGCCAATGCTACTTTATTATAGTTCACCAATAGTGCTATTTCAAATAGAGGATGCCATTGATGTTATCTCTTTTGAACACGCCCACGTTGATGCTTTAGCAATACTAGGCTGACAACACTAACACTCACTGAATACGCCAACATTGGTTCTTCAACTTGAGTACGCCAGCATTCATATGACAGAAAGAATACACCAGCATGGCTATCTTCTTCAAAGTACGCCATCATGGTTATCCTCTTCAAAGTACGTCAGCATGGCTATTACTCTCCAACAATACGTCTATGCCAATAACTGACGGTGAATGATTATGATGAGATATTTCTTATACCATGTTTCTCGTGAACAGTGTACAAATAACTGCCTCTATGACCTGAGCCTTCCTCGCATAGGAAGCCATGTGTCAGGTCATCAGTGATTTGTGCACTCACTATCCAGAACGTAGGCTGCATATTTTCAAAATATACGTGTACCACAACAAACATTATAAACACGGTGCATATTTCTCGTGCGTAGCATGAAACATTATAAATATGGGATCAGCATATCCATTAAAGGAGGAAGAAGAAAATGAGCTCTTGATGCAAGTTTGATCAAAGCTCTCTCATTGGTAGATTCTCCAAATCATTCAAGTGCTTCCAAAGCATCTCCTTAGTGTTTAGTAGTCAAAGGAGTAAAGTAATCGACCGTAGATTAGATCTCAACAACTATACTTCCCCCGAATTATTGTATTTAGATTCTTGTATATGATCTTTCGTACTTGCTTTCTTTTCTTAGTTTGTAATACAAAGTTTTGTATAAACTTTTGTTCATGGCAAATAGCCGGCATGAGTGAGGTGGAATACGGATAATACAGATACACTTTACTGCAATACTAAAGTGGTATCGTTTTATCAACATTTATTTGACACATTGAATGCATTAGATATAAGTTATATATATTTAATTCAATTTATCTTCTTAATTTGTTACTTACGTTTAAAAATTTAATTATTGTTTTAATGTCAAATAGGTTAAATGGTATACTGAAAGTGTACCATAACGCATGTTGGATAGTTCAATTGAAGCTAGTAAGCATATATTATTTTAGGGCTATTTGATATTATCCCCCTCTTAGATTAGATATATTGATATTACCCTTGTTAGATTAAAAAGTGAGAATACCCCCCGGAAAGTGTCGTTAAAAACTCTTTAACGACCCTTTCAAAACTCATTAATGACACTTTCAGATTTTTAATGACACTTTCAGGGGGTATTATCAACTTTTAATCTAAAGAGGGCAATATCAATATACCTAATCTAAGAGAGGGTAATATCAAATAGCCCTATATTTTATATCATCTACCATGGTAATATCGTGTTTCATCCGGCTGATCGCATTATGTGACAGTTCGGGATGAAACAGTTGATACCCGAGGAGCCTTTGTCTTTAGGTCGTTGTAGAGCTACTATCGATGCATGACTCTGCTCATTTTTCCAGGATGGGAGAACAGATTTACCACGCATGTCATGGAACACATGTGCCAACCGATTGAATCACAAGCAGATTATAAGTTATTCCCAGAATAAACCTGTATTCTTAATAAGTTTAATGTTTGGCATGTTATAATAGATTTATGTTTGATTTTTGTAGGGCTTGGTAGTGAATGGTTTATATGATGGTACGGAACCCCGCACGTGAATGCAAAATCGACGCCATCAATATGAAGAGCCTCAGATCCAATATCGAGCTCTGGATGATATGACCTTGTATTTGAGGAGTAGACAAGTAGATGTAGTGGTATGTGTTATAATTTTAGTTATATGAATTATAATCTATACGCATGTCATTTAGTATGAATATAATTTCAGTTACAAAATATGGAAGAGTTGTCCCAAGACCCGCTTGTAGATCCACGTGAGTTGTTGGAAACATCTGTCAATTATCTCAGTCAACCATATAGGGCCCCGATTCTTCCATTGCAGGTCCCTAAAGATCATCATGTTGGCATTGTCAAATAGAGACGTGCATGTCCCTGTAGGCCATATGGCCGTCGGACTGACCGACAAGCAGAGGAGGGGACGTCACAGGCACGTACCCCACAGATGGACAAAGAGGCGGACGAGGGGACGTAACATCCTGGTGTCTCACAGATGGACCGAGAGGCAGGCGAGGGGACGTCACGGCCTGGTGGTGACTACTGCTGGGATTATTACATGCAGATGGCTACTTCTTCTTCTATATTTGGTGCACCAGAGTTAGATCCAGCTACTCAGTTATATATGACTCAAACAACGCCGATGTAGACACATGAGACTGATGAATGGGAACCATTGCCAGGGAGAGAGTGGAGGATACAGAAGCAAGAAGAAATAGACTTGGTCTTCGGCCAAGGCCTCGTAGGTATTATGACAGGATGGCTAGAGGCAGAGAATAAAAATCTTGTATCATGAACATGTTTTATTTTTTTCTAAATGTATGAACAAATAATGGCATGCACACATTTTATTTCACTCTAAATTTTTGCAACATTTGGGATGAACAAATAATGGTTTATTACTCTCTAATTTTAATCAATTTAAATTACAATAAAATTTAGAAAAAATTACACAAAAATAAGATTACAATGGAAATTATACAAAAAATTATTGCGTCGGTTGGCGTGTACATTTTCTTCTGTTATATTCCAAGCCACCACAATTGTTGTAATGAAGATCTTTAGTTCCCAGCTCCCTTGCTATGAAACGATTCTTTTTAGGTTTGCCAGCTCTACATCCAACATTTGGTACTCTAATTTTACCTCTTACCAATTCACTTTGAGGAGTGTATGGGGATGAAATCGATTCCATACATGGCGCATAAACACTTTTAAACTGTTCAATAGAAAAGTGAGCAGGATAATAACTTTCAATTTGTAAATTTTTAGCCTGACATGCAAAGTAAGCATGTACACATGGTAAAAGAATGTGTTGCCAATGAAAACATGTACACGTATTATTTTCTAAATGTACCACATAACATTTATTTGTTCCATGATCAAATATTTCAAATATAAAACAATTATTACTCAACATTTGAAAATGGTCTCTCTTTTTATGCGTGCCATTGTTTGAAGCATCCTTGGACAAAAGGCACTTTTTATATTTTTAACATTTCGCCGATGCTTGTCATGAATTGTTATAATTTTTGCTCTAATACCATCAAGCAATGTTGTTATTGGTTTATCACACAAATTCTTAATCTAATTATTAGAACTTTCAGCAATATTCGATGTGTTAATATCAAGTCTAGGACATGGTGCATAAGCTGTTATCCAATGTGTAAAATTATAATTTTTATCGTTTGTACCAACAATCCAATTAAAGACATTAATATCTGCTGATTTTATTATTTCAAACCATTCATTCGCATCCACCATATTATAAGACCGAGCAAGTTTATCTAGTCATTCTTAAAATTTTGGTCTACCACTACATTGTTTTCTCATATTTTGTTTAAAATGCTGAATGCAAAAAAATATGGAGAGTTTGGAAAAATATCATGCACTCCACGAATTAATCCTTTTTGCTTATCTGATATAAATGAAATACTATCCCACCCGTCAAAATAACTTTCAAAAGAATTTTTTTAATTATTTAAAAACTATATCCAGGAATCAGTATTCTTATTTTCAGCAATACAATAAGCAATATGATATAATTGGTAGTTAGGATCATGAGCACAAGCGATAAATAAATTACCTTAAGATCTAGATGTAAGAAAAGTTGTATCAATACTAATTATAGGTAAACAACCACTTAAAATATCATCATGCATGCCTTCAAATAAATAAATATTCTTTGAAATATATTATTTTCTATTGTCTTTAGAAAATATTTGCTACCGGGATTTATTTTCATAATTGTAAAACAATATTTTTTGAGACTACCATATGCATCGGTATAACTACCATTAATATCAGATAATGTAAGTTCTTTTGCTCTCCAAGATTTATAATATGTACTCGATGCTCTCTAAATATGTCATTTACAATATGTAATGCACTATAATAACTGTTATCTCTAATTTTACTAATTATTTTATCTCTAATCCATGCAGTAGTAGCTTGTGGATGACGTCCACTTGTTTATCCACCTGTACATGAATGTCGAGATTCGAATATATTAATCACAAACCTTTCGCTGTTACCAAATGCCTTAGCATATACTCTCCAAGAACAATCTGGAGAGTTACAAATATATACAATTCTTGTAGAATTGTTCCATTTAGCTCTACAACTAAAATTATGAAGAATTGTTAAATTACTAATAAAATTTCTAAATGTATAAGAAGAAGAAAAATCTTGTCCAACAGATAATTCAGAGGTGCTAACATCTAAATTATCATCATTACTAGGTAAATAATAATCTAAATCTTTGACTAAGTCATCATTATTTTCTTTGTCAACGTTTTCTTCGACTAAATCTATTTGGTTTGATAAGCTAGGACCAACAATTTTTTTTGGCTATTATTAAAAGGTTGACTACTATGAATTTATATGTGTCAATATTTGGTAATACCGGATTAATATAAATATTTATATAAGATGAACCTAAATTACTTTGAACAATAAATTTTTATGCTTCTTCACTATCTATTACCATAAAATGATCTATATAAATTCACCTTATTATGAATTCATAAGTAATAAAAAACATTCTACAATAATATTTTGTAAATCATATAATGTGGTATTCTGATACGTAGATATAAGATAAGTTGTATCTCCTTTGTAAGATAATTCATTCAGCGTACCTTCATGGTAGCAAATTAGTGTTAGAATTTGATCCATAACTAAAACTTTGGGTATTAGAACAAATAGCTTCACTAAGAATTGCTGAAAGAAAATTGCTTCTGTTGTGGTTGGAACTTCAGTGATAGGAGCTTCACTAGAGAATGATGGTATACAACTTCTTTGTTTTTATGAGGTGTAGGTGGGAAAAACAAGTTTCTGAGTTTGAAACGTGGCTATATATGTGTTTATATATATATTTGCATTTTTTTTCTATCCATTGTTAAAAATTGTAACCATTGTAAAAGTATAATATAGCCGTTGTAAAAAATTGTAACCATTAGAAAATTTTCTATCCCAAACTCTAAAATGTCCTTAAAATAGGCATTTAGAGCATAAACGCACATAAAAAGGGCATTTATGTGTCATTCATTAAAAATGCAACTAATATGATTTTTAAAAAAAATTATGTGCTAATTATTATTTAAAACCAGTGGAGTATTTAATAAAATCCTAAGGGCGTTTTTGGGCCTAAACTTAAAAATGCCCTTAAAAAGGGCGTTTCTATTTTTTATACGCAATTATGAAACTTTTATGCTCTGGAGGTAATTTTATAAACTTTCTATGCTGTATACGCAATTTTCTGATTTGTAACTACTTAGTTTCCGAAGAGGAATATTTTTGTCATTTTTATATTATTAAATTCTTATGAATAATTATTGTATCTATATTATTTATTGATTAGTGGACTAGCCTATTGATTAGACTTAGTGCTAGTGAGTCTAAGTGAACCTAACTAGACTTGATTTGACCCATTGATTCAATTAACTTGACTAGTCATGGTTTAATTAGTTTCTCATTAGAGCAAGGATATAATATTCCATTGGTTGTAGTGATGCTTTATTTAATTAATTAGATTCCATTCATGACAAATGGAGAGGGAAAAACTTGACATTTTGGGCATGACCAAACCCTACTATAAGAGATAAGTTTAATTAGGATTCCTCCATTCATTTTATTTTATTCCTTAGCCTCCACCTTCACCAAAACCCTAGATCCCCAAATTCATCAATCCCTCCACCAAATCCCACTCAATTTCACCTCATTCCCTACTCATTTTCATTATCAAGGATGCCTAGAAGCTTGGATTGCAAGGAGCACTACTTGAGTGGAGGTTCGAGGAGCTTGTGTCCATTTTGTATCCACCCTAAGGAATTTTCATTGGAATTTAACTCCCAATAGATATAACCCCATTTACCTTCAATTTCATGATTAATTTATAGTATTAGACACTTAGAAACCCTTCCATGGCTAAGGACTACCTATAGGGAGAATAACTAGGTCATAAGGAGGCATATTGTGATAGTTACATTGACTTTTATGGCCAAATTGGAGAAAATTCTAGTTTGGACCATTAGGTATTTGTAAGAATGTTTCTATAGTGAATTTAGAAAGAGATTCATGATTTGGAAGGGCGTACGTGTCCATAATTGGATACGGAGAGTGTGTATCATGATACGTCGTGATACGGTATCGTAGGAGGGGTATTTGCATGTGTAGTGGGCTTTAGCATGCCAAATTCTATTAATTGGATTTAATTAGCTAAAATATATGTTATATATATTAGTTATAGTATATTAGATGTGTTCATGGGGTTTTGGGAGTGTATCGTAGTGTTTTGAGTGTGTATCACGAGTGTATCATGAGCTATTGGTGTGTATCGTGATGTGTGCACACCAAGTGTTTGGTATAAGTATTGTTGTGTGTGTTTGTGTTCATATAAATATAGAGTGTATTGGGGTGGTGGTAATTGGTATCAAGGAAGTATGGTGGATCATGTAATACTCTAGTGTACTAGTAATAATAGAAGTGCATGCTAGGTGTACTTGGTCTCAAGAGTCATGGGGTGTATCAGGGAGTTGGATCATGAGCAGCGAGTATAGTGCTCTTGTGTGCTAGTGTGGAAACTTGTGTTTGGGTGTGAAACATGTGTGGATGTGTGAGTGTGGTGAATACAAGAAGAGCATTGTATGTTCTCGAGTAGGTGTGCAGTAGTGTGGTTCAGGTGAAGGAATGGCTGGGGGATGTCTTGTTGCAGGTAGAATGGGGATTATTTTCAGATTCGTACACAGACCTGGGGGTTGCAGTGGAGGTCTCTGTTCTATACAACAATAGCAGTAGGGGATCATGGTAGTATTAGTTGGTTGTTGATGAGGGTGAATGTCAATAAGTTGAGAAGAGGGAGGAATGATGAAGCACAGCAGCAGTTGAAAAGAAGTTGGGTGTTGTTCATGGAGTGAGGGTGATGGACTAGGTGGAGCATCAGTTCATAACTGATGAAGAGTCAAGGGCTCGGGTATCAGATACTGAAGGTATAAGAACAAGCAGCAGCAGCACAAGGAAGCTTTAGCAGCAATTAGGTGATGTAGTGAGTGTTGTTTAGAGTATCAGTATTTTCTTCCAGAAAGTGGTGGGCAGTAGGATATCTGTGCAAGCCTGGAGAGTATTGATAATTAGATAACTTGTGTCTAGATATGAGTGAATGTTAGTATGAGAGGTTGATGTGCAGGCCAGAGTGTGGGATGAGTGCTGTACTAGTGTAAGGAAATGTTGGGTATTCCTTGAACTTGTATGAGTGCTTGGGTTTAAGTGAAGGAAGGGGAATTGGAGTATATTTTAGTCTCAGTGACAGATGAGGGATCTTAGTGGGTGTCCATGGATGCATTGAGTGGTGTCAAGTGCACACTGCAAGAAGTGCTGCAGGTTGTGTGCTTTAGAGCACTGTAAAAGGTAGCAGTCAACAGTGTAGAGGGAGTATCAGAGTTATATATATATGTGTGGGAGCTCAGTTTTGGGGTACTTCTAGTGAGAGGATGAGTTCCTGCAGTGGGAAGTAGCAGTTACTGCAGAACTCAAGGGCTCGGGTTCTGGTTGCTTGGGGGAGAACTACAGTTTTTGCAACAAGAGCAAGTAATGATGGATGATATGCTGTTTTTACAGCAGGCTTTGAGAGGGTGTAGAGGATATCCTGTGTGCAAATGCGAGCCAAATTGATGTGTGTAAGTACAAGAAATTGCATTTTTAGCCTAAACTGAAGTCGTGACAAGAATCGCAAAGATAATCCAAAAGTCCCCCAATTATCTTATTTGATGGAGGACAGTTCAAGTTCCGGTTAGATTGGTCAAGTTGGGACTGGACATTAAGTTCTATTTATTAGGATTAAATAAACTAAAATAAAATGGACCACCCTCAAATACCCCTCGCAGAAAGACACTTGCCAAAAAGGATGATATGAACCAAAATGGGCTGCTTAGTTCAGTATCAGCCCCATATTATTAGTAAAATATATGCAGAAGGTCCAGTCTTAAGAGTATCAGTCTTATGAGAGAAATGAGAAGTAGAAGATGGCATTAGGAAGCTATGGAGAGTGAAGCAATGGCCTTAGAAGCAGTAGTAGGGAGTGTAGCAGTAGCAGTAGAGCTAATTCTCGGTAGAAGAGGGGTATCAGAGCTCATTCTCAGTGAAGAGGAGTATCAGGGCTACCACTTGTCTGTATCAGATCATTCCTCATTTATTTAGCCGAGTCACTATCCAACTTAGTCAAACAAGTCGCCAACTCAACCAATCACCATTGCCAGCTCATTCAATCAAATTAGTCAGTCAATATAGTTAGTTACTGATTAGTGGTGAGGGATACCCTCAACATTCCAACATACCTAACATGAAAATTTTCTTCCGTCATCCAACTGGAAATCTCAACTCCTGGCTGCTACTAACTAACTAGGAACTCAAGTTCGGATACTCTGATACTTCACCACAATGATTACTCAGTGACTGATATTCAAGTGGTAACGCATAAAAATGCCCTCCACTACTACATATTTCAATTCATCATCACCTTGAGCAATAAACTCTGATACCTATTGGTTATGCTACTAATACTTGATGGTTGGAAAACTTGAAGTAGACATGCACCTTGGCTGGGTACAACTACTGCTAGTATTACTTTGCTCCTCATTAGTCATTGTAAGTGCTCTAAGAGAGTGGGTACTTATCAATAACCAATTGTTCAGTGCATAGACTCGGTGAAATAATTAGGATCGTATCACATATAGGATCTAGACTTGGACTCCATAGTACATGATGAAAAATCCACCCTAACTGTCATGTCAAGGGATACCCTCAACATTCAAACATACCTATCAGGAAAATTTTCTTTTGGTTAATCATTTAAATTATTTCTAATCATGAAAATTTCTAACATAACTAAGTTTTTTAGAAAACAAAATATGGTACATATATGTTTGCATATATTTTTTAGTCTTCAAAGATACATGTCATTCTTTTAGTATATATTTTGTTTACTTAATTTTTTTTTTTTAATTTTTGTTTGCAGGATCACATGGACAACCAGGCATATTTTTTGGGAAGACATTCATATCATGAGATTTATCATCATTTTGGATAAACTAATATATATAACGAAAATATACATTATTATAGTCTAATATTTTGGGAATACATTCAACTCATGTGTTTTTGTTTACATTATAGTTGTATACAGTACGATTGTTGAATACAATACGTTTCTTCTTGAATGAGTTATTTGAAGTTGTTGAGACATTAGATTATTTGAAGTTGTTAAGACATTATATCGGATATCATGTTGCATGTACGTCAACTTATTGCTCTTTGTTCTCAAGTTGTTTGAATACAAATTTCAATGTTTATAAGTTATTTTCGAAATATTTATCTATGATGGAAAATATATGCAAAAAATATATTATTTCTTACGATAAATTAATATAAAAATATAAATTAGCTTTCGCAACATTAAATTATATAGCATAAGTATTTTTATATTTGGCTACATTAGCTTTCGCGATATTAAAATTATGTTGCAGGAAGTATTTTTATATTTGGCTACACTATCCTTTCCCGACATGTGTTATGTTGCCAATGTATCACCTTTCTGCGACACACAACACACATGTCACGAAAGTCATTTTATTAAAAAATACATGACATGTCGCCAAAAGTGGATAACCTTCTGCGACAATGTCACTATCCAATTCTAAAAATAGGATTTTATTTTATTTTAATTTGGTAAATTGTGTATTGATCATAAATATTTGTATTAATATTTAATTAGATGCATGCATTTATTTTTATTAGTTGTTTTAGGATTTTGGCTAGTGGACCTTTGTCAGACCCAACCAACACCCTTGTCAGACTTATTTATTGGTTTAGAGTAGTTATTTATATTCTAATTAGTTAGTTGGAGTGATTAGGGTTTAGTTAGAATGCGTTTGGAACCCTAAACCTAAAACTCTAGTTTGGAAGACTTAAGTTGAGTGTATTGTGGTCTTTGTGTTAGGCTTCAAACCCTAACCCTAACTTTTCCTACATGGTCGGCCCCCCTCCCTTCCTTTTCATTTCTTTTCCTTTCATTTCCTCCCTCCATTCTCTTTCCTTACTTCCTTAATTTACTTTTCTCCATTCCAAGTAAGTAATTCCACCTTCCCTCTCTTCCTTCATTTACTTCTCTCATTAATGCAAACCCTAATCTTCTATTCTTTCTAATCTAGGTGTGTAGAGCCTAAATTTGGTGTAGAAGCTTGGTTTGGAGGCTTGGAGGCTTGGAGGCTTGGTGTGGTGAATTCTAGGATTTTTGGAGACTTTAGCCTTGGAATTTTAACTCCCAAGAGGTAAACCCTAACTTTTCTCTTAGTAATCACTATAATATAGTGTAATTAGTAGTTTAGAACCTTCCTAGATCTTAGGGCTACCCATGGGAGAAAGTTAGAACTTGTTTGGATGTGTTTGGAGACTTTGACATTAGAATTTATGTCAATTTTGGGTAAAATCCAAGATTGGCCCAATTTTGGGTGTTGTCCTAGGTTAGACGGACCTAGGTAGACATACTTGGTTGTCTTGAGGGTAAGTACGTATTTCCGTTCGGACACGTGAGGTCGTATCGCGGAGTTTTGGACGTTTCGGACGATTTAGGGTTTTCCTTCTCCGTGGGTTCCACGTGCATGTGGAATTTTGCCACGGACCTAGAATCGGAGAGTTAGCATTTTTGTGAGGTTTTAGACATCGATTAGAACTCGTGGGTAAATTTTGGGTCGATTCTGATTAGGTTTGGCGTGCGTTTCGCGAGGTATCGCAAGCCGCACTCCAAGTATTCGTCGAAATGACCAAATGGCCATTTCGACTTGGTTTCTAGGTTTCGGGCTTGTGCGCGGGTTGGTTTAGCCTTGGGGAATGTGTATTAGAGTTTTCAAATATATATATATATATATATATATATATATATATGTGTGTGTGTGTGTGTGTGTGTGTGTGTGATTGTGTGTGTGTGCGTATATATATATATATATATATATATATATATATATATATATATATATATATATATATGTGTGTGTGTGCGTAGATATATATTTGGATGTGTGTTTGAGTGAGTGAGTGATAAGGTGAGTGAGTGAGTGAGGTAGAGGGAGAGAGCAGCAGCAGCAGCAGGTAGCCGTAGCAGCAGTAGCAGCAGCAGCAACAGTTGGCAGTAGCAGTAGCAGCAGCAGCAGCAGTTGGCAGTAGCAGCAGCAGCAGTTAGCAATAGCCGCAGCAACAACAGGTAGTAGCAGCAACAGCAATAACCCCCTCTTTAGCTGCTAGCTATGAGATGAGAGAGAGATTATATATATATATATATATATATATATATATATATATATATATATATATATATATATATATATATATATTGATGTTTACATATAGTAGTATATATAAGTATATATAGATAGTTAGCTAGTTAGTTAGATTTAGAGAGGGATAAGGCTAGAGGTATCTCAATACCTTGAGATATCAAGGTATTGAAGGTAACTTGAGATACTCAAGGTAATGGGTATCAGGGCGAGGTTTTGGGCTTTTGCCTAGGAATGGGGTTAGAGTTGGTTATATATATATATATATATATATATATATATATATATATATATATATATATATATTTAGGATATATATTAGTTGGTTTAGATGGGGTATATAGCATAGGTTGATATATCGGATACCGAGGGTATCCCGGTATCTCAAATAGGCGAGTTTGAGGGTTTACTAGCTTAATGAGCTAGTTTTGACCTAGAATTTTAGGGGCACCCTAGTTTGACCTAGAGTTGACCGTGATTGCCCCGGTTGACCGCCAAAGTCAACCTTTGACCTAGTTTCGGCCTAAAGTTGACTTTTTGGACCCATGGTTGACTTTTAACCCAGATTTTACCGGTTTGACCCATTTGACCTAGAACAATCCTAGAAGCATGTTTTTAATTATTTTATATCTATTTAACTCTTTAGAACCCCGTTTAACCTTGCTTTTTGTAATAGGTCTTTGCGATGCCAGTCCGGATCTCGATCCTTACCAGTTGCTTAGGACGTCAGGAGAGTACCTACCTCTGATTGTTTCCATTTCATGATAGCGTATATATCACATATTCTAGAACTGTTAATACTTGATTCTGACATATTATTTCATGAGCTGGTACTAGTTGGATCCCGTCATGAGATTTTATCCCCCTTACCATGTTCAGCGGGTACTCTATCACGTGTATTTCATCATGTGCTTCGAGTATTGATTCTCATGTGCTTCATGTACTTCGTGTGCTCTCGCTTTCATGTGCGCGAGTTATTTATCATGTAAGTAGTGTATCGTGGTTGGATCCAAGAGTATTAGTGGGGGAGGGGAATAGAAGTTGGTTATGTGATCAAATCCAAATAGTATTCATGTGTATGTCGGTTATGCAACTCACGCATAACGGAGTTATCGTAGAATAAATCATGTGCAACCCAAGCCGATCATATAACGAACTTGTGCTTAAGTCACTTAGCTAGTATTCCTATTTTCTCACATGCAGTTACTTCTCTACTACTTGTATTATTCTCCAGTTTTTATATTACAGTTACTTTATCAGTTCTACCATGTATTTACTTTCCTGTGCATCTTGTATTCTTTTCTATTGCTAGTCATATACACCTTACCATGTATTTGGAGTTGCTTTCAGAGTTATGTACTTCGCTCTAATCCTAACTAGATATATTTTTCCAGAGGATCCTAAGGACTTTTGCCCGACTTACTACTGGCCAGGTGTCGACGATTATTGCGACCCTGAGATAGAGGAGGAGCCCGTCCCAGCTGAGGAGACGCCGCTAGCGCCCTAGTATAGCTAGGTGGGTTTCACTGGGTTTGTTTCCAGTTGGTTTTGGATTACTGTATTATTTATTTTGCTGCTACCGTGAGATGTTGTAGACTCTTAGACTTGGACTGTATATTTTGGATATTGTACTTGCTCTCTTTGGTTCCTTATTTCTTTTGTTGATATCTTATCGTGCTTTTACTCTTCCCCTAGTTATTGTGATTGAGTTTATATTTATATTGTTATGTTGTCCTCCTTTTGGAGAGGTTATCTGGACAGGTTATTGTGAGATATAGATAGTTGTGACCTAGAACGGACCTAGACATCGTTCTACTGTCGATTCTGCGGTGTAAGCTGGACGTACCCACGACTCATGCCCGATTTTCTGGGTGCGGGTCGTGACAACGTTTTTGGTGGTGGCCCATACAGGTCTAGTTTGTAGGTCTACCTGCGATAGGATATAGGATATAGGCTGAGAGAGAGTGTGCTCAACCACAACTAGGACCCTTCCTGATCTTTTGCTATCTTTAATTTTTCTGAAATTATTTTCTTTTGAAATATTATTGTCCTTCCTTGATGATATCGTATCTTGCAACGTATTGACTTCTTTTGATCTGTGTTCAGGATACCTCTGAAGACACGGTCTCACCGTACTGTTCCAGCAGCTGCCACCGAGAGGTCTGCTACCTCTCGTCCTGCTCGACTTCAGGCAGCTGCTACCGCTCCACTCACCACTCCTGCGATTGAGGGAGCATCTGCTTCTCTCAGAGATTCTCCTCCACCAGTCGATCCGAGAGCTACCCCTGTTGTTCCGGTGGAACCTCTTCTACCACCTCCTGTACCGGTAGATGCTGCCCAGTTGTTCGCGGTCTTCAGGGAGATGATGGACGCAAAGCACCGACATGTAGACGTGATGAGGTTGGGCATTGTGAATGCCCACTAGGTGGCCATGATGGCAGTAGACAGAGTGGCTCAAATCCAGCCACAGGCAGAGCAGGCACAGCATCCTAGGCCGGGCAACATCATTGACTTCCAGAGGATGCGGCCCAATGAGTTCCGGGGTACAGAGGGGATCCTGTACGCGGATGACTGGATCGAGCATATCGAGGGGATCTTCAGGCTGGCACTGATCCCAGACAACATGCAGATAGAGGCAGCGGGCACCCAGATGTTCGATCTTGCCCTTACTTGGTACCGTACTAACACGAGGATAGCGGTACCAGGACTTACTTGGGAGGCTTTCAAGAAGCTTTTCAAGGAGAAGTTCTTTCTGGATGTGGCTCTCAGTGCCTTGGAGAGCCAGTTTGAGGCACTCGTCCAGGGGAGCATGCTGGTGGACGAGTATGCAGCAAAGTTCTGCCGTCTTGGCAAATTTGTAGAGGGTTTGAGCGAGGCAACGAAGGCGCGAAAGTTTCACAAGGGTTTGATCATGGCGGTCAAGTCCTTGACTAGGAGTGACCGCGAGGCGAACTTCGAGAAGATTGTGAGTGATGCTTAGAGGTCCGAGGACAACTTGGAGCTGAAGTCCAAGAGGAGTAAAGATGCTTTCGGAGTAAGCAGCAGTGCGGGCCCAACCAAGAGGCCCCATTTCCAGCAGGCGAGGCTGTTCCAGCAGACTCAGCAGCACCAGGGTCAGGGTCGTGTGCCTTTCCAGCAGGCACCCCAGCAGCAGAGGCAGGGACAGCAGCAGGGTCCGAGGCAGCCCATCACTTGCCCTTTTTGTAGGAAGCCGGGGCACGGATGGGACATTTACAGAAAGAGGCTAGGCAGATGCTTGTTATGTGGTACAACAGATCACCAGTTGGGGGATTGCCCTTCAGCACTCGCTCGTACAACTCAGGGCAGAGGAGCCACTTAGAGGGGACCAGTCAGAGCACCTGCAGTACAGCAGAGAGGACAACCTTTGCAGACTCAACAACAGAGGTTTGCCCAGCACCAGCAGCAACATAAAGGAGGACAGCAAGGGCGAGCTTTTGCCTTGACCGTAGAGGAGGCCGAGCTCGTTGGTGATGTGATCTCAGGTTCTGTTCTTCTTGATTCTATTTCAGCACTTGCTTTATTTGATTTCGGTGCTTCCTATTACTTTATGTCTGTATCTTTTGCTATTAGACACCATCTTGTTGCTGAACCTTTAGCTTGACTCTGAAAGATCACGACCAGGGGTGGCATCATCCTAGTCAGTGATGTCTGCAAAGACCGAAGAGTTACCTTGGGCGGCCGGGAGTTGAGTGTGTGCCTACTCGTAATGCCACTTCCGAGCTACGATATTGTACTCGGGATGGATTGGTTGAGTATGCACAGTGCTAGTATAGATTATCGTGGAGGCAGAGTGTTGTTTAGTCCGCCGGGAGAGCCAAAGTTTGAGTTTTCCAGAGGAGCAGAGGAGCAAAGCGAGGGAGTCTTCTGCAGAGCCCTGGTGGTAGAGCAGAGGTTACCACAGCCATTATTAGCGGAGTTCATGGATGTCTTTCCGGAGGAGTTGCCAGGGTTACCTCCAGACAGAGATATGGAGTTCTCTATAGACTTGGTGCCAGGCGCGAAGCCGATATCCCAGCACGTCTATCGAGTTAGCAACAGTGAGCTGGTAGAGTTGAAGAAAATAGGTAGATGAGCTTCAGGACAAGTAATTTATCAGATCTAGTTCTTCTCCGTGGGGTGCTCCGGTACTTTTTGTGCCGAAGAAGGATGGGTCAATACGGATGTGTATCGACTACAGGGCTTTGAACAACCGTACAATCAAGAAAAAGTATCTGCTGCCGCGTATTGATGATCTCTTTGACCAGTTGAGCGGAGCGAGGGTGTTTTTCAGGATTGATCTGAGGACAGGCTACCACCAGGTGAAGGTCAGGAGGGAGGATATTCCGAAGACGGCTTTTTGGACCAGGTATGGACAGTATGAGTTCATGGTGATGCCGTTTAGGTTGACTAATGCCTCGACAGTGTTCATGAATCTGATGAACAAGGTGTTCCATCAGCATCTGGACAAGTTTATGGTAGTGTTTATAGATGACATCTTGGTGTATTCGAAGACCCCAGAGGACCATGAGGAGCATCTGAGGATAGTGCTGGAGACTCTCAGAAAGGAGAAGCTTTATGAAAAGCTTTCAAAGTAAGAGTTCTTCCTTGACAAGGTTGAATTCCTTGGTCATGTGGTGACAAGAGAGGGGATCTCGGTAGATCCGAGGAAGATCATGGCAGTTGAGGCATGGAGTACTCCGAGTTCAGTAGCAGAGGTCAGGAGTTTCCTGGGGCTGGCAGGTTACTACAGGAGATTTGTTCAGGATTTTTCCCGGATTGTAGAGCCTTGTCTAGGCTAACCCGGAAGGACATGGAGTTTGTTTGGTCAGAGGAGTGCCAGGTCACCTTTGATGAGCTGAAGAGGAGGTTGACGACAGCTCCAGTGTTGACGTTACCATTAGGGTCTAGAGGATTCACTATCTATAGTGATGCATCGGGGAAGGGTCTGGGTTGTGTGTTACAGCAGAATGGGAGGGTGATTGCCTATGCTTCCAGGCAATTACGTTCTCATGAAAAGAACTACCCTACCCACGATTTGGAGTTGGCAGTGATCATCTTTGCTCTGAAGTTATAGAAACACTATTTATACGGAGAGCGTGTGGAGATCTTCACTGACCACAAGAGCTTAAAGTATGTATTTACCCAAAAAGAGCTGAACATGAGGCAGAAGAGATGGTTGGAGTTGATGAAAGACTTTGACATATTATTGTAGTACCATCCAAGGAAGGCGAACGTAGTTGCGGATGCGCTGAGCAGGTATCCGGCAGCTATATGCCTGACTATAGATCGTTATCTTCTGACAGATCTAGAGAGCTTGGGCATTGAGGTGATAGTGCTTGGAGTTGAGATGCAGATGTGGGGACTGCAGATTCAGTCAGAGTTGATAGACCGGATCAGGGATACACAGTTTGAGAATGAGTCCCTGAGGAGCATCAGGGCGCAGGTACATATTGGATTATCAGATGACTTCACCATTGCTGATGATGGTTCATTACGGCACAGTACCAGGTTGTGTGTGCCGAGTGGGTCGTTACGCCAGGAGGTTCTTCAGGAGGTGCATCGATCCCAGTACTCTATGCATCCAGGTGCCAACAAGATGTATAGAGATCTGAGAGAGCATGTATGGTGGTACGCACTACCAGAAAAAGTCAAATTAGCGACGTCTAAAAACATCGCTAAATAACCAAAAATCGTCGCTAATTAGGTTTAGCGACGTTTCAAAGCAGTCGGAAAACACCAAGTCGCTAAAACAAAAAACGTCGCTAAACGTCGCTATGCCGACGTTTTTAGCGACTTTAATGTGTCGCTAAATTTAGCGACGTTTTGCGACGCCAAGTCACTAAAAAGCGACGTTTAAAAAAGTTGCTAAATGTCACTGATTAGCGACATCAATCGCGACGTTACACCGACGTCTTTAATGACCTGGCTATACTGCCATGTCAGCAATTGGCGACGTTTAGCGACGTTATTAGCGACGTCATTAGCGACGTCCTTAGCGACATTTTACAGCATTGCTAAATAGCGACGTAATTAGCGACGTAAATTAACGTTGCTAAACATCGCTAAACGTCGCTAATAACGTCGCTAATTTTTAAAAAAAAATAAAAAAATAATGTGCAGAAGCAAACATTGGTGATTCCCTGCAGTTTTACATCATCTTCATCATACACACCAACATGATTCAATCTAGTTAACTATATAATCCAATTAAATTAAAGACCACAAGAAGTATCAATCCAATTAAATGTGGATAACTATATAATCCAATTAAGTTAACTAAAAAATTAAAGACCACAAGAAGCATCATACATCATGTCTATTGTTGAAGTATCAATAATTCATAAATAATAATAAAAATAACTATACTACTACGGATCTGCAGGAGGCTGACCAGCGGCACGCTTGAAGGATAATAACTCCTCATACTCGTCCCGTGGAATCGACACCGATGTCGATGGAGAAGGCAATGACGTTGGTGGAGGCCGTGCCCGCTCCAAGTCTGCGAGTCGCTGGTTGTAAGAATTCAGGGTAGATAACAGCCTCGTACTGCTATCACCCATTGAATCCTGCATCCTCGTCAGGTTCTCGCCCATCGATAGCTGTGACGCATGCATCCTCGTCAGCTTCTCGCCCATCGATAGCTGTGACGCCTGCAGCTCCATGATGTTGCGATCATTGGAGGCTCTAATATCATTTGTCAATTCTCGTAGCTCCGTCATGCTGCGGTCGAGCATATCCAATCGTGCGATGAGCATCGGATCGTCCGCCTGCGGCTGGGACCGGGACTGGTCCTCCATACTTCGCAGCAAGTCGTCACGGAGAGACGCAATCTGACGGTCAACGGCCTCCTGGACGGCCTCCTGGACTCTGGCCGACAACTGCGAGGGCTGCGACTGCGAGGGGTGTGTGGAATGCACAGCTGTCGGGGAGGCCCTAGATGACTGCGTCGCAACCAGGGCGCCATAGGAGCCCGTACCGTAGTACGTACCCCTCTGGAGACCATCAGCTACGGTCACCCACAGGTCGTCCGCCGACGGAGATGGACCGGGCTGCGACGAAGCACCAGCCTCTCCAGGTGTAGGTGCACTAGCAGTCGCCCGCTCACGAAGCCTAAGATACTCGGCCTAGAAAAGGTTTGGAAACTCAATAATTGCCTAAGTTATATTAAAATAAACACAAAGTAAAGTAATACTTACATAGGTCTGTGAGGCCCTCTCATCAATGAGATTTCCGTCCTTGCGATGGGTGGCCAAGAAGACGGTCACCATGTTTGCATCCTCACCCCTCTGTACCTGTTAAAAATATATTTTTTATTACTAAACTTAAATATTTTTTCCAAGTACCATTTTATGGTACTTATATTAAAATAATATATTTTAAAAGAAAAAACATACCAAACGACGGAAATGTTCCGTCATCGGAATCGAGCCACCACACCACTTGGCAGCATTCTACCTAGCCGCCTTGGCCTTCTTAGACCTTTCCTTGTAGCTCGTATCGTCGAATCTAGCCCTCATCGCAGTCCACTGCTCAGGCGTGATCCAACCTTGGATCGGTTTTCCAGCACGATCACGAGCCTTCTGGTCATCCAGAGCATCTCGGATAAGCTTGGCGGCAACGGTAGAAAAGAGCCGCTCGATCAACTCGGCCCGGTGCGAAGGATAAAAATACGTTTGCTATAATAAATAATTCATTAAGTTAGCATCACGAATTTGCATAAATTAGAGGATTTATTTAATATACTTTTACCTGGAAGTGCGCAAACCAGAACGCCTTCCTCTCCTCCGGAGCCTCAGAGTAGTTGATCCAAGGGCCACCGTAGTTGTTCCTCAGAAATTGGCCCAGGCGTCTCTGAACCGACGATGGACGATATCTATACAGAAATAATAATTTAGATTACTGAAAAAGTCAATATACGATGAATAAAGAGGAACACAAATATATACTAAACCATCTAATTGACTTACTTTGTACCGTCGGCCCAAATCTCTGTCCTCGTCTCCTCTGGTGGTGCGCATGGAGGATCTTGCTGATGTTAGGACAACGTCGGCACGACCTCCTCTACATGCTCATCTGTCTCCATGGTTCCGTCAGCAGGAGGAACGCTGGACGAGGGAGTACTATCACGCCTGGAACTACTCGTCCCAGGAGTGATGCCACGCAACGTCGTCGCAGTCGGAGATGTGACTGGTCGATATACTGGAGTACTGGGCGACGATGATCCGGAACCAACAGTAGGCAGTACCGGAGTGGCACTCTGTCTACCTCGGGACCTGCCGAATCCTCCGCGTCGTCCTGTCATATCTGATAACAACATATGATGAATATAGAGAAACACAAATATATACTACATTCTACAGTCGAAATGTGATACATATCTCAAAGCATTATACAGTCAAAATATAATACATATATTCGTTAATGTCAACATCTACTTCTACATGCAATATTTACAGTCCAAATACAGTTACATTCTACATGGAATATTTTATATTTTCAATCATCTTCAGAAAATTCATCTTGTTCGCCTTCCTCGTCCTGCTCTTCCTCTTCCTCGTCTTCACTTTCATCTACTTCGTCGTCCTCTTCGGATAATTCTACATCTTCTACATTATTACTCGTATAATGAGTAACTTCCGTTGAGTCCACATCTACAATATTTGTTACAAGAGGTAGATCGTCCTCCTGATAAGCTATTTCGTCAATGTAAAAGGTATTTCTAGCTTTAGTCTTGCATACTGCCCACCAATCCGATCTCGCTGTCCCCCGTCTAGGATAAGTTGTGAAGTACACGAGCTGAGCCTGACTTGATAGGACAAATGGTTCGTAGCCTTGATATCTACGCTTGTAGTTTATATCCACAAGGCCATGCTTGTCAATTTTCCAACCTTGATCTTGAATCGGATCGAACCATTCACACCTGAATAGCACGATATTAGCAGGTTCTGGGCCATAATTATATGTCAACTCCACAATCTCTCGTAAGATGCCAAAAAAATCATTGCCCGGATTGACGTCTTTGTAGTTTGTAGATTTGATACACAAACCACTGTTTTTCGTGGAATCAAGATCCAGAAAGCTGTCTCTGATAGGAGCATTTGTTGACTTGAACCTGAACCCATTCACACAGAAACTTGGCCATATTTTTACGGCAGTAATTGGTCCCTTGGCTAGAGTCCTAATAGATTCAGTCTCGGGTGATATTAGACGATCGACCTAAATACCAAAGTAGCGATAGTAAGTTATTTGTTTTGCAAGTGCAGAAATAAAAAGTAATTACCAAGCATCTTACATATGCGCTCAACCAAGAAGAAAAATTGTCACGCCCCAATCTTCCGCGAGCCCGATAGTCCCTACTGAACGTGAATCACCACGTTACAGTTCTCCCGCAGGACAATCGTTCTCATCGGGACGTGATACCGTGCAAGCCTAAGATGCGCTTGCACAAGGCCAAAGCTTTGATACATGGGCAAGTAAGCTAATCGATACTGAAGCAGCGGCACATAACATTGCAGAAAAGTAAAGATCACAATGGCATAAGAAAATAGGCTCTTTTATTGATAATCGAAAGTGTTACAAGCGGCACATGGCCGAGATTACAGATCGCTCAAGCACTCTTCTCTCGAATACAATAACACCGTTCCATACATTATGTCCCTCTATACGAAAGCAGCACAGCTCGATGCGGCTAAAGGCATCGTCTCCAGATTTCCGGTTCCTTGGGATGAGGCACGGCTATCGCTTCCTCGGACGAACGAGCACCTGAGAACAAGCAAACTGTTGGTGGGTCAGCACTTTATGCAAGTACTGGTGAGATAAAATAACTGAACAGAAGCTACACCCCCTGAAACCCACACTAAGTAATCATGTGGCAAAATATTGCATTACTAGTGATCTTGCTACTTTTACCTAAGTTCGTTTCATGCTGTTCAGAACTATTAGTCAGATTACATCTTTTGAAAACATAACTTTGAAACAGTTTTGCACATTCAAACTATAAGCATACGAATTGGGACAGTGCGGTATCGTATAGTGCGCAGCATATATTGTGCAACACAAAACTAACTCTTGGGGCAAAGCTTATCTAGCAGACTGAACATATTGAATCGAAGCAAACATATCATGTATTTATTAGCACATAAGCAGACACATCTATATGATTTCGGTCCCCGAGAAACTCAAGATTGGCAGCGGTAATCCAGCTATCCAATGACTCACATTCTGATTCTATTAGCAGCTGTGACCGAGGTTCAGCTCTGCACTAATAGTCATTGTCTGACCGATGCAATGCATGAAGATCTATCAAATAATCTCTACGATGCAGACAAAATGAATGAGCAGGCTTATGCATAAACTTATAATTCTTACCCCATAGCCGAACGGTTATCCCTGCAGCAGACACACAAGTTAGCCACATTTGCATATTCATAACTTATGTATCAAAACACTTGGTGTCACAAATGATAGGTATGCAAGAAGGTAAACCTAGCATGCGCCCTATCTATATGACAGTCCATGGGTCGCCCCATGATTAGCAGCAGTTGCCCAAGGTTCAGCTCTTCACTAGCACGCGTGGGTGTCGGCAACTGTGACTCAAGGTTCAGCTCTTCACCAACACACCCGAGTGCAAGCAGCTGTGACATCATGGGTTCTGCACAACACTAATAGACATATCGCCCCACTAGACCCTTGCGAGCCGTACACCTCAGGGCGATCCAAAAATCTCTTCCGGACCGAGCGGTTCCCAGTGCCCCAGGAACCGTTCGAGAGACAAGACCTTGTGCACAAGTTGTCCGAGACCAATACAATGACAAAAACACATAGTTCAAGCAAAACAATGATCAAGCTAAACATATGCGGTCTTAGCAAAACACATCTTATCGAAACGAAGCACATCTTATCATATTACTAATAGCACACCCCACTAGACCCTTGCGAGCCGTATCCTCAGGGCGTACTATTAGTCACAGCACTCACACATTTTCTTAGCAAATCGATATAGCAGACAAACAAACGAAACATATAAAGGCAAGCACGATTGATTCATATCTTAGAATGCAAAAACTATCTCATTCTTAGCATATTCAAGGGACATATTCGAATTATTCATTTACTTATCTTTCTTAGCATAGCAAAGGTTCGTTCAATAGCTGTGTCGGTGTTTCTAAGCATGCAACATTACTTATTCTCTTTAGCATAGCAATTGTTCTATCTTATTCTGACAAGCATTCGTATTCTCTTAGTTAGGCAGCAGATTCGTTTCGATAACAAGCTATGTGAGTTCTCTTATTAGCATACTGAGTCGGTTCTATCAATCTCTTATAAAAACATTCTTCTTAAGCAAACAAGCATTCAAAAACTCAGATTCATTATTAAGTCGTGCAAGAATCAGAGAATGCAGTTCTGCCCACTCACTTTGATCAATCGATCGGGAATTCTCCGAGAAGACTTCCGTTTGAGCAAGCAAGGCGATCCCACTTGTACATAGTGCCTACGCGGAGCGGGGCACTACAAAAATGGCATCTCATATCTTGTTCTACTTCTTCGTCTGTTATGTAGGGTCTAACCGACCTCAACTCATCATTATATGTGCTGAAAAACAATGAAGCAACTGCTGATTAGTAGCATAATAGTATCTTATACTATTACATTGAGATGATATAAACGTGGACGTATTAATTACTTACCCCTCTAGCTTCTCCACTTCATCCTCGTCGCAATTGAGTAATATATACAATTGAGCAGCCCTTAGCTCATCGTCATTCAAATATCTCTTCTTCATTTTTTCCGAGGGCTTTCTGGATGCATTGAATACTTTGAGTATTGCATCATTAGATTCCTGATATGCGTCGTCGTTTCTGGGAGCTTTCGTCCTATTAGTAGCAACATGCGGTTTGAAATACGTCGAGCAAAAGTTTGTAATCTCCTCGAGAACATAAGCTTCACAAATAGAGCCTTCAACCCGTGCCTTATTTTTCACCTTTCTCTTTAGGTGATTCAGATGGCGCTCGAAGGGGTACATCCACCGATAATCGACAGGACCACCAACACGTGCCTCATAGGAAAGATGAATTGGCAAATGCTCCATAGAGTCGAAGAATCCAGGAGGAAACACCTTCTCGAGCTTACATAGTGTTACCACAATGTCCCTCTCTTGCTTTTCTAGACGATCGACGAGCAACTTAGTACAACAAAGATCTCTGAAGAATATGCTCAGCTCTGTCAATGGGTCCCAAACGACCTGCGGTAAGAATTCCCGAAATGCAATCGGAATTAACCTCTCCATGAATACGTGACAATCGCGGCTCTTCATACCTACTAGTTTGTTCTCCTTGAGGTCGACGCATCTTTTCAAGTTCGACACGTACCCGTCTGGAAACTTTAGACCCTGAATCCACCTACAAAGTCTACCTTTATCCTCTTTATCCAGTGAGAAAACTGACTTAGGTTGCTTTAACTTTCCATTCCCCTCCTCTATCAAATGCAATGCAGGACGTCTACATATGTCTTCTAAGTCCAACCTCGCCTTCGGATTATCTTTCGTCTTCCCCTTTTCATCCATTACAGTATTAATTATGTTATCAAACATATTCTTCTCGATATGCATGACATCAAGGTTATGTTTGATCAGATTGGTGCTCCAATATGGCAGATCCCAGAATATACTCCTCTTCGTCCAGTTATGGGTGCGACCAAATCCGTCACACTTGTACCCCTTAGCAGGCTCTTGGATAGCACTTGGTAAATCTTTTACCTCTTCCCATATCGTGCATCCGGGCCACCTTGGCGGTGGATTAGCTTTCTCCACAACTCCCGCACGAAAAGCATTCCGATTCCTCCGGTACGGATGATCCTTCGGCAAAAATTGTCGATGACAATCGAAGAAGCACGGTTTGCCTCCGTATTTCAAACGGAAAGCCTGAGAACGGTCCATGCAATACGGACATGAGAGACGACCATGGGTGCTCCATCCCGATAACATTTCATAGGCCAGAAAGTCGTTGATGGTCCACATAAGTGCTGCCCTCATCTAAAAATTCTGCTTTCTAGAAACATCGTACGTGTTGGCACCGACTTCCCACAGCTGATTCAACTCATCTATCAAAGGCTGTAAATACACATCGATGTTCCTCTTCGGATTGTTCGGACCCGGGATAATAACGGTTAGGAACATATACGGAGTCTTCATGCACATCCAAGGCGGTAGATTGTACGGAGTGACGATCACAGGCCAACACGAATACTGGGAGCCCGAAAGTCCGAATGGGGTAAAACTGTCAGAGCAGAGCCCCAATCTGACATTACGTGCTTCCTCGGCAAAATATGGATACTCTCGATCAAAGTGCTTCCATGCTTCTCCATCGGATGGATGATCCAATACTCCTTCGATCTGTTTTCGCCTGTGCCAACTCATGTTTTCTGCAGTCTCCTTAACCATAAACAACCGCTGCAACCGCGGCGTCAAAGGCAAGTAGTGCATCGAATCGGTAGGCTTCCTTGCACCGACAGACTTTCCTCTAACAGTGGCCTTGTAGCGATCAGCACCACAGAATCTGCACGCATCTTCATCCTTGTCGTCTTTGTAGTACAACATGCACCCGTTGCGACATGCATCAATTTTCTTGTATCCCATCCAAAGCGATCTCACCATCCTCTTAGATCGATAGAAGTCTTTAGGCAACTTTGCACCCTCGGGCAAGATCTCTATAATCAAATCGAGCAGTCGATTATAGCATTCTTGCGACATGTTAAAATCGGACTTGATGTTCAATAATCTTGTAACCACCTCCAACGGTGAATGATCCTCACAACCAGGATATAGTGGAGTCCTTGCATTCTCAAGCAACTCCATAAACTTTGCAGCATCGGCATTCGGTGCCTCCTCAGCTGCATCATAATTGTCCGGATTGAAACTAGGTCCCGCCGCATCATAATTGTCAGGATTGAAACTAGGCCCCGCCGCATCATAAACCATGTTCACCAACCCGTCGTCATAAGCATCGTGGTCTTGGACATCCATATACGGCTCCACATAGGGCTCCGACTCTGATGCTAGAGATACAAGTTCTCCGTGCGCGGTCCACTGATAGTAATTCGGCGTAAAGCCCTTCGAGTATAAATGATATGTAACTTCCACTTCAGGATGATATTTCCTGTTGCGACATCTCACATATGGACACTTAATTTTGGTACCATCCATGTATTGAGGGAACGCCTTTGCGAACTGCAGGAACTGCTGTACACCCTCAATGAATTCATCCCGTACACCGCACATGTCATCAGGATGACGGTTGTACATCCACGAACGATGACGCAGATAGTAATTCATATCCATTTCTAGAAACTTCTGCAAAATTGACAGTATGTATCATATAAATCATTACATGCAAAATTAACCGTACTATAAAAATCATAACTGATATAATACATATTTTTATTTATCAAAACTGCAGCTGCCCCCAACCTCATAGTACTATGAACTGTACTATAAGTGTGCAGTCAACACTACAAATAGTGTGTCATACTATAGAACTGCAACTGCCCCCAACCACACTCCTAGGTCAGTGTCCGTTATGGGAAAAGCAGTCATGGTATTGCACTAAGGCACCTGGTGCTTGAACAATTTTTTTGCATCAAAAGTTTCCCAAGTACACGGGCTATTGCTCTATGAAATGGATAACCCCATGCATTGTGGCTGTACTCACTCACATTTACCGGCAGATTACTGCACTCCCTTTAGTAAAAAAACCTAACCCCCCAAACTGGCACACTGATACACATATACACTCTTAAGAATTCTGTAATCAAAACTCACCTGGTACCAACAACACCTATTAAGTACTCTAAATTCTATACTTCATATAAACACTCCATCTATACTCATATAAACACTCCATCTATACTCCCAGATCTGGGATACACCTATATGAATGCTCAACCTTCACACCTATTACTTATTCTCTTCAACACATATATTCACTCAAACACCTGACTAATACACCTCTTTAAATCAGTCACCCACTGCTACTGCTTACCTTCTTCCTCAATATTTGATTACCCCTTATCCCGAGCCACACACTCATGTATGCACTATAGTATCACTATGAATACCCAATCTTCTCTCAGATGTTGGTGTTATATCAAAACTGTTATAGCCACACACTCATGTGTGCACTATAGTATCACTATGAATACCCAATCATAAGTTAACAGTTCATGTAGTAGCACTATAGTATCACTATGAATACCCAATCTTCCCGAGCCACACACTCATGTCTCCCCCTGCTCACTGCTAGTAAGCAGTGCTCACTGCTGCTGTTACCTCTCTCGTCGACTTGGGCCAGTCGGCCCTAACCCTAACCCTAACCCTAATCCCATGTCAACAAACCTAACCCTAACCCTAACCCTAGGTCCTGATCAGTGTCTATGTCAGTGTGTGTGTGTGCCGTATCTGTGTCTGTATCAGTGTCTGTGTGTGTGTCGTGTTTGTGTCAATATCACATGTATCCTGTGTGTGAGAGAGAGAGAGAGAGAGAGAGAGAGAAAGAGTAGGGTTTACCCGAGTTGTTGCGGTGGAGAGCGGGTCGACGGAGCGCGGGGGGGGGGGGGGGGGGGGAATTTTTCGAAATTTCAGCAGATGGGGGAAAAATGAAACCGATCCCTAATTAACCAAATTTTAGCGACGTTTAGCGACGTCCAAGTAAAACGTCGCTAATTTAAATTTTAGCGACGTCAATGCGTCGCTAAACACGTTGCTAAATATTTTCAATATTAAGGTCGCTATATACATCGCTAAACGTCGCTAAATTAGACATATTAGCGACGTTTAGCGACCTAAACTAAACTTATAGCGCCTTATCTTTTAAAATCTTAATAAAAGTCGCTAAACGTCGCTAAATGTCGCTATTTAGCGACGTCTAGCGACGTTTTAATAAGGAGTCGCTAATTTATATATTATTAGCGACGTTTCTTTTGACGTCGCTAAAATACGTCGCTAAGACCGCTTTTT